>OX421492.1:11145804-11550804 GCA_949126835.1 Anisus vortex | reverse complement strand
GTGTGTGTTTGTGTGTGTATGTAGGGTCCTATGAGTGTGTGTGTCAGGGACGAGAGTCTCATCAGCAGGTCTTCCAGTGCTGGTACACTCTACCCCTAGATCTGTGGGTTTTTTTTTCTTGCTTTATCTAAAGTTCTGGGTATTTTATAAACTTTTTTTTGCTTTTTGTCAATTTGTTAAGTTTCTGACTTGACCCTTGACATAATACGAGTAATGTAATGTAATAATACATAATACGAGTAATGTAATGTAATAATACATAATACGATTAATGTAATGTGCAAATAATGATTCCATTCTTGTTGTTTTTTAATAATCAAAGGCGTATGGTATGGAAATCAGTGCAGAAAAGACCAAGGTCATGGCAAATAGAACATTCACAAGTGAAATTCGAATATACGGGCAAAAACTCGAAGAGGTCTCCGCCTTCAAATATCTAGGGTCCATAATATCCGACGAAGGCTCAAAGCCAGAAATTCTTGCCAGAATGGCCCAGACAACCGCAGCGCTGAGCAAACTTAAACACATCTGGCAAAGCAAGAAACTCTCTAAGATCAAAGATTCGACTAATGCGCTCTCTTGCGACGTCGGTCTTCTTGTATGGATGCGAGGCTTGGACACTCACTGCAGACCTACAAAGAAGAATCAGTGCGCTAGAGATGAGCTGTTACCGCAAGATATTGAACATCTCCTATACAGAGCATATCACAAACGAAGTGGCCCGCAATGAAATAGCTGCTGTCATCGGCCCATACGAGGACCTTCTCACCTCTATTAAGAAGAAAAAACTGAGATGGTATGGACACGTAGCAAGATCTGGAGGTCTTTCAAAGACTATAATGCAGGGCACAGTCCAGGGAGGAAGAAAAAGAGGCAGACAAAAGAAGAGATGGGAAGACAACATCAAGCAGTGGACCGGCCTGTCGTTCATCGACTCCCAAAGGGCATCACAGGACCGGAACAAATGGCAAGAGATTGTTAACAGTCAACGATGGTGCCCCAACGACCCACCCACGGGTTAAGGGATAGGTGAAGGTAAAGGTGAAGAAGGTATCAAATAGCTCTGCTGGGTAGGCTACCTGACAATAGTTGGGATAAAGTAAAGGTGGCTGAGCATTGTGCTGGCCACACATCTCCTAGTATGCCGTGGCCACAGAAACTGGTGAACGCTGCTTCACCGCCCTATGGATCCAATTTTGGTCCGGGAGGAACTTTACTTCACTACTTTTTATCAAATTGCATTTTTTTTTACATTTAAAAACTTTATATAGAAAATAGTTCAACCATTCTTTTAGCGTTGTAGTTCACCCATTTCTGTGGCCACGACATACTAGGGGATTGTTGGTCAGCACATTTCCCAGGCGCATTTACTTAACCCCGAATAAAGTCAGGTAGCCTAGCCATAAGAGCTGGGTAGACGCAGGGACACCCTTCTGACCCGGGGAACAAATCTTAGTCTTTATCGGGATTCGAACCCAGGACCGTCGGTGCGCCAGCAGAATGTGCAGCCGCTCGGTCACCATGACCCATTTATTGTAGACTTGTGTTTACCCCCCCCCCCTTTTCCCCCTGTACCATGAGAGTTAAAGTCAACAACACAAAGCAGCGGGAACACGACGTCGTATCGACGGGGAAGAAACGTGGTTTACAAGTGTGTGTTTTTTTCGTGATTTCCACTTTTTCTCGTTGTTTTCACATGTTTCTTTTCGTGGTTTCCACGTTTTTCCCCCGTTGATACGACGTGATGTACCCACTGGGAATGTGCCGAATGTGGTCGTGTTTATGACAATGAATACGTAAGACAGCCCCACTTTATTTGTTTTTTTTTTATGTGAATACTTGTGAAATAACTGGTTGTTTTAGCAATTATTATTTTAGCCCCCAACTGTTAAAAATAATAATAATAATTATAGCAAACCAAGATCCGGGTTCGTACCATGTTTGTATCTACATAATTACCAGATAAATATTTTTTATAGGTCATGTTCAAAATATATAAGCTGACTAAATATTTTTTAATAAAACTAAAAAAAAAAATGTCCACTACAAGTTTAAAAATATATATCTTTAACGGATTAAAAAAACAACAACACGTTTCTGCTCAATGTATATAGCTATTATATTATGTCATATATATATACGTATTCTATATCTTATTTATATGTATTCAGTTCAACTAGACTATAGAAAAAGAGAAACATATTTTAAAATTATTCCAAGGTTGGAAAAAAATAGCTATGACGTGAAGACAAATGTCAGAGCAGTAGATATTCCCATAATTAGAAGAAATACGAGAAAGCTAATGTTTTTTTTTATATTTTATTACCAGTGCTGATGGGTGAATAAATAGACACCGGTAAGATATAGATAGATATTATGGCCAAATATATTTGTGGATATTTATGACTTGGCTTTAAAAAGAAAATTAAAACAGCTAACGTCTGCAAGATTGGAGGCGCATGAAAAAGCCAGTGTTTCACGTGATTGATATGGAGAAATACAGACAGACGCGTCATGAAAAAGTTGTCTATGAAACTATATCTGTATGTTTATTTTATTTAAAACATAGATATTTTATCACTGAGCTATATATCCATGGAGTGCTCAAGCAATTTAAATGGAGAACAAAAAAGAGGACTTTTAAACATAGATAAGGCAACTGTATGGCACTGAGCTATATACTATATATACATGCAAGCATCAAAAATGTAAAAACTTTTCGTAATTGCGTCATTGAAATTTGATAAAGATGAACACTTTTATACTGAACATACATTATATATATATATATATATATATATATATATATATATATATATATATGTGTGTGTGTGTGTGTGAGTGTGTGTGTGTGTCGATATTTAAAAGTCCGCATTTTCTCCGACAATTTACTTGCTTGAGCACTCCCTATAAATAGAGCTAAGTGTATTTTATATACACATATTTTAAGTATTTATGTATTTATTTACACTACTATGTATATGTAGGCTACAAGAGCGGCATTTGTCTCGGTGTAGGCTCAATATTACAAGAGTTATCTGTTGTTTTCTTTTGAGAATTCTCTCATTACATACGTTTTCTTTATATGTTTTTCTTTTAGTTGATTTGAAAAACACCTTTTCTTTTTCAAAATTTAATAATAATTTCATTTTTATTTGAATACATTTAAGCTACAACAACAAAGATTTATTATGAAAAAAAAACACAAGCCCGAAATGATTGTTTTAAAAACACTATATAAAAAGAACTATGTAATAAAAACGTTACTACTACGAAGATACTTGTTGACTAAATGCTTGAAAGCAAAGACGGACGCTTGCTCTATTTATAGAGATGCATAGTTAGTTTGCGCATGCGCGGCCTCCGATTATTACTCAAGTATACCGGTGTAAATAAATAAGAAGAATTGTAAATTGTATCGCAAGTTATTGTCTATATTAAGGTATAAAAATAAACATTAAATAAACAACTAAAGATTGTGATTACGCAAGCAAGCCTTTCGTGGTGCTCAAAAACCGTTGCTTTTCGATTTTAAATTAAAAGAGATATTATTTCATAAAAAAATAAACATTTAAAATGCCATTTTTAAAATAGAGATGCATCTTTTTTATGCACTCGCCAACGCAAGAAAACGACCTTGAGAAATATTGTGTAATTGTAGATGACAACCTAGCAAGACTTCTTCCAAGTCAGACTCACGTATAAATGCCGAATAGATATTACATATATAAATATATCTTGGTGTCCTAGGCTTGTCTAGTTTGTCGCCTTAAAAAAAATATTGTTGATTTATTTTTATTCTGATGCGATTTCATCGTCAAAAGTGAACATGTAGAACGTGGGTGATTACGTAACTTGCGATTATATTGTGACTAATGAGCTGACTCAGCATTTACTTATGACGTGGGATCTTCAGCTAATGGTTTAGTTGACCTTTTTGTCTGACTGGGAAATTAACGCGTGGGTGAAGACGATTTCGGCTTTAGCGTGTTTCAGTAAAAAATACCGCCTATGTTTTTACTTTGTATTCTGGGTTGCCCATAATTTCGAACTGGGCGCTGTCCGGCAGGGGCTTACTTTTAGTAGACTTAGGCCCCCACCTTTGATTCGCGGTTTCCGAACTGCGGGAATGCAGAAGAGACGATCGAGCCCGTGCTTATAAGACTGACCCGGATTTTCAGCAGTTTAAGGGTGGATGGGAACGGTCAACCGTTCTTGTCAAACCTTTATGGTGTTCATTCTTTGACCCCTAAGAGAGTATTCTGGGCTCGTTTTCTCACTTAAAGAGAAGTGGGGCTCAAGTCTGGTACTAAACAATAGATTTAACAGTAAATATAAAAGTCACTTCAATGTACATAAGGTCAACGATTGGGTCAAGTTTATAGGCCCTACAATTTCACTGATATCAAAATGGAACTCGTGATTAACTGATTACTCCTAGATGGACTGAGGCTCTAAAGCCAAAGATTTATACAGAGATGTTGGCAAGAAGATCTTCAATATTAATCTTAAATATTTGTTGAAAATAACCAAAGCTCCATTTAAAAAAAGACTATACATTAATTGTATCCCTAAGTAAGGACGTTGATGGGGGAGGGGATTACCCTGATGCCAATATGGTGCACCTGGTACGTGCCTGGAGGGTAATTATTCTACCCACAGACCTGAACCCCTCCCATCCTCGCCAAAATGAGTAGAAACTAAATTTTGGACATTTAAAACAAAACACTAGTCTGGATTTGCCACGATGTACTCTAGACTCTAGAACATCTTTAAGTCTGCAGCATGTGTATATTGTCAGCTCCTACTGAGCTTTGCAACATTCTTGAAAACCACACACTTTCATTTCAGTTGATAACTAAAAGTACAGACACGAGAAAGCATTACATGAAGCCTATAAAGAATATGGACTCTAAAGTCACTTAACTGTGTCCTAATTATGCATGTTAATATCGATATTTTTTTCTTTCTAAAACCGGTTTTCGGTTCTAGAAATCCGGTTTTAAACCGGATTTCGGCCCCCCCTCCTCTCCCCGCGATGTCACAGGCCGAAAAAGCCTAATATGCGTAGTTGTAAAGGTCTATTTGAAAAATATTAAAACTTAATTGGTGGTAGCAGGGCATTCAATGGGTTGATTTGTGTTATTTGTTGGAATACGATATAATTCTTTACATTTTACCATACAATTTTTCAGAACTAAAAAATCGTGAACTAATTGATTACATTGCAACAAAGCCGATAATAAGGGGCACGGTAGCCGAGCGGCAGCGCGTTCGACTGGCGAGCCGAAGGTCCCGGATTCGAATCCTGGTTAGGATTTTTTCCCGGGACTGGAGGGTGTCCCTGAGTCTACCCAGCTCTGATGGGTACCTGACCTTAGTTGGGGTAAAGTAAAGGCGGCTGTGCATAGTGCTGGCCACACAATCACCTAGTATGCCGTGGCCACAGCTGGTGAACGCTGCTTCATCGGACCTATGGATCAGTTCGGTCCGACGGGTACTTTACTTAAGCCGATAATAGCTTTCAATAGTGATAATCAAATTTCCGATTATCGTTGACCATTATTAAAATGCATAGGCGTGCCAACTTTAAATTGTTTTATATATTGTACCAAATTATTTGAATAAGCTTCAGTCTAATATGAATGTCATATTGTATTAACAACACATCAAGGACCTAGAGTAGTAATACATAATACAGTCATTAGAACTTATAACACACTACAGAATAAATATAGAACAGAATGCGCAATCGCATTGCGCATTCTTTTCTGTTTCCGGAAGTAATACAGACGCCATACTGTTTAGACTCAGCGGACCTGGTTACACTATATATTTATGCTAATTTACGATGTATTTTACATTAAATCTACAAGTTCGAACACCCAAAGCTAATGCTTCAGACAAAAGGTACAAAGGCTGTTGTGAAATAACGGCAACAATGATGCGAAAACGATTGATTATCGTACAAATACGCATGTCAAGCTACATGGCGTAACATGGCTTTCCTGACCCCGTAAAGGATAAGCAACGGCAAGTTGAAACCACATATTACCGGGTACTTAATATTAGTAGCCTCGCTTTAGTCCTAGACTTGCTAAGACTAGATAATATCAGTAATAAACAAGCCTTTCTCATTTTACTATCGTAGCGTCTCTAGATAATGGCGGAAGCCAATCTTCAATTTTAGTGACTGCGCATATTGGGATTGCGCATTCTGTTCAATACCTATTGTGTGGAACACACCGGGGTTTCGAAACCAAATTTTATAAGGCCATATAAGAACAAGCAATAAACTCAGAATATTATCAATGTCCTGTAAACTATTTTCTTTTTACTTAATTCCTAATATTTATTTCTCTGTTAATTACTCTTTTAACTTTTTTGTATCCCTATAGTTTTGATGAAATCGCCGTTTCACGCCTACCGTGTTAATCCTGTCACAGCTCCCTGCTGGAATTGTTTACCGGTGCCGTCAGAGGGTGATACGGAATCATGTCAACGGCAATCGTACCCCCGGCTAGGGCGTTTCAGACTCCTTGTAACCCCCGTCATCCTCAACGTCTTAATCTCTACCCCCTCTCTTACCCCCCCCCCTCCCGCCAACAGGAAGTGCTCATGGGTGCCGCCCATGCCAGCAGATAATTACAAAGAAATCACTGGGGGCCCTCAACGCGAGACGCAGACAGCGTGCACGATAAATACAGCGTCACACAGCGAGGGCGGATAACTCTCGGCTCTTACAAAGCCTTATTAAAAAAAATAACAACAGATTTTGTATAATTATGTCCCCAACTCCCCCTCCCCCCCCCCTTTCCCCAATCTTACAACTCATACACAACACACTTCTCACAACACACTTCTCACAATACACTTCTCACAACACACTTCTCACAACACACTTCTCACAACACACTTCTCACAACACACTTCTCACAACACACTTCTCACAACACACTTCTCACAACACACTCGTCACTTGAAACGGAACGAGGAACCAAAAAAAATATATTTAAAAATGAATGAGAAATGAGAAGGGAGGGGGGGGGGCAACTTTTTGTCCTGATTCGAATGGAGGGAGTCTAAAAAACCTTGTTGTGACTGTGGAGCCTCCCCTGTCAACAAGAGGCGGGAGAAACCGAAAATCGGGCGATGATGGATGGTCTGGGCTCTACAGTTACCTGAATCAGGTGTCCCCTGTAAGCTGCTTAACGTCTACGTGAAACTATTGTGTGTGTTCGCCCTTCCTGATTGCCCCTGTGATTCGAATCAGCCTGAACGCGGCTCAGTGTTCCAACTCCCTTGTAATCCAAACTTGAAGCACATTATGAAAATGCTAAAGGGACTTCAGCTCGAATCGTGATCGTTGATGTTGCTTTTCTTCAAAAATATATTCTTTAGTTTCCAGTCCGTATTACGCCTGGTGTTGTTCTAATAGAATATAGAAGTATTGAAGTTTTGGCAAGAATGTCGTGGAAGCCAGTGTTTCGAACTACTAACTAAACTGACCAATAACAAACTGAATATTGTGTTTTTATTTACTCCATAAGCATGGACTAATACCGGAAACGACTTTTTCCAATTAGGGTCTTGATTTTATCTTTTTTGTTAAAGACGCTCCTTCTATACTCTATACAGATGTTGTTTTTTTTTTTAATTATCTGTGATGGTTTGAGTATAGTCTTAAATTTTTGTTTTAAATGAAGGTCGTTTTTTTTAAATTATTTTTTTCAGGAAACCTTTTCCATGCCCGGATGCCACTCGGGAGGAAAGATAAAATTTTTTTTGTAGTTAAAATTCAATAACAAAAGTATTTTTATCTGTATATATATATATATCTGAGTATTGTAATAGATATTAAAAGTAAGTAAAGTACCCTTCGGACCAAACTAATCATAGGGCTGATGAAGAAGCGCTCACCAGTTTCTGTGGCTACGACATACTAGGGGATGTGTGGCCAGCACAATGCCCAGCCGCCTTCAATGTACCCCAACTAATGTCAGGTACCGGGATCGCGCCAGTCGAACGCGCTGTCGCTCGACCACTGTAATAGATGGTTGTTGTGTTTTAATTCAAAGTTACAATTGAATGCTTTGTGTTTTAATTCAAAGTTACAATTGAATGCTTTGTGTTTTAATTCAAAGTTACAATTGAATGCTTTGTGTTTTAATTCAAAGTTACAATTGAATGCTTTGTGTTTTAATTCAAAGTTACAATTGAATGCTTTGTGTTTTAATTCAAAGTTACAATTGAATGCTTTGTGTTTTAATTCAAAGTTACAATTGAATGCTTTGTGTTTTAATTCAAAGTTACAATTGAATGCTTTGTGTTTTAATTCAAAGTTACAATTGAATGCTTTGTGTTTTAATTCAAAGTTACAATTGAATGCTTTGTGTTTTAATTCAAAGTTACAATTGAATGCTTTGTGTTTTAATTCAAAGTTACAATTGAATGCTTTGTGTTTTAATTCAAAGTTACAATTGAATGCTTTGTGTTTTAATTCAAAGTTACAATTGAATGCTTTGTGTTTTAATTCAAAGTTACAATTGAATGCTTTGTGTTTTTATTCAAAGTTACAATTGAATGCTTTGTGTTTTAATTCAAAGTTACAATTGAATGCTTTGTGTTTTAATTCAAAGTTACAATTGAATGCTTTGTGTTTTAATTCAAAGTTACAATTGAATGCTTTGTGTTTTAATTCAAAGTTACAATTGAATGCTTTGTGTTTTAATTCAAAGTTACAATTGAATGCTTTGTGTTTTAATTCAAAGTTACAATTGAATGCTTTGTGTTTTAATTCAAAGTTACAATTGAATGCTTTGTGTTTTAATTCAAAGTTACAATTGAATGCTTTGTGTTTTAATTCAAAGTTACAATTGAATGCTTTGTGTTTTAATTCAAAGTTACAATTGAATGCTTTGTGTTTTAATTCAAAGTTACAATTGAATGCTTTGTGTTTTAATTCAAAGTTACAATTGAATGCTTTGTGTTTTAATTCAAAGTTACAATTTAATGCTTTGTGTTTTTATTCAAAGTTACAATTGAATGCTTTGTGTTTTAATTCAAAGTTACAATTGAATGCTTTGTGTTTTTATTCAAAGTTACAATTGAATGCTTTGTGTTTTAATTCAAAGTTACAATTGAATGCTTTGTGTTTTAATTCAAAGTTACAATGGAATGCTTTGTGTTTTATTTAAAGTTACAATTTAATGCTTTGTGTTTTAATTCAAAGTTACAATTTAATGCTTTGTGTTTTAATTCAAAGTTACAATTTAATGCTTTGTGTTTTAATTCAAAGTTACAATTGAATGCTTTGTGTTTTAATTCAAAGTTACAATTGAATGCTTTGTGTTTTAATTCAAAGTTACAATTGAATGCTTTGTGTTTTAATTCAAAGTTACAATTGAATGCTTTGTGTTTTAATTCAAAGTTACAATTGAATGCTTTGTGTTTTAATTCAAAGTTACAATTGAATGCTTTGTGTTTTAATTCAAAGTTACAATTGAATGCTTTGTGTTTTAATTCAAAGTTACAATTGAATGCTTTGTGTTTTAATTCAAAGTTACAATTGAATGCTTTGTGTTTTAATTCAAAGTTACAATTGAATGCTTTGTGTTTTAATTCAAAGTTACAATTGAATGCTTTGTGTTTTAATTCAAAGTTACAATTGAATGCTTTGTGTTTTTTTATTCAAAGTTACAATTGAATGCTTTGTGTTTTAATTCAAAGTTACAATTTAATGCTTTGTGTTTTATTATTACAACTTTTCTTTTTTTTCCCTTTGTCTTACAATATCTTACCCGCCCCTCCTTTTCTCTCACAGCACATGCGCAATCAATCATTCGAGTCCTAGGGCAAACATTAGTGTATAGAAAAGGTGAAATAGCTACACATCTCTACCCAATCACATAACACAGAACCGGGACCAAAAGGCATTATGCGCCCCTTTAGTCCTTAGTCACATAACTAGGGATGATAATTCATTGGGTAATTTTTTCAAATGAAAATTAGCTTGCTAAAGTCCGATAATTTTTTGTCCTCTAAAAGTAGCTACCCGACAATATTAAAACAAAGGTAAATACTTTATGAGCTTCTATTCCTGTGTCACCTTCTCACCTTCCTCGAGTCAACCATCCGTAGAGTCGGGTATCGCTAACTATATCGAGTAACCCGGATCGGAACACTTCGAGATTTTCCGTTCGTGCCGCGGTGTCTATATGTGTATAGGGCATTGAGTGCAGTCGTCAGCGAGGAACTGAGTGATACGGGCTGTCGGGCAGGTATCTGTAAGGTATTTTGAGCAGACATTGTCATCTTTACTACTGTGGAAACCAACAATCCATCAAACGAGCCCCCTATCGTGTTACGCCTGGTTTCGTTGAAATATGAAATAAGAAATGCACCCCATACGTTCCAGGTCCCCAAGTCGCTGATCCAACTATCTGGAAAAATCCCTTAGTTTTGTTAGAAAATGTCACCATGCCTAAGACAGGACATAAAGTCATTTTGCCTCACGGGAGGTAGATCTAGTACATTATTAGCTTTTTCTGACAATATTAGATCCTTATCCTTATGCCATGCAAGTTTTAGCCTTTAAATCCGACAAGTTGGCGTCCTGAGATGGGCACCAACGGTAAAATTGAAGATGGGACGATCACTGGGAAACATGGAAAAGAACTATTACAGAAGAAGTGTGTAGGAAAATTTACAAAAACTTGACATGAAGTTAGTTGGCACGCCCCAGGGAGGTACGGCGGAATTTTGTTGCTGCTTGATCTCCGCGGAGAGCGTCATTGAATAAGTGCGACTACAACCATTACCTTTAATTAACCCATAATATTAATTGCAACTCCTAAAAGTTAAGGTGAGAGATACCTTATAGACCCATTACATAAACAAACAAAAAAACAAATTGCTTATCAGGATTTGAACAGAAATATTTCGGAAGGTCATCCAAGGCTTTGGCGTCCCTCAAGTATAAAATGTAAAAGGCCTGAATTGCACTCTATTTTACTTGGCGGATTGACCTAGTTTGTGGACGCGTGGAAAAGCACACCTCTAGAATTACAGACATTTCGAATAAATAAAAGACACCTTATTTTTTTTATTCTTTTTCTCGAGGTGATAAATTCAAGCCGCCCATTAGTTTATCACCCATCAGTCATAACATTGGAGCGCTACTCAAAGAAATATAAAAATACACTAACACTGGTCCGTTTGAGAAAAGGGGGAGGGGGGCTGAGGAAGGGGTCCAGTGGGGTGTGGCTACAGGTTATGGTAGGGAGATTGAGGTGGGGTGGTGGAAGGGGGGGGGGTGAAGACTGGGTAACGAGAATTTCTCTCCTCAGATAACTATCAGGGCTAGCATCTATCCTTTTCTGTTCGCGTACGACACACAGAGGACGTTACTGATAGTTTGGGTGTAGATTTAAGACCGACCGACCCGCGTACTGATCAAAAGGAAAACCCCAACGCCTTTGCTAACTCTTCCATTGGGCCAGGGGTGGCAAGAGGGGAAGGGGTTGCCTGAAATAAAGTAGATGGGGTAAGTAAGCTTAAATTAATTCGAAGTCAGAATTTTAATGTAACAAAAGAGAATGTGAAAGAAATGCATCGTAAGGGTCGGGAATTTCAGAAATTGGAAAGATAAAATTAAATGTTTTTTTCAAGTAATAAGGGGACGCCCTTAAATGACGTCACGCGATTTTAATCAAGTATAGCCCCCTTCCATCGTCTCGTCATCATTCGTCACAATTCATTTCCAATTTGACGTCAAAAAGCTCTGCACAACTCCCACAAAAGAAAAAACAACAACAAAATTTCTTATTTCAATATGAGTTTGTTTCAAATCACTTTTATTGTTATTGTATTCAGAACATAATTGTTCAATTTCATCGATGAAGTATTACTTGAATAATTCAATTTTAAATATAATACTGTAAAATTATCCAAAGGTTACATTAGAAAGATAGATAGATAGATAGATAGATAGATAGATAGAAAGATAGATAGATAGATAGATAGATAGATAGATAGATAGATAGATAGATAGATAGATAGATAGATGATAGATAAATAGATAGATAGATGAACATTTGGAAAAATATATAATAGACAGATATATAAATGAACAAACATGTTAAATTAATACAGATTTAATTCTATTATGTTTGTATGTTTATGTGTGTGCACCGACAGATCTAAACAGATTTGACTGATAAACGATTTTCTCATTTCATTAACATAATATTATTATGTGCTTCTTTTAGTGCAGAAATGATACATAGAGTAAATAGGGAGAGATAGGAAAAGGCGGAAAAGAAAGGATCGCGTACCGGCATCTTTTTTTTTTTCTCTCGAGGGCCTTGTTTGTCCCTTTAATCTCCAAAAGGTTTTAAGTGATATATTTAAATAATCCGTGCAGATAAATTATTTGTTAAAATGGTAAACTGACTTATTAAACACGTTCATTGCTAATGTTCCAGAAAACCCTAGTCTGCCAGAATATCAAGAAACGTGACCTATACAAAAAAAGAAGGAATGTAAGTTTGAAAATAGTAGATCATCTCCGGGGTCCGGGACAAATCTATCTATCTATCTATCTATCTATCTATCTATCTATCTATCTATCTATCTATCAATCTATCTATCTATCTATCTATCAATATATCTATCAATCTATCTATCTATCTATCTATCTATCTATCTATCTATCTATCTATCTATCTATCAATCTATCTATCTATCTATCTATCTATCAATCTATCTATCAATCTATCTATATATCTATCTATATATCTATCTATCTATCTATCTATTTATCTATCTATCTATCTAAAACTATGCTGGCAAATGAATGACCATTCACAAGTTTCTGTCCCCACCGCACACAACGGTAATAATCTACCGCCTTTACTTTACCTTTAGCTAATTTCAGGTACTCGCGCCAGGACTTAAACACAGGACCTTGGGTCTCCGCAAAGCTGACAACATATTATAAAATACATTATTTATGCTGTTTATTTTTTAACCATTGCGTGTGGCTACCAACACAATGCCACGATCATTTTGTACGCCTGTATATAGGTCAGTATATGTGTGTCTTGTAGAATCCTGTGTTGCTGCTCTGATCTTCTGTACTTCTTTACCCATGGCCCTCATTGTCGCTGAAGTGTGGAAACCACCAGTACGCTTGCATCCTGAGCACCCCGTTTGGCTAACGCATGGGGACAGCTCTTGCTGCCCGTCCGAGGTCTCATTTTATCACTGAGAGGCTTCGAACCTCGGTGAGGAGGAAGCAATGTGCGCAGTGTCTCGTCTCAACCCCGCCCTGGTGCCTGGAGTCCAGACTTATAATTTGGAATTTTTGTTTCTTACCGGGCGACAAACTTGGCACACAGATCAATTTTCACTGGCCGCGAGAGACCTCCAAGAGGCGTTTTTATAGATGAAAAAAAACACACAACATTTTCCGGTTCTTAATGAGGAAAACTAAAAGTTGAAGCTTATTTTTTTTAATCACAGAGCGACACATTTCAGGGAGTTGAACCTGCATTTACAATGACCACTGGAATGGATTTGCATTGATATCTTGCAGTGTAATCAATTTTAAAACATTTCACTACATGTATATCCCCATCTTAAGGCATATATTAAGATAGACAGTAGATAGTTGGGCTTTTTCAGAAGTACATTGAAACACTCAAAGCGGAGTTTTTTAAACAAAGGCAAGACTTTCTAATTCATGGACTCATTTTTTCATACCACATCAAGCCTTAACTGGTTTGATCTTACTGTAACCTTCTTAGATTGTATATCTCTTTTTTAAGTAAAGGGATATTGATGATTTTAATATACAGAAAATTGAATTTTAAGCATTTAGAAGATTGGCATCCCAATGTGCTCAATTGCGGAAAAAATCTGGAAGGAAGCAACTTAGGAAAGGCATCTGCTATTCTCTTCTACTTTCAGCTTTTGGTTCAATTTACACTTACAGAGGTCAAACTTTTAGGTGCGCTAATTCTGGTCACTGCCCATCCACAACCTTGTTGTTTGAAGCCCTGTGCTGCAAATCTAAGGTATGGTTCAATTTTAAGTATAATCTTTTTTAGATCTATTTGTTTACTCTTAGTTTTTATATCATTACTAAGTCATGATTAATTTGTTTCATCGAGTAGGCCTATAATCCTTGAAATTGCAAGGCTTAGGCTATATATGGTCACGCTAAGTTATGTTACAGTTACAGTATTTACAGCCATCCACCTTCAAATGCCTGAAGTGCGGCAGGGATTGCCACTCCCGAGTTGGCCTCCACAGCCATTCTCGGCGGTGCAGCTGGTCACCTTTGCCGTGAAGCTACACCATCGTCTCTTGGAGACGGACGGATGCCGACGACAGTATTTACTGAGTATTTATTTCCTTTCTATGTACCGTATTATAGTTATGCTTATTCTTTTCATATTGTTTTGCCCATAATGTTGGTCTATTGACTATTTAAGTCATTGTGTTATGTTATGATTAATTTAGTACATTTATTATATTCCATTGATTTGGATGTTACCATGCCTATGTTATCGTGTTAGTTACTAGATCTATGTCATTGCCAGTGTATTATTAATTTCTGTGAATTTATTATATTCCTTTTGTCATAATTATGTTGGAATTTTAAAATATGTTATTAGTTATATGAAATTTATTTTGATAACAGGTGCTCATGCCAGAGGCAATCTCAACACTGGGAATCTGGGAACCTGTCTCGTATATCATTAAAAAAAAACATCTGAAATGGAAACTACTGGGATTTTGTTAGTGCTTCCTTAAGTAAAAGACACACATACATTTATTTGTATTATTAATTTAATAAATATAAGAGATTTATTTAATAGCAATAGGCCTATATTATGCGATTTCTGTAATTATCTTTTTTTAATGATATACTCCTTAAGTGCACAAAGGAAATGTTTGTTTACAACTTTTGAACGTAAATTATTTTTATCCTCTCTTAATAAAATCTTTTAATGATTACCATAATGTTAAATTTATATAAAGAAATAATAATTAGTCAGTAATTTTTTTTTATTTTACAAAACATAACTTGCCTGACATCACTAATGAATTAAATTTTAATGTGGAAATTGTTTTTTTTTATTAAAGGGAGATAAGTAACCCGATTTATTTGCGCTAAATGTTTCTAATCTGTTTTTTTTTCTTTTAGAAAAAAATAAATGGTTTACAACTTATAACTATAAAATGATCAAATTGTAAAATGTATTTGAAAATTATTTAATAAATATTTTATGACTAAAGAATTTATATGTATATTTTTAAACTTTACATTAACTACTTAGTTTGTATGATAACTAAGTATCAATTCAGTTAAAATACCTTATTTGCTCTCCCTCAAAAGTGAAATTAATTGTCTAATAAAAGTAATACTTTTTTTAAAAGTATAATATAGCAGGTTGGCGTTTAGTCTCTTGGCGCGCATAATGATTTAGAAATCCTAGTTTGGCTACACTATTAGCAAACGGTTGCCGACCCCTGGTGTAGTGCCTGTGGCTGCGGAAACCGTACCCTATGTTAGCTGGCGCTTGGACAGGACCTTGGCGTGCCACCTCCCCCGCCACAACATAACGTAGTTGCGCCCTGGACGAAAGAGCCAAAAGTTTCGTCCGTTTTTTTTTAACGGTAATTATAGTTTGGTATAAGCGTATGTGTGTGTGTATGTGTGGCTACACTATTAGCATGTGTATGTCTATGTATGTATGTGTGTGTGTTCGTCTTCATTACCTTTCTGACAGCACTCATCTTTTTTTCCCACAAAAAAAAATCAACACAACAATTTAGCTTTACGCGTTTCCGAATACGAAACAATTTTGTGAAAGAAAACTGAATGTAGATTATACGAAAAGGGTGTGAGTAAACTATAGGGAGACATAATAAAAAATGGTCTACTCTCTCCCTCTCTCGCTCTTACTCTCCCTCTCTCACTTTCGGACCCCCCTCCCCCTTTTTCTATCTCTCCCTATTTACCATAAGTATAATTTCTGCACTAAAAGATGCAAATATGTTAATTTCGGTGTACACACACATCTACATACACACATACATATACACATATCACACACATAGACATACACATATGCACATACACACACACATACACATATGTTTGCTTTAAATTAAACATTTTAAGAAATACAAATCTGTATTAATTTAACATGTCTTTTCATTTATATATCTGTCTATCGTATATTTTTCTGGATGTCTATCTATCTATCTATCTATCTATCTATCTATCTATCTATCTATCTATCTATCTATCTATCTTTCTATCATTCTATCTATCTATCCATCTATCTGACCGTCGATTCATTTCTCTATTAAATACGTCAAATTATATATTTATCTAGAATCTAGATGATCATCAATCTATCAGTCTATTCACACTTTATCTGGATGTCCATCTACGTTTCCGTCTATTATTAATCTCTTAGTCTATTTATCTATCTCATCAGCTATCTATATTTTAATCTGTATCTCCGTCTGTATTCTAAATATCTTTATATCTATGTAACAAGGTTGGGCGGGTGGCACATTGCAATAATAAATATTAACTGAATATGGATAGGGACTGGGGGGGGGGCAGGATTATTAATAGCTATATTGACAAGTCTTAACGATTATGCATGCATAAAAGGTCGAAGAGAACAACATTTCCGTTGTGAAGCCGGCTGGTCCAGCGGCTAGTTCACCGGACTGTCAAACAAAAACTAACTGACACGTCGCGGGTTTTATCCCTTGCCACCGAGTGCCACCGACCGATCCCTGTCGCCCTGCAGGAGTTTTTGGGCCCAGTAGACTAATCTTCTATCAAGAAGGAACGTCTGTAAACTTATAAACTTATAAGATAAGTATTCGATCATTTGGTTCGAAACATGTATGTGTGCTGCATTACTGGTTGTAAGAGACGATGTCGAGGATTAAATTTTATTTCATTTCCAAAAGATGGCGCCAAAAAAAAAAAAACGATGGATTGTGAATATCAGATTTGAAGAATCACCTCTTTATAATCCCTAACTAAGTGCTTAATGCAAAACAATTTTTATTTTTTTATTTTTATGAATGGTCATTGTGTTTTTTTAATAACCAAGGACGCAACTCTTGACTAACTTTTTTTTATAAACAAAGCTAAATTTAACCTTACGCGACTAAAGATTTGAGTATTAATTATCGCCTACTAATTTTTTATATGAAAAACGGATTCCTCGTAACTAATCTTGTAGCTTTTGTATATTTATAAATGACCAGAACTGGCCGTCGAGGTTGAAATCAATTGTCAAACACAACCAAAAGCAAGGTTTTTGTTTACGAAAATGGCGGTTTATGATCTGTTCCATTTGAAAAGGTCACACCTCATTAAGACTTGTCAATAGGGGGGAGAGGACTTTGGGCATCCGTGATATCCCCTTTGGGACAGTGAGCTTATACCAACTTAAACAGACCAACAACAACACTGAAATCGTAAAACAAAAAACAACTAAATCAGTTTTAAAAATCTACACATTAATCGAGTTTATTCTTTGATTAAATTCATCACCAGACGGGAAATAAATAATGCAATTATAAATTCAAACAATCATAAACCGGTCACTAATTTTAATTATTATCAATTTAAACTCCAAAGAAAACTAGACTAGTAACCACGTTAAAGAGATATATTTTAATCCCTCCCTCCCCCCCCAAAAAAAAAAACCCAACAATAGACAGATAAAAATAAACAGATGGACTATGAAATAAATTCAATTATACATTAATCATTCCCAAAAATTTGGCAACCCCAAGAACAGAGTACACACATACACAACTGGACAAGAAACATTTATTACAGTACAAAGTAATGGATAAACCTCTCTTTCTAGCTTACTGACCTACATCTATTTATATCTTCATATTAATTCTCTTCTCTTTCTCTCTATCTATGTATCTATTCATCTATCTCTTTATCTGGATTTGATTATATCTACCTATATATCTATATACATATTCACCCATCTACCTATTCATCTATGTAACTATTCATCTATCTACCTGTCATCTTTCTACATATTCATCTATCTACCTGCCTATTCACCTACTTATTCATATATCTTATTCTTAATCTATCTTCTTATAAATCTATTTGTCTTTTTACCAATCTATCGTTTTATCTATTAGTCTATTTATCAATCTTTCTATTCACCCATCTGTCTATTCATATATCTATCTGTCTATTCACCTATCTATTCATCTGTATATCTGTCTATTCATCTATCTATCTATCTTTATATCCATGAGTGCTTGTATATAGTATAATGTCCTTCTCCTATGAAGCGGTATGCACCAAATAAACTTCTCTGGTGTTGACACACACGAGAATAAAAGCGGGATGGGGTGTAATCAACGAACCGAATCCTCAAAAGAAACTTGAAATTACTTTATTTAAAGAACCACCCATAAGCTGATTTGACTAATTTGACCTACTAGGATGATCCCCTGTAACGCCCCCGTTACGCCCCAACTCACAAGCAATGCGTAGATGTTCGTCAAGTTATTATACCTCCAAACAATCTATAGCGCCCTGCAGGGTGCCGATAACAAAGGGCGCGCAGAGAAAGAAAAAAAAAGGGAAGATGACAAAGCGAAGCATCAATGGGCTTAAGTCTACTTGACGCAATGCACTGGAATGAGAATTTCGGTACGAGACCCAGTGTCAACGATTTTGACATTTACAAATATTTTCACAGATAAAATAGCTGCAGTTTTTCCCCCTAAGTCTTAATATGAATGCATATTTGAAAGTATGAATGTCTGCCTTAATAGAACTGTATTTTCTACAAATCATAAATGTCTGCATTATTACACATTCATTTTTGAAAGTATAACTTTCTGCTTAATTATAAACGCATTTGTGAAATTATAACTTTCTTCCTAAACATAAATGCATTTGTGAAATTATAACTTTCTGCCTAAATATAAAGGCATTTTTGAAAGCATAATAGGCCTAGATCATAATATTTCCTTTGATATAAACTTGGTATATTTTTTTTTTAAATAAATGTTAACTGACTAATTTTAACTGCAGTTTTTGTTAATTAATAAAGAACATTTTAAAAAGCAATAACATAATTTATCAAACTAATTGTAGACGAAACTGAGAAAGTAATAGGGTTAAACATCGTATGTATGTGATTTTAGCCAGTCTTCTGCTTAAGCGGTTGTTATTCTTTAAATTGTTATTTTGGGTTATACATACAATTGTGCGTGCGCAAGCATTAAGTCTTGACTCCCCCTCCCAATACACATCCGTACCGAAATTCTTCAAATTCAACAATTCCCCCCCCCCCTTTTTTTTTTGAACGAACGTAACATATGGATGGCCCCTTAAAAAAAGGCTAAAATTTAGCGATGAAGGAGAGATAACTCTACGAAATAAATGAACAACTGCAATCTATTACTCCAAGAGATTATCTTTATAGATTTATGGACATTTCTTGCAAAGAAATTGTACATAATGTAGAAATATAGCAATATAAAAATAGTGCTATGCTTATAGATAATTTAGGCCATGCGTTTATTTTTTTTAAAATTATAAGTAGGCCTACTTTAAGCCCGTTTCACTTCCCGAAAAAATTAGTTATTCCCCCTTCCTGTGCTTTTTACATCCGCAGTTTATGTTGTTTTTTTTTATAAGACAATTCAACTTGTCTAGTAGCCTTTAATAGCGTCAGGATGACAGATAGTTAAATGAGACGAACACTAGAAAGCCATCAGGTGCATCTAGTGTTTATAGTGCATACAAACATGAATAGACAATATTATAGCAAGTTCTAGTGTTTATAGTGCATACAAACATGAATAGACAATATTATAGCAAGTTCTAGTGTTTATAGTGCAGACAAACATGAATAGACAGTATTATAGCAAGTTCTAGTGTTTATAGTGCATACAAACATGAATAGACAGTATTATAGCAAGTTCTAGTGTTTATAGTGCATACAAACATGAATAGACAATATTATAGCAAGTTCTAGTGTTTATAGTGCATACAAACATGAATAGACAATATTATAGCAAGTTCTAGTGTTTATAGTGCAGACAAACATGAATAGACAGTATTATAGCAAGTTCTAGTGTTTATAGTGCATACAAACATGAATAGACAGTATTATAGCAAGTTCTAGTGTTTATAGTGCATACAAACATGAATAGACAATATTATAGCAAGTTCTAGTGTTTATAGTGCATACAAACATGAATAGACAATATTATAGCAAGTTCTAGTGTTTATAGTGCAGACAAACATGAATAGACAGTATTATAGCAAGTTCTAGTGTTTATAGTGCATACAAACATGAATAGACAGTATTATAGCAAGTTCTAGTGTTTATAGTGCATACAAACATGAATAGACAGTATTATAGCAAGTTCTAGTGTTTATAGTGCATACAAACATGAATAGACAGTATTATAGCAAGTTCTAGTGTTTATAGTGCAGACAAACATGAATAGACAGTATTATAGCAAGTTCTAGTGTTTATAGTGCATACAAACATGAATAGACAATATTATAAGCAAGTGGTTTTTGGGGAACTAAAAATAAACCCATGGTTAAAAATGAAAAAAAAAAGTTTTCCTTAATGAACGTTAACAAGTAAATAGAGGGAGGTTGGGGGCTGGGGAAGGGGGGAGAAAAACAACATGTTTGCATCCAGAATTATCCATCGTTTTGAGCAGCCTGTTTGCAACCGTAACACACACTAATACACCAACTTACCCTCTCTCTGTCTCTCTCTCTCTGTCTCTCTCTCCTACCACATACTTCTATTGTTCTCCAATGTCACCCCCCTCCCCCCGCCCCGCCTGCCCATCGTTGTAGATTGTTATAGTCCATTAGGCAGAGATTAACATTGTTACGAAGTGTGTCACAGCGGCGGTAAATAATCTCCCCCCCCCTCTTTGTGGTAAATAATCTAGGCCTCCACCCTCGCCCCCCCCCCCCACTTTGTGCTTGTTTGGAAAGAGAAAATATGTAAAAACGAGTTTTTGGTGGCTACGAGTTTTTTTGTTTTGTTTTGAAAGTTCTCTTTTATTTTTTTTTAAATGTAAGTTTTAGCTTTGTTCTTTCCTATTTCATTGTTTAGTGAATTTTTGGGTCTAGCAACTGGGGAAAGAGGGGTGGGGGGGGGGGGAGGAAAGAAAGGCGAAGCTGTTAGGGGATGGGTGGAGCGGTGAGGGGGGGGGGAGTTAAATGTGGTCTAGACGATTGCACCAGCGAGGGTATACGCTAACTGCGACAACTAGGGGGCCCCAAAAATGAATAGTTTATAAGACAACTTGCAGAAATACGTTTTGTGGCTCCCCGTTGATTACGTATATGTGGCCCCCGTTGATTGCGTATATGTGAGTGTGTGCAGTTTCTCTCCGTGTGTCTTTTATTGTTTGAATTTAGGGCAGTAAAGGGGGGGCGGGTGGTGGGGGTGGTAAAAAAAAGGGGCAAGGGGCACATTTAGAAAAAAAGTAGCATAAAGAGTATTATGTATGGGGGATAATACATAACATGGAATTTGGTCTTGTTTTCTAACTGTATCCTTACTATCTATCTTTATCTCTGTCTATATTTATCTTTAGGCCTATCTATCTCTCCATCCACCCATCCATCTATGTATCGATATTTCTATTTTATCTGTCTGTCTATATAATTGTTCTGATTGTCTTACTATTTCAACTGTCTGTTTATCTAGTCTAACTATCGAGGCATATGTCTTCTTGTTTTTCTATCTATCTGTCTCTCTAAATTTATAAAGCTAAACTTGCAGAATGCTTTAACCCTTACAGTCCCCGGCGCGTATATAGCGGAACTGAAGGCAGCATAGATAGTTAAGATTTCTTTGCAGTAGTATCGTCTCTACTAATTACGCGACAGACCTATCTATTATTCGAAAGTCAGTGGAAAAAAACAACTTCCGTTTTAGGGTGAGAAGTGTACTAAACGTAGCAAGACTTATCCAGTCGATCGACCAATAAATCACTCAAATTGATCAAAATATCGACCAATTATTAAATAAATCTATATAAAAAAAAACTTTTGATTTTAAAGAATTAATTAAGTAGGCTAAATCAATCTACAAATCAATCCTTAAAATCCATTTAAAAAAATGCCGATCGATACTGGAAATTATTCCCGCGTCACAGCAAGACCAGAAGCGATGTTTTCTATATATTGAGTCTATCCAAATTTGTATATCCAGTGCCGTTGCAAGGGATTTGGGGGCCCGGGGGGCTTGCCCTCTTTAGGGGCCCCTGCATTTTGACAGTCGACATTATGACATGAGAAAAAAAATTCGGACACCCCTTTGGGGGTCCCCCCTCAAGTAGGGGCCCGGGGGGACTTTCGAATTTGGACCCCCCTCCTCCTCCCCTAGCTACGCCACTGTGTATATCCCTTATATTTATAAGAAGTAGGCCTACATATAAATCTGCTCAAGTTACCCAAACACTTTCTGATTGGATGTTCCCTTCGTGTCCAAAATAAAAAGTGACATGTATTTGTGATCCATAAAACTTTTTATATATTTTATTCTCAAGTATTAAATTAAAATTCACGAACGGTGTGAAATTTAGGATACGTAGCAATTAATACTCGGTTTGTATCCGCAAAAAGTGGGCCAGACCCAAATATCCGGATTAGGTAGGCTATAGTCCTTTGGGAAATGCCTTCATCTTTTGGCGTTTCCGGACTAGATATATAATATGGTGTCTATAACCCTGCGGCTCGTCGCCTCAATATGAGCGTAGGACGCAATAATTTTCTTTATAGAAGGAGCGTCTGTAATGTATAAGATAAGATATGGTCCTTTTATTGCGCCCAAGAACGGAAAAACACAATATTCCTACTATTTGTTTATAGATCGTGTCACAGCTTCTTTGTTTCCTAATCGTGGGGGATAAAAAAAAAAACATCCAGGTTTATTATAAACACGTGACAATATTATTTGGCTGCGTCTTTTTTGTCATCGTCTAGTCTAGACTTCTGACGCGGGACAAAATACTGCAGGGTGGCTTAAGGTTAAGGTGTGGGTATGCGAAAAGGAAGGGTGGGTGTGAATGAGAGGTTGAAGAACAGTCTGGTCATGTGCATTCGTGCGTGAAAACATTGTCTGCAACTGGCGACACTTTGCCACGACGGTTTAAGACGTGCAGATATTGATGAGGATATCTGGATATACTTCAAATTGTTAACATGCAATGACTAATGCATTACTGTGTTTAGAAAGCGTGATTGAAGATGAAAATAAGAACTTTGACTGATACAATACCTCAATTATATGCAGTGGAGAAAAAAAAAATTCCCGGGATCAAACCTCAAAATATCTTGGAATCCCGGGATAAACCACACAAAGAAGGGGAATGAGAGATAATACATGTGCTCGAAATGTTAGAATGGATTGGACATTACCGAAATATATCGGACTGAGACGAAAATAGATCGAATATAACCTGTAATTAATTGTCATAATGTAAATTTAAACTGGCTTTTTTTTTCTAGTTCAGAGTATTAGCCTTTATAAGGCCCGTGAAAACACCTCTCCGTTCGATTGGGGTTTTACTGTAATTGTCTCTCAGCCGTGTATGGGTGTACAAAAAAGCGACATTTTGTTTCCTTTTAGAAAAAGGCACCACCCAATGTAATATTAGCGATGAAGATGTTTATACAGACATCATTATGTGGCATTTCTTAAAAAAATATGCACACGAAAAAAAAACAACAAAAACGCATGAAACCAGGTTTAAATTTCTGAGAATTGCAGAGAAGACGATTGGTAACATCTTTTAAGGCAAGGCAGGCACACTTATGGCTAAATAAGAGTATATAGGTGTACACATGCATTATATGTAATTAACTCAATATACAAGCGAGTGTTTTTTGTGTATGTGTTTTAGTGTTTTGGTACATGCATTGAAAATGTGTGTGTTTTATGCGAATATGTGTTTGTTTGAGCATGTGCTTGTCCGTGTGTTTGTATGCGTGTGTTGGTGCATGTATGTGTGTGTTTGTATGTGTCTAGGTGCATGTTTTGTGTGTTAGTCAATGCAATCGTGTGGTTGTGTGTTCGTGTGTGTATGTGTGTGTGTTGGTACATCCATTAGTTTGTGTGTGTGTATTTTTGTGTGTAATCTGTAAGCATTTATATAAAACATGTAGGTATTTATGTGATTATGTATTCATTTATGTAAGTATGTAGGCATTGATCTAAGTATGTATGAATTTATATAAGCATGTATGTATTTTGTAAGTATTAGTATGTATGTATTTAAAAGTAGACCTATATATATGTATTTATGTAAGTATATGTATGCTTTTATGTGTCTATATAAACATTTGTCTGTGTGTATGTTTGTATACATACAGATAGATCTATATGTTTACACAAAAGTATTCACGGTTCAGTTTGCTTTGTATACTTCCCAAGACGTCAGTATTTCAACAAAAAAAAAATGAGCTCAAGATTATAGAACGAGGGGGGAACAACTTTAAGCTGCCAATCACAGTTTAATCTCAGTCGGACAAACCTGTAAACCTAGAACCTTTCTCGCCACGGTACCGTATAGCTGTCTTTGATGTTTACTGCCCCCTCCCCCCTCCCCCATTCATCTACGTGACATTCGGAAGTGTTTCATAGTGGAACTGATCAGGCCCCTTCAAGAACGTCTTCAATGCTATCAGAATACGGTGTTACAAATAAACGTTTCAGACACGGAATCGGCACGTCAAACAGAATCGGATGTTTACCAATAATGTTTTTTTTTCTATCTATATAAACAGACATTTGCGGCTCATGTCTTGCTGATTTTAAAAAAGAAAAAAGAAAATGTCTGAGGATGTCTTTTTAACCGTCTAGTCTGTGTATGTCTGTTTATTTCAATAGTCTGTAATTGAACTTATATGTCTGCCCAAAATATTGTTCCTGTTTACATAAACAGTTTGATGTCTTGTCTATTTAAACCAAAGGTTCTCAACGGAGGCGTTATCGCCGCCCTGGGGGCGGTGAGAGGCTTTAGGGGTGCGCTGACATTCCCGGGGGCGATTGGGGGGCGGCGAAGGGCAAGTTGGCGGTACAAACGTAACTGATATAATTTTAACACCTCAGCTATTTGAATCGATTAGTTTCTGGATGAAATATGATGTAAACGAAAGTGCTGCTAAATATCTGATATCCCCCAACAGTAGGCATACATATTATTAAACTACCGTAATAAGAAACAGGAATCGCAATGACTTTTCGATGAAGTAGGGGTCAGTATCTGGCAAATATGGTGTGCGGCCGGCTGGTCCTGTGGTTAGTTCACCGGACTGTCAACCCTGCAGACCGATCACTGTCGCCCTAACATATGCTAATATTAATTTATTTTGATCTCAGTTTTACAGAGATGTCCTTTAATTCACTTTTAGCAATGGTAATATTATCGTTAAGCGGTATAGATACGTAGTAATCATACAAACTGGGTAGTTATTGTAATGCTTGAAAATATACATATAAATTCTTTAGTCATATAATATTTATATCATTTTCAAATACTTTTTACAGTTTGATCATTTCAAAGTTATAAATGTAAGCCATTTATGTTTTTAAAAAAGGAAAAAAAAAACACAGAAATATTAGCTCAAATGTAACGAGTTAATTATCTCCCTTTAATAAACAAATGTTTCCACATTTGATTCATTAGTGACGCCGAACAAATATTACTGATCATTATTTGTTCTTAATATACATTCAACATTATGGTATTCAAAACAAGATTTATTTATTAGAGGATTAAAATAATTTACGTTAAACAGTTGTAAATAAACATTTCCTGGATTATTTTTTTGTTCATTTAAGGAGTTTATATTTTAAACATTAATAATTATAGATTTTACATGATATAGTGATATTAAATAAGACTCATATATTTATTAAATAAATAATACAAATAAATTGGCTTTAGAATTAATTATATTTATGTTTAAATAAGAATTAAGTTGGGAGGGGGCGGTGAGCCGAAAAAGGTTGAGAACCTATGATTTAAACAGTAGTTAATACGGACATATGACTAATTAAAACAGTCTTAGCATTTAAATGTTTGACTATATAAAACACCATCTGTAGCTAGCGTATGTCTATTTAACTAGTTCAAAGTGTGAATGCTTGTCTATTTTAAAAGGTGTAAACTGTAAACTAAAATGTCTTCCCAAAATACTATCCATCGCTATAATAAAAGTTTGATGTATATCTAGTGGTTCAACCGTATTTACTTCGGATGTGTGTATCTATAAACAGACTATACTGTCAATGTCTGCGCAAAATACTATTTCACTTTATGTATTTAAAAAAACAATACTATGGCTAACAAAAAATAATATTTAATTTTAAGAAACTGCAGTATTAAAAATAACTATTAATAACACTACTTTGTCAAAGTTCTAATATGGTGTTATAATTGCAAAAGTTCCCATTCACAAAAATAAATGTAGTTTAAGTTCTTCAAGGGCAATACAGAAGGTACTATAATTAATGTACAAAGTATCTAGGAGCAATAATAAATGATAAGTTATCTTGGAACCCTCATATTGGTGAAGCAATTAAAAAATCAAACAAAACATTAGGATTCATAAAAAGGAACTTTTACAAATGTAATGAGAATATAAAACTAAAATGCTATCTCATATTAGTTAGGCCTATACTAGAATATGCATATGGGACCCATCAACTAAAGAAAAAATTAGAACAAATTCAAAAAAGAGCTGCAAGGTTCATAACTAGTGAATTTTCCCAATTAACAAGAGTAACACCATTAGTAAAATAACTAAACCTAGAAACACTAGAGGACAGAAGGGCAAAGAGTAAAGTAGTAATAATACATAAAGCATTAAACTCTAATTTAGAAATACAACACAATAACAACCTGTTGCAAAGCTCAGATGAACATAAAGACAAAAACAATTTCCTTGTCCTTATGCGAGAACAAATGCATTTAAGTACCCTTTCTTCCATAGTGGCATTCGGATATGGAATGGGTTGCCTGAACAAACCAGGAAAACCAGTAACTTATCATCATTTAAAACCTTAATAAAATTGCAAGACTAGACTCGGACCACGGATGAGCGTAGGACGCAATAATCTTCTTTATAGAAGGAGCGTCTGTAATGTATAAGATAAGATAAGATGAGTTTCCTATACCTAAAGGCCAGTGAAGAAGGTACTTTGCCTATTGGCCAATGTAGAATTTTCTATACCTAAGACCAATGTAGAAGGTCCTATACCTAAATGCCAATGAATAAGATCTTTTGCCTATTGGCCAATGTAGATGGTCGTTTCCGTATTAAACACTACGCGTAGTCCACATATTAAATGCTCGAGTCGCGGTCCACTTTAAAGAATAATAAAATACCATACTTTACAGTAGCTTTACTCTCACACATTTTCAAGCATCGGTCTTAAATGGCTTGGTTGAAAAACCACAAAAGCACCAAAGGTAAAATAAAAATTAAAAATAAATAAAATACTAGGCAACATGTACTGAAGAGTTAAAACACGTTTTCTGGATAAGTTAGTTTGTACCTGTTACTTGTGTTAGGGATTAAATAAAGAAGAAATGAAGCTTTGTAACAAGCTTTTGGTCCTGCTGCGAGGTGTTTGGACTGCCTTTTGGACCTTTTCGGACGAAAAGGTGAGCTGTGCTCCCCCCCCCCCTTACGCCCCCCATGAAAATGTGTTGTCGCGTTTACATCCGGGACTTTTAAAACATGGAGTCAACAAGAATGCCCACCTACTGTCCTGCCTGATACTTGTCCACTGTCATCATGTCATTTGATGACACACACAGGTTCACACACCAAGTTAAATGTAGACAAACGGTTTGTTAGTTTATATGTATAATACATTTCGTCTTCATTTTATATTTGGCTTTCTTGTCCAAGTATCAAAGAAATGAATTCGTCGTTAGTGCTTTAAACAAAAATGTTGTCAAAATAGCAAAGATGAAACAAAATTTTTGATCAGGTGATGTCCATAAAGAAAGTTGTTCAATTTTGGAAGATTTGCTTTGGGGACTTCCATTAATTACGTCAACAATTTTTAGGCGATTTTTACCTCCCCCCCCCCTCCCCCTTGTCAACAACTGTCAAACTTTCAGAGACCCCCCCCCCTATATAATTACGTCAACAATTGGTTACCCCCCCCCCCCTCAAAACAAGTAAAACAATTTTAGACGCTTGCTTTTATGTTTAAAATGGATTTAAAATGGAAAGGTCTATACTATAATTAATTTTATTGTAATACATTTTTAAATTTCTTAAAAAGATTTCTTATTGACTATAATTCTCATATGTTTTCTATTGTTCTTTTCATATACATTTTAATCATGTCTAATTTCACTAAAATAGCTTTTGGTTCAATGTTAATTGTCTAATATTTTAGGGGGAAATTGTGCACAAGTTGTAAATTAGCCTTCTATTTTAACTAGGGATGTTAACCGAGAACCGGTATACCGGATTCCGGTTGTGAAATCGAAAACTAGTTTTGATTTCCAAAACCAGATTTCGGTTTCTTGGTTGGGAGGTAGGCCTAATCATTATTTCAAGTAGCACAGCCTTTTTTTGGTTTTGGTGGAAATATTTTTTAATAAATAGTTGAAATAGGCCTAATGTTGGATTCACAAAAAACAATTCTTGAAATGCCTTAAAATTGCTAACACTATTTAGTCTTAGATATTGTGTTTCATTTTTCCAAATACCAACTATGGTTTGCGATAAAAACAACATCAGACCAAAAGTTATGTTACAGTTACAATCCTTTGTGTCGGAAAATGTTGAAAAAACGTCTTTAACGATGGCTCATTGTAAACTATGTTCCCAACAGATACACAGGAGCGGTGGCAGTACCACTGGATTGCGTACGCATTTGCGTACTAAGCATCCTGGATTAACATCGTCATCCTCTTTATATGCTTTTTAATATCATGTTCAACGATAATGGCAAATTTGATTATCACTATTGAAAGCTATTATCGGTTTTAATGAATAAGCCCAGATTTTTTATTAGTTCTAAAGAATTTTATGGTAAAGCATACAAAATCATATTGTATTCAAATGTGAACTTGTGACCAGTTTACGTTGTATTTTTGTTGTTTTTTTACTATACCAGTCTACGGTGTATGATTGTGTTTTCTTGCTATATTTTCCTTGTTAATTACTAAATTCTGTACCAAAACTTGTCCGTTTTAGGTAAATAACTTTGTTAACGATTATTGTTGGGGAAGATGGTTATTGGTAATTAGTAGGAAAGGTATTGTAGTTTGTATATATATATATATAGTTTAGTTTAGTTAGATTGTTTATATATTTAGAGGTCTTCGTTTTACTTATAATGTGAAGCACACTTTTAACATTTTTTTAACTAATTATTTTTGAGCGCCTGGTCACCTTGCCTGGTTCTGATTGGTCTGTTTTTTTATCCTATTTGAATCGGATTGGTCAGTAATTCAGTAATAGTTGTCGATTCGCCCTAGAGGGCTATTTAATTCCTTTCTGGTCAGTGTTTGGCCTTCTTATTGTGTGTGGCCCGGCATTGCACCTCTTAAGAGTCCCGTAAGTTTTGAGTTATTATATAGTTCTATTACTTTCATTGTTAAAATATGTACGATAAACTGTTCATTGTTGTCTTAATGTTAACAATTTGACAGGATGATTAGTTATTTTGTGGGATGGGTAAGATAATATGGGGATTTTCGAAGTACATTAAATGGACAGCGAACATACAAGGAGGCGGCCATTTTTTAATGTGTTTCCGCCATATTGTGTAGAATATATTTATTATTGTTGACCTAACGTTTGCTTTTTATATTTATTCTTATTAATTAGGTCGGATAAAACCTACCTTGTTGGTCTCGTGTTATATGTTGGTTTTAAATTATTCTCTGGTTATATATTATTTTTAAGTTAGATGTTAGAAATTGCTAGGTCTCTTGTATATATTATCTTAGTTAGATATTAGATAGTGTGTTAAATGATGAGAAGATTTGAATTATGATTTTGTAGTATGTGAATTAAGAGTTGGTAGAGATTGTGTTTTATTTAGTTAGGAATGGCGCTGGTAGACGATGGATTTATTTAGTTGTTGTTGATATTGATGGTTAGGGCTTATATTTGAATAAACTTGTGTATTATGAAAAATTTATTTGTTCCCTTGATAGATAGATACATTGTTGTAGTGTACGTTGTTTATGTTTGTTTATTTGTCGTTTACTGTTCTGTGTATAGTCTAGTATTTAGTATAGTTAGCTAGTAATTGTAGTTTTTAGTATTGGTTCATCCAGGTAGCTAATCCTACCTGCCTACCACAATATAGGTATGCACAGATATACCCGTCCCCTCCCCTTGTATATAAATGTAAATAGATGTATATTAATTTAATATTGTGTGTTATATAATTCAAGAACACACACACACACTCTAAACTTAAACTCAGTTAATTCCCCCCCTTACACAAAGAAATCAACCTCTTAAATGCCCTGCAAACACTAATTAAATTTAAACTATTTTTCAAATATACCTACAAAACTACGCACATTTGCCACACATTATATACACACGGTAGTTGCCTTCCCTGTCCCCCTACCTTGCACTATTTGCCCCCCCCCCTCCCACTCCTTCCAATACTGGCGACGCCACTGATACTAATACATTTTTATCTCATTAAATTGTTCCAGAAAATTAGAAGTGAAAACGTAAAAATGTAGCCTAATCGACCTAAATTTAATGTTTCTCCTATTATTACGTAGTGAGCAAAAATATATTAGTTTATATATCAGAATTAGGGATGTTAAAAGGAAATAAGGTAGGCTAAGCATATCGTACTTCATTTGGTGGGCCAAGAATTATTTTTTTCTGAAGGAAATATTTTTAAAATAACCATGTTGGGGCACGGTAGCCTAGCGGCAGCGCGTTCGACTGACGATCCGAAGGTCCTGGGTTAAAATACTGGTGAAGCCGGAATTTTTTTCCCAGGACTTGAGGGTGTCCCTGAGTCTACCCAGGTTTGATGGGTACCTGACATTAGTTGGGGTAAAGTAAAGGCGGCTGGGCATTGTGCTGGCCACACATCCCCTTGTATGCCGTGGCCACAGAAACTGGTGAACGCTGCTTCACCAGCCCTATGATCACTTTGGTCCGAAGGGTGCTTTACTTTTTATGTTGGATTCGTCAAATTCACTTTGCTTTGCAAACATTAGTTATAATCTCGGCGAGGGCCTATTATTGTTTTTAGTTCTATTGTCAATCCCAGCCATGGCTTATATAACGAACGCCAGACTCTGGCGCCTAGCCTAATTTAGATGTACTGAGCGGCAAAAAAACTGAGTTTCTGAACGTTCTCTGCAGACAGTTTGTTGGTGTGTTTGTGTTCCTTTGTTATTCCAGCCACCATGTCTCGCTAGACTAGGGTTGCCAGACGTCCGGCAAAAGGAGGACATGTCCTCCTATTTAGACTCTTGTCCTCCGTCCGGCAGGCAAAGCACAATACCTTTAAAATTTCAACTTTTATAATATTTTATGTTTTGTAGGCATAAGGACAAATAAATTTTAAAATTAGTATTAACATGTTAAGAATATAATTAATAAATAGGTGATCATTTGTACAAGAAAAGAATTATCCGTTTTTTTAAGTCTCTTGCATGAGCTTTAAAGTTGCCCAAACAAATACAAGCTGCCTTTCAGCATACATTGTATTTATATGTTATTTTTAACAAAACTGTTTCTTGCTCAGTTTACCAATACACATTTAATGGCAGCTCTTTTGTAATACAATTATACTGATTGCGGTCTAAATGCGAAACTATGCATATGAAACACAATGTCCTCCTTTTTGTCTCTCTGTGTCCTTCTTTTGACACCCATGTGTTTGGCAACCCTACGCTAGACAGCGAAGGTGAGGTTTTGTGCAATTGGTCGGTCACTTTGCCTTGCTAACAATTGCATTAGTTTCCACCCATACATAGATCTACAAACTAACAAGATGGACACAAAAAGGACATGACAAATGTAGTTTCAATAATTGTTATATTAAAATTTGTATTAATTTAAAACTATGCTTTTAATGTTATCTATGTAAGTTTAACAGGACAAATGTAGATGTAAATGAACAGTGAATGAACACCTGACGTTATTTATGTAGGCCTACAGTCCCCCCAAAGATGATCACCTAGGCTTTTGGCGCTATTTCCAATGCATATTAGGCCTACTTTTTAGTTTTTTTTTTTCCGTAAGCTATACGATTAAATTCTATTATTAGAGAAGTCAAATTTACAGCGTGTTTTTTTTATGTGCAATTGGTGATAGTCTGGTGAGACAGTCTCCTATTTAGTCTCATTATTAATGAGTCTCTGTTACTGGCACTGTCATTTATGTGTTTGTAAACTGAACTAGTCAATTGTCTCCACCCCACTGCTTGCCATTGTTGTCGTCCAGAAGTAACGTCTCCCCCTCCACTCCCTTGTAATGCTATCCATGCAAGGCATTTTATCTTCGCGTGCTATCGCAGTGATTGATGCTTTCCTCCACCCCCTGCCCCCATATTTCTTTTAATCACGACAAACGATCCTCTAAAATGTCGCTTTCGGCATTTTTACAAACACATGCGAAATTATTATAATCCCCGCCAGTTTAATTGCAACACAATCTACAGTCAGATTCTGGTCAGGACAAACAAAATTCAGCATTCATTCCTGAGTTTCAAACGAACAAGACACATACGCACACACACACTTTCTGTATATATAATATATATATATATATAATAGTTTGTGTGTGTTGGTGTGTATCAAATATCAACAACAATATTTGATTTAGGACACGGTATAAATACTATGTCTCTATATTGAAGTTACGTATACATAAACATGTTTTACAAACATGATACCGAATTTACAGCACTATATATAATATCAGTATTGAAATACTTCAAATTGCTAACATGCAATGACTAATGCATTACTGTGTTTAGAAAGCGTGTAACTCCATCGCCGAGTGGCATGCGGGCATGATATGAGTTGCCTGAACAAACAAAGAAACACAAATACAAATAATCGAAATGTGAGATAACGTAGAAGAAAATCAAGAAATTGCCACAAAGATTTGTACAATATGAAGATAGTAAATATCTTTACAAATTATGCCTTCTCTGATTTTTTTTCTTATTTATTAAAAATGCGCTTAGTTTAGTACGAATTTTGAAGCACAGTAAAATGTTGTCACTTACAGTAGACATATTTATACATATATGAGTTTTTCACTGTTAATTTTCGATTCTTTACGATTAACCAAAGACTATATATAATAAGATGGTCCGCTTGCTTTAATATTTCTGCTATTTGATAACTTGAATTACTATGTTTCGGAATTTCCAATCGCAGCTTGTACTTCCTGTTGAGTAATTCGCTATGATTTTCTGTGTGCATCATTCCGTCCAACGCCCCAAGTACTGATGAACTTTCAGTTAGGAGATGGCCATTGTTGTCCTCAAGAGGCCGGCTGGTCCTGCGGTTAGTTCACCGGACTGTCAACCAAAACCCACCTGACACGTCGCGGGTTCTATCCCTGCCGTCGGCCGATCCCTGCCGCCCTGCAGGAGTTTTGGACCTAGTGGACGGATTAATCTTCTATCTAGAAGGAACGTCTGTAAACGCATAAGATTACTGATGCTAGTTCGACAACATAAAATATTGGACAGGGCTGCAGTTGACTCAACTATTGACAATCGCTTAAGATAGGCAAAAATTTAAGAAAGTTGACTGCTGAGGTGTACATTCGCTCCCCCCCCCCCCACCCAATGACCACAACGGTCAAGGAATTGATGATGATGATGATTTTCTCAATGGAAAATAAAGATTAAAATCGGAAGTTGTATACAGAGGAAGTCAATAGGCAAGTTTAGGCGTAATTTAGGACAACGCTTTTGGCTGAGCACGGAAAAAACAACAAAACTTAAGCTTTAAAAATAGATCAAGCGATTCCATCTTAGTATAGTCTTTGGATGAACCACTGATTAACAGCGTTCACGAATTCATCGCAGTGCGTGGAATTTCACGTTACGCCGCGACATTTGGTTGCTGCTTTATTCCCGAGGTAAGAAAATCAACCTAACTACCGCGGAAAATACCAAATCTACAAAAATCTTACCAAGACGAGAAAATACAACTATGGATGAGCGTAGGAACGCAGTAATCGTCTGGATAGAAGGAACGTATGTAAGTTAAGAACAAAAACAACGAAGCGAACAATTATCATTACCAGCAAACAATCTCGTTTTTTCCAGCTTACTAACTGGACTTCTTAAAAGGACTTCTTTTTTGTCGTCCTTTAGAGCAGGGGTCGGCTACCTATTTATACAAATGTGCCAAAATAGGATTTATCACCCATTCAGCATGTCAACAGCCTAAAAGTAAGTAACACTGCGCTTTTCTTGTAAAAAAGACTTGAATTGCGTTCTTTTTTTTTTTTTAGGATGGGGGGGGGGGGGGGGTCTTCGGCGTGTCACTGAAATTCGCTCTGAGTGTCACGTATGGCACGCGTGTCGGAGGTTTCCGATCCCTGCTTTAGAGGACGGACTGCCTCGTTGATCTATTAGTTAAAACGGCCATTATGTTCCTAATCTCTTCTGTTGGTGTGGAGCGTTTGTTCTCAAATTACTGATCGGTGCTGTCACTACTGTGATAGTCTCCGTCACATGTAAACTTAGGAGCTTACAGTGCTGTTTTCTTCAAAACTATAAATAAATAATGTCTCTACGCAAATTATTCGCTAGTTTGCTGAGAACATTGCTAGGCCTACGTAGGGCAATTATTCAAGAACGTTTGGCTGAATTAGTGCATTAAAATATGCGGCTGTGAAGGCTTTGATATACCTATTTGATGATTGATTAACGATTAAGGAAGTAAAAAAAAAGGCTTTATCTTTGTTTCGGTTAAGGACTATACATTATGTGGTCGAATACTTATGGAATTCTGGTACTGCATTTGCTTCTGTACCTATGAGCCGCAAAGCTGGCATGCTTCTGCATGTGGGTCCCAGGGCATACAGGCCTGCCTGGAAACATAAGAGCAGACAAACTTGCGAAAAAAAAGGGTGGGTTGAGCACACCCATTTCTGAAGAGCCAGGCACCACGCCATACTCTTTTGAGAAGGTTTGTACATTTAACCGGAGGTGGGAGAGTAATAAATGGAATGCTAGTTGGGACAGGTCTGATAAAGGCCGAGAGGTCTGGCAGCCGACCCATGGTGGCGGCTAAAAAGGTCGGAACAATCTCTCATATCACAATTCCGCACTGGCCACTGCCCCATCGGGGCGTACTTTGCCAGGTTCCGGCCCAACATTGACTCGCGGTGTCGTCACTGTGGTGAGGAAGAGGAGACAGAAGAGTGCCCCCGTTTGGTCCGCTTTCGAACGGATGAGTCGGGTGATCAACTTTCCACTGATCTCTACGGAGACAAAGGCGTACGCAAGTGTGCAGAAGAAGTTTTTATCCAGCGCTCTAAGGGATGAGTGATCCCCGTTCTCAAGCTAAGCGAAGTTCAAGCTGGTTGCCCCCTGGGGTGGGGCGTGGTGTCGTGCCAGGAAGGGTATACAGTCATTGTCCTGATACGGCTGGTCTCAAAGGTGGTCTTCGGTGAATGTGTCCGCTTTAGACGGGAACATCCCCCGTGTCTGACAAAATCCACTCGACCAACGCACCACCAGCCAGCATCATAGGAATACGAGGCAGACCAAGACCATCGTAAATACAGGCCTTGACTCTGATGCGCGTTACGGGCTTGACGTCACGAGTAATGGGCCAGTGGAAGGCTATTGCTTACTTACGATGGTCTTGGGCAGGCCCTGTATGACTCGAGGGGGGGGGTATTACAAGCAATCGAACCCAGCATGCGACCGCCTAATAGGCGTGCCAGCTCTAAGAGAGCAATCTCAGTCGAGGGCGGCTTAGCAGTTTGACTCTTGGGCGGTGTATCACTGTACCCTAAGTTAAACGGCACGCCCTCGGTGTGCCGTGGGGTGGTTGGTGCCCGGACATAACCTCTGGTGTGCCTCCCTCCCCGTTCACTCCTAAATATCATTACGCATTGGACATAAGAGCCGGAAGGCTTGTGCACTTTTTTTAAGGCAATTATAGTATGGTGGGTGCCTCACATGTGTTGAGGAGATGCAAAGGCGGTTGGGCGTTGTGCTAGCAACCCAATCGGATCAACCCCCTCGTATGCCGTGAACTGGCAAACGCTTGTCATTCAGGGTTACTTCATACAACTGTATTGTTATCAAGTACACTTTAATGCCAGGGGCAGACGGAATGTCAATACAATGTTTTACTGTTTTGCTGTTACTAGATGTACAGACTGAAGGACTAGTTGAAACGATGGCCCTCCTATCTGATAGCCATCTGACAGACAGATGAATGAATTCATAAATAGATTTTTTTATTAGAAATATACGCAGATCGATATAGATATAGAGACAGAATCGATGCACCTAGATCTATCTATATTTTATAAATATATGTGTATGAACAGGTGTATAGGTATGCAATGCTATGCCACAAGAACACCGCCGCAACCCTCCCCCCTTGATTATATCAGTGAATAGCTGTCATTGTCTCTTGCACGCAACAAACGCAACATTGTGCAGCGTCAATGTACTGTGAAAATGTTTAATCTTCCAGAAGGATTCAACATCAAATAATTGTATGCCCCCCCCCCCCCCCCAAAAAAAAAAAAAAACAACACTTAATTTTGTTCTGTATAGAAAACCTGCGATTAAATCAAACAGCCGTAAGCAATGCTTGAAGTCTGATAACTTCACACTAAAACCAAAAATAGGGCCAGCCAATAATTATCATAATCTTTATAATATTAGAATTGATCAACCAAGCATGCGTGGGTTAGTTCGCGACCCATTTATTTCTTCTTTTCCTTTTCATAAGTTGACTTCCAGGAGATAAAGTTGATTGGTGCAGGGAGTCGATAACCTTTTGATAACGGTGTGTCAAATGAGGGTTTCTAATTCATTCAGCGTGCCATGAGCCTTAAAAGTTATCCTGCTTTAACAACTAATTTCTTGCAGAAACAACTTAAATTGCAATTTTTTTGGTGTCTTCCGCGTGCCATTGAAAATTTCTCAGCGTGTCAGGTCTGGCACGCGTTTGATAGGGTGCCGACTCCGTGTCTGGTGTATACACTGCAAGGCCTTTCCATCGTCACCGAAAAATGGTGGGTCAGGCCGCTCCTTGCTCTACTTTCTTTCAATGCCGATACGGTCTGATTTTTGGTTTCAAATTGATCCTGTCAAGCGTGCAAGCAGGGGCGGAACCAGAGACGTGCGAGCTTTGAGGAGGGAAGACTTCATACTTGACCTGCCAACTCTACTCCCAAAAAAAATTATACGTTCGCTCGTGATTGCAAGCAATATTTTGAGTTTAAAATACCACAGAGACAGTACATTCCTGAACAACAAAGAAAGTCATTCATACACTGGAACGAGTATAAAGAAACCTATAAATTTTTTTATATAGACATATATATATATATAATGACCCATTCATCTGGAACGGCTCCGAAAACAGTTGTTTCATGAGGGACCATCGCTGTCTTATGGAACCTTTTCATCGAGGAGTCGATCGATTAGGCGTTGTAAGTGATCCGTAAAATGGGATTTTTATTCTAACAATTAACTGTCTAAACAGTCAAAGAAATAAAAGGATTATAAAAAATATATTTATATAGGCATATGTATACTGTAGCTGGATTTTTAAATTCTCATAACAGTTATGCAAGTCACTATAAAAAAAAAAAAAAAAAAAAAAAAAAAAAAAAAAAAATTTGTATCGAAAAATCCAATGATCTAGACTCTAGACTAATCTAGAGCATAGGTTTCAACGGGGGCGTTATCGCCCCCCGGGGACGGTGAGAGGCTTTAGGGGGGCGCTGACATTCCCGGGGGCGATTGGGGGGCGGTGAAGGGCAAGAGGGCGATGCAAACGTACCTGATATAATTTGAACACCTCAGCTATTTGAATCGATTAGTTTTTGGATGAAATATGATGTAAACGCAAGTGCTGCTAAATATCTGATATCCCCCAACATTAGGCATACACATTATTAAACTAATAAGAAATAGGAATCGCAATGACTTTTCGATGAATTAGGGGTCAGTATTTGGCAAATCAAATATGGTATGCGGCCTACTGGTCCTATTGTTGGTTCACTGGACTGCCGACCCTGATGACCGATCACTGTCGTCCTAACATCTGCTAAATTTAATATATTTTGTTCTCAGTTTTACCGAGATGTCCATTATTTAATCTATAAAGATAAGTTGCCTATTATCGTAAAGCGATATAGATTCGGAGTAATCATACAAACTGGGTAGTTATTGTAATGCTTGAAAATATACATATAAATTCTTTAGTCATATAATATTTATATAATTTTCAAATTAAATACTTTTTACAGTTTGATCATTTTAGAATTTTTTTATAAAGGAAAAAAAAATACAGAAATATTAGCTCAAATGTAACGGGTTAATTATCACCCTTTTATTAACAAATGTTTCCACATTTGTTTCAAAAGTGATGCCCAAAAAATATGTTTTGCAAAATAACAAATATTACTTGTTTTTTTTTCTTTATATACATTCAACATTATGGTATTCAAAACAAGATTTAATTATTAGAGGATTAAAATAATTAAAAATTTACGTTAAACAGTTGTAAATAAACATTTCCTGCATTAAATGTTTTGTCCATTTAAGGAGTTTATATTTTAAACATTAATAATTACAGAAATTAGGCCTAGGCCTACATGATATAGATCTAGTGTTATTAAATAAGTCTCCTATATTTATAAAATTAATAATACAAATAAATTTGTTTTAGATTTAATTATAGGCCTATTTATGTTTAATTAAAATTAAGTTGCGGGGTGGTGAGCGGAAAAAAAATTGTAAAAGGGGGCAATGAGCCGAAAAAGGTTGAGAACCTATGATCTACAGCAGACGTCGACAACCTTTTGATTTTAGTGTGCCGAAGTAGGATTTCTAATTCATTCAGTGTGCCAACAATCTACAAGTGATTCTGCTCTAGCATTAAATTTACTTGTAGAAATGATTAGAATTTATTTTTATTTATTTTGGGGGGGGGGGGGGGGGGCATCCGCGTGTCGTTGACAATCGCTCTGCTTGCCAAGTCGTGCATGCGTGCCATGGGTTGCCAACTCGTGATCTAGAGAACGGTTAATAAAATATTCAGAACACGTTTAATTTCCCAAAGAATTTTTGTGTTTTCTTTTTCGGTTTAGTTTATTAATCACAACTTATAAATATGTAGATTGTGAATTTTAAAATGAGTTTCTTTTAGTTTTCTCATACATCCAAATTTGCATTTAACCCCTTACTCCCTCCCCTATCCGTATTTGAACGTCTTTTTTTCTCAACAGTTTTATCGGGTCTGAAGTCTGAAGGAACTCACTGCATCTCCAGAACACTGTTGGATACTTTGATCAAAGTGAAGCTCAAATTGCAACACTTTTGCCCCCCCCCCCCTTCCACCCCTCTTTTTTTTTCACCCCGCGTATATCATGTTTACAGGGACTGCCCAAAAACAAGGCGTAGTTTTAAAAGAGGGATTTATTTCTTGTAACCCACTTCACTCCAACGTACAGCCATTTCGAGATTTTAAAAAAAAATGGATCAGGTGGCATATCATATACGATAGCTTTGTTTTAGAAAGTCCCTTGTTAGAAAAGTCGTGAGGTCACAATGGGCTCAAATTTACATTCTGGTTAAGTGTGTGTGAGTGTAAGGAGAGGTGGAGAGGTGGGGGTCCCCTAATCCAGGCCACTTGAAAAGCCTGTCAATTTTTTGGGCGTAGTAAGTGTGTGTGTGTTTGGGGGGGGGGGGGGCTCATAGGGATGGCGTATAGAATAGTGTGTGAGGGGCATAGAACAATGGCATTTAATAAGCCAGTGTGCGAGGGAACACAGAGGGAGGGTATTATGGCCAAAGGCGTGTAAAACGCATCCAGCTTTCCAATCTATTATGGAGCACGGTGTTCGCCTGGCGTACCGATGCTCCTGGGTTCGAATCCTGGTGAAGGCTAAGATTTGTTTTCGGGTCTTGAGGATGTCCCTGAATCTAACCAGCTCTGATGGGCAACGGACGGCTGTGCTGTGTCGAACTGGCCACACAATCTCCTAGTTTGCCGTAACCACAGAAACTGGTGAAAGGTTTAGGGTCAGTCTGGATCAACCTGGTATGACGGAATACTTTACTTATTACTTTATTCCTATCCATTGCTTCCAGAGTTTGCAAATATGCCAGAGACTTGTTTGTCATATGCCAGAGACTTGTTTGTCATATGCCAGAGACTTGTTTGCCATATGCCAGAGACTTGTTTGTCATATGCCAGAGACTTGTTTGTCATATGCCAGAGACTTGTTTGTCATATGCCAGAGACTTGTTTGTCATATGCCAGAGACTTGTTTGTCATATGCCAGAGACTTGTTTGTCATATGCCAGAGACTTGTTTGTCATATGCCAGAGACTTGTTTGTCATATGCCAGAGACTTGTTTGTCATATGCCAGAGACGTGTTTGTCATATGCCAGAGACTTGTTTGTCATATGCCAGAGACTTGTTTGTCATATGCCAGAGACTTGTTTGTCATATGCCAGAGACTTGTTTGTCATATGCCAGAGACTTGTTTGTCATATGCCAGAGACTTGTTTGTCATATGCCAGAGACTTGTTTGTCATATGCCAGAGACTTGTTTGTCATATGCCAGAGACTTGTTTGTCATATGCCAGAGACTTGTTTGTCATATGCCAGAGACTTGTTTGTCATATGCCAGAGACTTGTTTGTCATATGCCAGAGACTTGTTTGTCATATGCCAGAGACTTGTTAATCATATGCCAGAGACTTGTTTGTCATATGCCAGAGACTTGTTTGTCATATGCCAGAGACTTGTTTGTCATATGCCAGAGACTTGTTTGTCATATGCCAGAGACTTGTTTGTCATATGCCAGAGACTTGTTTGTCATATGCCAGAGACTTGTTTGTCATATGCCAGAGACTTGTTTGCCATATGGCAAGTCTGCAAAAGTGGCTATTGTCTGCCCAATTGCTACTACCAGGTGGTGGGATTTTAAAAGGTTAAACATAATTTGTCCATCATTATCCTAATGGGATAAATGTAAAATATTTCATTTTAGCATCAACACTTTGTGCATGACGAAGAGGTAGACCCAAGAACACCTGGCGGAGAGAAGTAGAAAAGGATGCGCAGTTGATCGGGAAAGAGCTGGAAAGAGTTAGAGAAGATATCTAGAGACATGAGGACGTGGAAAGAAATTGTTGATGACCTATGCTCCACTAGGAGTTGATAATGGCGAAGAAGCAGAAGAAGAAGATAAAACTGTTAAATGTTTGTCAGATTCCTGAGACCAGAGCGAGAAAGCGAAATGTAAAGATAAAGAATTCTTAAGGCTTCTTCCTGGTGTACTAAAAATCAAATTATTTATAGTCGTCACGTGACTCAAATACACATTTTGGGAGTCGCTAACGGGAACTGAAGACAACTATGACTAATCCAATTGTTATTTTTTTTTTGGAGACATTCTTCTCAGGTTCAATAGCTGCGGGCATTTAGAATATTAATTGCGGGAAATGAAAAGTAAAGCGCTCACATTTCAAATGTTTAGCCCCGCAGGGAACGAATTTATTGGATTTCAATATTAAATCATTACAAACTTTATTTGTGTATTTCATGATGTTTGATTCTTGAATGAAAGATTACCATCAATCTATGCATTAGAATAAGGAGAACGTACGAAAATAAGTCAGACTAAATTTAGACAGTCAATAAAAATCGCATCAAGATAAATAATATGATGTTGCATGGGCGTAGCTACATATTTTGGGCCCCATACGGAGAGTATATTTAAGTCGTCACCTACTTGAATGTGTTTTTTCTTTTTTATTTTCATCAATAAAAGTGGCATGGAGGAAGCAGAGGCAGGTCAAAGTTTGAAGTGGGTCACTATGTAAAGAGGGGGGGGGGGGCGCGGTGGCCGTGCGGCAGCGCGTTTGGCTGACGTACCGAAGGTTGTGGAATCGAATCCTGGTGTAGGCTAGAATTTTTTTTCCCCGGGTCTGGAGTGTGTCCCTGAGTCTGAGGGTTACCTGACCTTAGTTCGGGGTAAGTAAAGGCGGCTGTGCATAGGGCTGGCCACACAATCACCTAGCATGCCGTGGCCACAGTAACTGGTGAACTTCATTGGACCTATGGATCAATTTGGTCCGACGGGCACTTACTTTTTTTTTACTATGTAAAGATTCAACGATGGGAACCTTTCAATCTAAGTCTCAAAGGATTTTTTTTTACTCCGCTCGCTGCCAAAGGCCACTCCGTTACCACGGGCCCACCTGCATTTCACAATCCATTGCTACGCCACTGAACAGGCCAGATTCATACAGACATGCTCGCTATTTGGAGCCCTATCAGTAAAAGCCCCTGTATAAAAAGGTTCGCCACTGTCGCTTATTTACTTGTGAATTAAAAAAAACTACGTCACAACATGGATACCATCATGATGATTCAGTTTGAATGGCTAATTAATGCAGAATTTAATACTCTGTTTGGGTGCTAAACAGTACCCTACTGCTAGTACAAATTATATAAAAGAAATTCGATAACGAAATCACTTACTGATACATGCTGAGCGTATAGCATTATGGCATCCAACTGTCAAAATGCGGGGATGATGGCGTCGTAAAAAAAAAACGACAACAACAACACACAAAAAAAAACGACAAAAAAAGCCAAGACGATGTGGTAATAGCCTTAAACTTTAGACGTTAGACCCACCCTTTACGGTGATTGTGTACAGACCTTTAACATAAGTTCATCAAATCATCTAAGTCAAACGAGGAGAATCGTCTTGGGCTGGCCACGCAATCCCAATTCAACGTGTGAACACCAATACCATTTTTATATGGCATTTTTATTTTTTAGTCTATGGCAGTTCATAGCATACAATAATGTTATTCATAGGCCTACGGTCAACAGTAGGAAGAGTAAATGCCTCGTTCGAATCCTAGGATTTTTTCCTGAGTTTCCTGGATGTTCCTGAGTCATCTTAGCTCTGATGGGTACCTGTCCTTAAAGGCGGCTGTGTATGATAAATGGTATGATAGTGTGCGTGAATGTCTATTGTGTTTGAGTACAAATGGTTCTTTAATATTGTTTTAAGTATGCTGAAAAACGGAATTTATGTAATCAAGTCAATTTTCCATTCATTTGGATCAATAAAGCAATCTTATCTTATCTTATCTTATAGTGCTGGCCACACAATCACCTGATATGCCGTGGACACAGAAACTGGTGAACGCTGCTTCAAGGGCACTATGGATCCGTTTGGTCCGACGAGATCACGGAATACGTTCAAACTATTGAAGATTATATTTAAATTAGGATGCATTGACCGAGCTCTCGCGGGATAGCGTAACGAAGGTTCTGGGTTCGAATCCTGGTGAACACTAGGATTTGTTCCAGTGGTCTGGAGGGTGTCCCTGAGTCTACCCAGCTCTGATGGGTACTTGCCATTAGTTGGGGCAAAGTAAAGGCGGCTGGAATGAGTTGACTACACTAACCCGGAAAACCAAAAAAAATGTAACACCCTTTTAAATATCCCTAATCTAAATGCAAGACTAGACTCAACCCACGGATACGCGTAGGACGCAATACTCTTCTTTATAGAAGAAGCGTCTGTAAAATATAACGCCCTGCATATATCTAACACATAAAATATAAAAAAAAGCTCTGCATATGTGTAACATATAAGGTACGATAAATAGACATGCACTAGCGCCTTGTGTAAATAAAACAATTTAATAGAAAATGTCTATACACGATGTATTACAGTAAACCGTATCAGAATATTAAAAATCCCAAAGTATCAAATCTATATACCCACCCACGAAGATGTGTTAAGATACAGGACACATACACGTGACATTTTTTTATGATGCACAAGTTGTTGTTTTTTTACTCTGAATCATTATTCTTTTTAAATTTTAAATCGTTTAACACAAACCTAGACATAAACTATGAAACTATAAACAGTGGGATTATGGGAGTTGTGAATTTTGTTTCCAAGGTGTAAACAAAAAAAATCTTTCTGTGGCTTATTTGCTGCCAGTGTCCTGTTTACTGAATATTTCCCGAATGTCAAGGAATTTAATGCTATGTTCCTCCAGACAGTATTATGCTTTTTTGTCGTCTTGAACGCAAGCGATAAAACTATGAATGCTTTGTTCGGGATAAATACGGTCCCCCTCCACTCCCCCCCCCCCTAACAGCTACCTCGCGCCCCTATCTCCTGCTACACAGGAAAGGATTGTAAGGTATTTCATGCGTTTCTCCAACGCTTCACAGCGCCAATGCAGTTTGAACCTTTGTGGGAAGAGGCGAGATCGTGTTGCATGGGTCTTACAGTACGTCTGATCGTAAACAAGCTAGTACAGTACGCCTGGTCGTAAACAAGTTAGCAAACAAGTACTATGACATACAGTGTCAATCTTAAAGAGTTCAGACATATTCGTAAAAAAAAAAAATTGAATTCCACCCTTATTATTTTTTTTTCTTTTAACTTTAACATTAGGATTTCTCAGTTTGCTAATTTATGGGTATTAACAAGTGGCATCTTTATAGCTAACACAGTAATATCCACCCCTCTAAAATACTCCTACAAGTCTTTGGTAAAGAATGCAGTCTTAGAACGTTAACTCTATACTAGAAAGAAGCTCTTTACACAAGGTTTGAGCTTTTTCTTTTATGTTTTCTAACAAAAATTCTAGAACGTTTCTTTTTCCACGTTTATGCACTAACACTTAGTGACTTCAGCCAAAATATTTACAAACTGGCGAACAATTGCGCCAGTGGCACAAGGTATGAAATGTTGCAGTACTTAGCATTCCTTTCAACTCCAACAAAACCTTCCCTTCCAACTAAAGTAGTAATCCGTCACAACCCAGACAAGATCTAACAAAGAACATTAGGTACGTTAGAGTTTTAGTGTTGAGAATGATCCTTTAACTGGGTTTTATTTCAGTGCGCCAGTGTGTTTATTAACGTCAGACTGTGGAGAAAATGAATAGAACTTGGGACCACAGTGCTGACGAGTTTTCATCACAGCCAATTTTTTTTTTTTTTTTGATTATTGCCAACTTTTAACAACCAGAATCCGCAAAAAAAGTTTTTCAGACAGTATATTATTACAACAATGTCTCAATAATGACGTCATTTACAGTGCGTTTATAAATGAGGAAAGCCATTTATTCAGTTTATCTGAAGGGTTGGATATACTTTTAACTCAATCTAGATTATTTTTATGCATTGCTTAATATATAATTACTGTGGTTTAAATTTTATAGCGAGTGGGGCTTTTAAATAAGGGAGTGGTTAGTTCGACAGAGTGCTGTTTGCTATTCTGGTTGGCAGGGGTTCAAGTCTTGATGGGTAATATTTTATATTTCAAGGATGGGGGTCCCTGGTGGTGGAAGGGATGCAGATGAGACGGTCGAGCACGTATAATACGACTGCCCGGCCTTGGAGTTTTAGAGTGGATAGGTACGGCCAACCTTTTGTGCTTAACTTTTATATGGTGAAGTGCCAATTTTTACGTGATAACGAGTTTTGTTCTGTGAGGCCTAGAAGAACAATCGCGGCTCGTTCTCACTTAAATAGAACTGGGATTCAAATCTGGTAAATGGCAACGAGATAGCAAAAGCATAACGAGTTTAGCGTCACTAGCCAGAAGTAATCAAACAAATAAACGGTGAAGTAAGGAAGACAATACTTTCACACAACATTCTCAATAATAAACAACTACGACATTTAAGAGAAACTGACAATTTAGATTAACAAAAAAATGTATTTATTCAATAAATAATCAAACAATATCAAATTTAAGTCCAGTGATACAGAATTCTTGGGGCAAGTTTTACTTCTTTGGTTTCTTGCCTACTGGCTTTTTGGCAACTTCTTTGACCTAAAATTTAAAAAATGCCCAAAAATTAAAAAAAAAACTAAAAAAACACAAGACATTAGATTCACACGAGTATTAGTAACTTAGTAAATGTTTTGTTTAGCGATGCCAGAACTGTTTCAGACTGTTTCGCTCGCGCGTGTTGAGACTCAAGAACAGGGACGTAACATTATGGATTGTCAAGAGCCCTTTGGACTTTTCCGGAAGTGGACTGACCTAGATCACAAGTGAAACCTGGATAAGGAGACAACTGTTACGCCGCCACCATTTATTTGATCCGCTTCCCTATCAACTAATATAAAGGAATATGAACTATAAACTGTAATAAATCTTATACATCCCAAGTTATAAAAAAAAAACAGGCTCACTGCAAATCGAGAATTAACCGAACCCTTAAGTCTTGTAGCCAGAAAAGCATAGCCAAACATTTTATTTTTTGTGTGCCCCTAATTGTTATATAACAAATGTCTGGGCCAATTTGCGGTCTTGTTTAGAGTCAAAACAATCTCTCGCTGGCAAGTTCATTGTTTCCAATACACTTGAGAAATAGTGGGAGGGTGGAGACCATGCTCCTCCCTTCCCGAGGCGAAGTTGGGAGTGAAGACGTTGACAGGCGAAATTCTGTCAAAACATCGCACATCCCTCCCCACCCCCACCTCCTACACACTTATTGTTTCCTAAGCGTTTTATACTTAAATGTTCAGTGAAAGGTTGAACCCCTCCCCCCACCACCCCTCTAAGCTCTGCCTTATCTGTAAGGCCACGTTCAAATTACTCTTACGAAATTTTTATAAGAGGTTTAATAAGAAAAGGAAGTGCCGGCTTTCTATAACCGTTTGGGGGGTGGAAGGATGATTTATTTTAAATATGGGAGGATGTGTTAGAAGGCCTGTATAAACCAACTAGGTCGAAGTGGTCGAGGTGCTGAAGCAAATTGGCTTTGAGATCGAGCCCTGGAGTGAGCTGTCAACGAACTGGTGAAAAAAGTAACAGGCGAGTCGCGTGTAGTATTGGCTACAATATCCACTCGTACTAAAGGCTTTCCATTTTTAGAGTAAAAAAGAATTCAATAGAGCACTATAGATGGATCTATATACTGGAATCTATTTTTTTTCATAACACCGGATATTTGGATGTAGGAAAAATAAATGTCGAATTACTGGCGTTTTACAGTTATATTTTTAAACAGTTACAATCGTTAAACTCCAGGCAACGAGTTTAAATCCAAAGATGTAAACAAATGTGGTCACGTTTTGTGACGTTTAAAAAATTTATGTAAAAGTAAAACTGATTTTTTTTAAATATAGAAATTAGGCCTACACTGACTCTAAAGGGAAATAATTCTGACAGTAGGCTAGTGCTAGTACTCCGTCACAATTTTCTATTTCATATAAGCTTATAATATAGGCCTACTATACATAATATATTTTCGTAAAGATGGCAAAATGTGATGTGCTGATAGATATTTTAAAATTACTTACCAGCTTTTCTTGCTTTTTCTCAGGCTTCTTTGTTTCCTGTAGAAATAAAAAACGTTTTGAACTGAGTTAAAACTCTTATACAAGGGAAACAATCCAAGAAAACGGATGATATTTTTTTATATAGCATTATCTCCCTTACGTTGACCTCTAGGTAAACTTGTGAACATTAACAATATTAACAGATTTATCATAGGTAAATAGATGATTATAGTTGTTAAGATTTATCATAGGTAAATAGATGATTATAGTTGTAAAGATTTATCATAGGTAAATAGATTATTATAGTTGTAAAGATTTATCATAGGTAAATAGATCATTATAGTTGTTAAGATTTATCATAGGTAAATAGATGATTATAGTTGTAAAGATTTAGATTATATCCTTTCTTTTCACACATATCTAATCCAGCATTAATTACAAACAAGTTTATTAAATATAAGCTTATTTTTAAAAAAAACTTACTTTCCCTTTCTTTCCTTTTTTGGCTCTAATAAGAAAAACACAAAACAATTTTATTATTTAATACAAAAAAAAGTATATTATAATTTAACTTTCTTTTTCATTTCATTTCTGATAAATGCTTGCATTAAGTAAATGTACATGTTAGTTTCTAAATGTACTTTTTTAAATATTTGTCAATGAGATATTTATTTGAAATTGTTTGGAGTCTACTCCAGTGTATTATTTTAAGTACTTTATTTTCTTGTTGAAATGCATTTAGTAAACATCTTTTAAGCTTTAATTTAACTTCCTCTATAAATAAAAGTTTTTGAGTTAGTATTTCAGTCACAAAAGTGTGAATTTGCCCCATAACTATTTTCTTCCCAAAACATTTATTTCTTTAATATGAATATTTTGCTGCCACTGTTGCTTTTACTCTTATTATGCGCCTGTGACATGTTGCCTAAAATCCAAAATATATAATAAAATACTTACTTTGTATCTTCTTCATAATCTTCATCATCCTGTAAATAGAAGAAAGTTTATAATTCAGCATGTATATTTTGTGTGTAGCCAAATCTGTTTTCTGTATGCATTTTGTATGTAGCTACATTTTTTTCTTAAACGATTTAATTGATCTATCCGTTATCTACTAGCATTACCTCATCGTCATCATCCTCCTCTGCCTCTTCATCTTCTTCCTCTGCTTCATCATCTTCATCAACGTCTACCTTGGCTTTCTGCTGCGTAAAAAAAAAACAATTCGATAAACCTGTGGCTATTGCACTGTTTAATAAAGTCACATTTTGGTGACATAATACAGAGAGGACTAAAAGACAATTTATTGGAAAGTAAGCAAAGTTGTACAGAGATGCTTCCTAAATTTTGTCCTAAGCATGACTATAGTTAAAGTCTAGCCTTGCATTTTGATTTTAAATTATGTTGTTTTCTGAACTGGTTAGGCAACCCATTCCATGCTTTTAAAAAAAGGCATTAAAAAAAAAGAACTTGTATGGATTTTGAATAATAAACTATTTTTATTTCCTTATTTTGTAAGTGTATTTTATTGCAATAAATAAATATGGTTGAATTTTATGTTGGAATGTGGTGTTTAATTTTAAATGAATACTTTGCTTTTTAATTTTTTAGAATTGTGGATGTGTGGTGCTTAAAATAAAGCCCTAAGCCTAGGTGTAAACTATTTCTATATACTTTTAGGATTGTAACTATGTGGTGTTTAGAGTAAAGCCCTAAGCCTACGTGTAAACTATTTCGATAGCTAAACGCACCTTAGATTTTGAGTTTTTAGCAACTGCCTTTCTTTTTGGTGTTTTCTTCACTTCAACTTCCTCCTCTTCTTCAACCATCTCCTCCGCTGATCCTTCAGATTCCTCTTCTTGGCTTTGGTCCAAATAATCTTCCTCTTTGGGATATTCTGAGGAAAAATATAGTAAGCTTACATGACAATTCCAAAGAAGAAGTGCAAACTGTCCATTCACCAATTGTTTCTTTGTCTTTTATACGAAATGCTAAACAAGTAAATTAGCAAGTTTTTTTTTTTATAATGTTATCCATGGTAACTCATGGATCAGTAAGTTGTACTACTGGTTAGACTATTCCATTAACAACTTTTAGATCACATCTAGTGTTAATTAAGGTAAACTTTACTTGCAGCTTCTGAAATCTAGTGCACGTGTTTAACTTTGTCTAATTACAGCACAAGTTCAGTAAGTAAAAAAGTGGTACATGGAGTAGATGCTTACCCAAGACATGGTTTCCTGAAATGAAGACGGGCCCGCAGCCTGCAGTCAAAGTAAATGTCGCGCCAACTTTCCCAGATATGGACAATTCAGTGGATAACTGTTTTTTTAAAAAGATCAAAAGATACGTAAGTAATTATATTACACACAATGAGCTTTCCACAAACTATCCTACCACATCCTACGCTCTTTATGGAGAGCATGATAATCATGAATAAGAATAGAAATTAATAACAGCGAATATAATAAAAATAAAAATTGAAATTATTTTTAGAACTGAAATATCACTGGCATGATTTTCTCTAAGTGTTCCTAGTAGATTCAGACGTCAAAGGGGGGGGGGGGATAAACCAAATTCAATTATAAGATGTGGCCTACACCTGTCAAAACCATACATGCTTTAGGTTGGAGACCCACTTCGACAACCCAACAACCCGTGCTTTCTTTAACATTCAAAAACTAGTAATAGTAGCCTACTGATACCAAGAACCACCACTAGCCTACTGATACCAAGAACCACCACTAGCCTACTGATACCAAGAACCACCACTAGCCTACTGATACCAAGAACCACCACTAGCCTACTGATACCAAGAACCACCACTAGCCTACTGATACCAAGAACCACCACTAGCCTACTGATACCAAGAACCACCACTAGCCTACTGATACCAAGAACCACCACTAGCCTACTGATACCAAGAACCACCACTAGCCTACTGATACCAAGAACCACCACTAGCCTACTGATACCAAGAACCACCACTAGCCTACTGATACCAAGAACCACCACTAGCCTACTGATACCAAGAACCACCACTAGCCTACTGATACCAAGAACCACCACTAGCCTACTGATACCAAGAACCACCACTAGCCTACTGATACCAAGAACCACCACTAGCCTACTGATACCAAGAACCACCACTAGCCTACTGATACCAAGAACCACCACTAGCCTACTGATACCAAGAACCACCACTAGCCTACTGATACCAAGAACCACCACTAGCCTACTGATACCAAGAACCACCACTAGCCTACTGATACCAAGAACCACCACTAGCCTACTGATACCAAGAACCACCACTAGCCTACTGATACCAAGAACCACGACTAGCCTACTGATACTAAGAACCACGACTAGCCTACTGATACTAAGAACCACGACTAGCCTACTGATACTAAGAACCACGACTAGCCTACTGATACTAAGAACCACGACTAGCCTACTGATACTAAGAACCACGACTAGCCTACTGATACTAAGAACCACGACTAGCCTACTGATACTAAGAACCACGACTAGTATACAGATACTAAGTACCACGACTAGTATACAGATACTAAGAACCACGACTAGTATACAGATACTAAGAACCACGACTAGTCTACAGATACTAAGTACCACGACTAGTCTACTGATGCCAAGAACCACGACTAGTCTACTGATGCCAAGTACCACGACTAGTCTACTGATGCCAAGAACCACGACTAGTCTACTGATGCCAAGAACCACGACTAGTCTACTGATACCAAGAACCACGACTAGTCTACTGATGCCAAGAACCACGACTAGTCTACTGATACCAAGAACCACGACTAGTCTACTGATACCAAGAACCACGACTAGTCTACTGATACCAAGAACCACGACTAGTCTACTGATACCAAGAATCACGACTAGTCTACTGATACCAAGAACCACGACTAGTCTACTGATACCAAGAACCACTACTAGTCTACTGATACCAAGAACCACTACTAGTCTACTGATACCAAGAACCACTACTAGTCTACTGATACTAAGAACCACTACTAGTCTACTGATACTAAGAACCACTACTAGTCTACTGATACTAAGAACCATTCATAGTCTACTGATACTAAGAACCACTACAAGTCTTTGTAACTAAATCTTACCGTGTTGTTCTCTCCTTGGGTTAGATTAGCGATAACACCTTTCTGAGTCTCACCATCTGCTCCGGTAGACTCCATTACTACAACATTCTGTTCTGCCTTTACGGCATCTGCTCCAAGAACAACCTATGTGTAAAAGAATATATAAATACAAAAGTGCTTACAACAATAGAACTAATTATTCGAGAACGTTTGCCGATGAATTCTACATAATGCCAGTGTTCAGCATACGAAGTTTGATAAATCATTGGGTCTTCTACACCAGATGACTTCCTAAACGAATTTCTTCGATGTGTGCTAAGGCATCTGTCATTAAGTGGTGATCTAACGAAAACGCCACGCAAAGTATTAGCTGATGAATTCTATACAGCAAGGGTCGGCAACCTTTTGATAACAAGTGTGCCAAAGTAGGATTTATAATTAATTCAGCGTGCCAACATCCTAAAAGTCATCTGTAGCACTACATTTCTTGTAAAAGAGACCTGTATTGACTTCTAAGGCCTCTTCCGCCTGCATTGAAAAAAAAAAAATCCCTCGGCGTGCCAAGCCTGGCAGGCGTACCGTAGGTTGCTGACCCATGCTATACAGGACCTTTAAGACTTGAGATATTTCTGCCTTTGAGGGATTTGCAGCCTTTTACACGCTAATACCCCCCCCCCCCACACACACACAAGCACTTAAGCTTGTGTCAATCACAGTAAAAACTAATTACCCAGTGGAAAAAATTTACATTTTTTATACAACTGCGAATCGCTGATTTGACTGACATCAGAATAATATGTTGTCCCGGCACTGCTCTACATTATTATAATAAGATCAGGATTTTACTCACCAACTTAATGATCAGTGTGTGTTCGATATAATCCTCGTCGTCTTCGTCTTGTTCTGGGGACTTGATCACCCACGTGACTGTTTTCTTTGAAGAATTTAGCTCAATGCCTGGAAGAAAAAGTCAACGATTTTAAAACATACAATATATCAAATTATTGTGTATAGTGTAACATTCGACAAAGGCATTAATAATATAGCCTATGACATTTTGATTTTAGTTATAGATGTGTTTTTTTAGACTAATCATGCTCGTTAGGATAGGTAGGCTAGTATGTACCATTTATTGTAAAAAACCAATAGGCCCTTCTGTAGGACTACATATAAGTATAAGCTTAATTATAATTCGAAATAATTTGGAAATAAATGCCATTTATATTTAGTTGAATGTTGAAGATTTCATTATGCTGGCAGAAGTAAACCAGTAAAGTTTAATTTGGTACTATTATGTTTTGGGCACCGGATGTAGCGCTGTGGGGTGTCGGTGGTCAGCAATCCGGACACGCTTTAAATGACGCCATACTTTTTTTTTAAACCTGGTCATTTCAATGATTTATATTAAACCTTGACTATTTGGTTACTACAGGTCTGTTATTAGGCTCGGCAACTGACGAAATTTCAACACCTTTGCGCAACACACCTTCAGCTCAACCATATACCGTTAAAAGACTTAAAGACCCATTATAATAGAATACAGTTTTCTCTACAGTTCTCAAGTTTTTGTTGTTGGCATCTGTATTAAACCTGTCTTGTTCACCTTAAAAACATGGCATACAAACCACATTGGGTTTAGGAATGACATACTATCTACACAGACTGTCCTAAATTACTAACAAGATATACAATCTATATTATATTTAGTTTAGGCACTTTAGAAACAAGACACAAATTGCACATTTACTTTTATCGAAGAGACACGGACATATTCTACTACTACTAAATTAACTTAATTACTTACTCCAGAAATATTCCATGTCTGCTACACCTGCAATAAGTTGGCTGCCGTTGCTTTTGTCCGAGAAATTCCTGGATCTGTTGGCCATTGCTGACGTGGCTAAGTCTAACTCAGATAAAGGAAGAATAGTGCAAGCGCAAGAATGAGGAACCGATGTTCTTTCTTACACAGAAGAAATCTTGTCTGGTCGAATGTCACGGACAACACTGATTCGAAAAGTAGCCCACCACGAGATTAAATACGTGCACCCCATCATACCCCCCACCCCCGTTTTTTCCGCATGGCCTCTACGACTGCGCATAGGGGTGTGTGGTTCAAAACCCTTGGAAGGATTCACGTGAAATGAAGTGTTCACACACTCAATCACGTAACGGCAATACGTTTTGGTGAAGAGTTGAGATTAGGGGAGGGGGGGGGGTGGTGTGGATAAAGTAGTAAGGAGAGGGGTAGGGGTGGGACAAGGATGAAGCCGACCAGACACCCATTCAAGCGTGTAACAAATGAACACGGGATATATGTGGTGGGTATGTCCAGGTTTGCGGGTGGAGAGATAAAGGGAGACAATACATAAGCTACTATCATTTCTTAAGTCAAAAAGTCCATTAAAACATGTAAACAAACAACTCATATTTATTATCTTCAAGACAGGAGGAATAAAATACAAATGTTAATCTATTACATTATTCATATACACACTTCATAAATGCTTTATAAAAAGATTTAGATCTATAATAAGGTGTGAAATAATTTTGTTTTAAAATGATACAACTGAAGCGCAGGAGTTATCTCCTCTTGGTAAAACGCATCTTAAAAAAAACACACAAAAAAAAACACAATTTTTGTCACAAAGCTTTGAAAAGTAAGTGTAAGCCTTGCTACGTCACTATCCTTGACCTCTGCGTGTTTCATGTCAACACACCAGTGATAGAATTGGTAGACCATTAGGCGACCTATTGCTAAATTGTGCAATCATTCGAAAACAAAAACTAACGAAATGTGGCATTTTGAAGAACTGGAATTTAAATTTACTAGGCCTATTTATTTATAAGGAGATAGCTCTACTATTATATGGATAAGGTTCTTTTTGGGGGAATAATAAGAAAATTATGCTTAGTTCCTTGAGTTTTACAATACTCCAAAGATATTGGAAACAAATTTAAATTGATTGTTTGAAAAAAAAAAGGCTGTATGAACAACTGAAACAGATGTAGCACAATGATGTTGGCATGTTGGTAGGGCCTACTGTCATATCAATTATAAGGACGTTTAATTATTCATTTAGGATAATAAATTGATAAGTGAGCGTGTGATTGTTTCGGTTCGAGATACTTCCTATGCTAAAACGACTATTGTATAAACATGACCGGCTCTCTATGGTTTTTGACGCGCTAGGCGAAAACAAATTCTGCGCCCTCATTAAAGCGCCTTCGGTGGGGACAAGATGAGTAGTGTTAGGGCGTACTTTCCCATTTTCTAAGACAACTTAAATAAAATACCCTTCGCCTAGTAATGCACATAAGTACAAAACTTTAATTTAGTTTATATATTTAAATCTTTAATTTAGTTCATATGTTTAAATCCCAAAATTAAATTAAATAATCAATTATGTGCCCCTCCAAAATTGTGCGCCCTAGGCCGCCGCCTTGTCTAAGGTTGCCTGTATGAACGAGCCGGCCCTGTGTATAAGGATTCCTTTTGTTTCTCATTCAAGATATTGCCATCTCATTATGAACCTTCCCCCCCTCCTTTCCCCGTTGTTCTAGAAGTGGTAGCAAGATTACGTGGCTATTGGAACTACTCTTGTCTACAGTGTACCAATTCGACTAATATCTGGCACACCCAACTCGACTTGAGTAATTACTTTGGTCAAGATTGAGGTAGCCGACATATGGAGTGTAGTGGTCCTCGGAAAGGAGGTAGGGGGGGGGGAGACGCAAGGGAAGACCCACCACACTCCTAATTTATTCAAGTATGCATCTAATGTCTATACAAACGAGACTTTGTAAAAAAAAAATTATTATTGACATGACTTATTTGCATTAGTGTCTATTTTATAATTACTGGTTGGATCTCTCTCTTTCGCTCTCTCTGTCTATCTCTCTCTTTTCATATATAAATCTATCTGTGTATCTGTCTACTAGTCTGTCTGTCTGTCTATACGTCTTTTTATCAATCTCAGTCTGGTTGTGTGCATATTATAATGATATAAAAGCAAATAGTCTATGAACGTAATATATTAACGCCCATCTTGATTGTAGGCTTGTAATATTATTTTCCAATCATCAATATATATAATTACCGTGACTTTGTTTATATGTTTGTTTATATATATATATATTATATATATATATGTTTGTCCTCTATATGCTCCTAAGCCGTTTGACTGACTAATCAAGACAAAAGTTAAATGTATAAATTGAAAACGTCAATAAATTTTTATTTTATGACTTATAATCATGAATGTGTTGATTTTATACATTTTAAAAAGTATATCCAGCTATACAAATACATAAAACCTTACGGAACAAATGGCCATTTCCTTTCATTTACTATGTTGAACGCGAGATTTACTATGTTGGACGGAAGGCGTTATACGGCGGATCCGGTGTATACCGCCCAGCGTTATGCGGCGGATCCTGTGTATAACGTCGAGCGTTATGCGGCGGATCCGGTGTATAGAGCCCAGCCGAATGTGTGTATAATGCCGAGCGTCATCAAATTTACGAAAAATTGTAAGAGTTAACCTATAATTATAACTTTATGACTTTATAGGCCTACTAATCTATAGGCTTTTCTTTAGGATCATATTCCTAGTTAAGTCCTAACCCTAACTGGGCCTAACCGTAACATCAATTTCTAATTGTGATTAAGTGACATAGGTTAAATAACCTTTTTGTTTGAATTAATTATACTATTTAAGTCCTAACCCTAGCTGAGCCTAACACTAACCGGGCCTAACAGTAACATCGATTTCTAAATGTGATTATCATAAAGTGAATATACAATTAGGTATGTGAAAATCCGACTTTTTATATCTTTTTTTTTGGTCATAAAAGTTGTTCCGTGGATTGGCAAACATTGCGGACGGTAGGTATGATTAAATCGTATTTCTTTTATTAATTATTTAAATATATATATAACGCAATATTTTTTCAATAAACTTGACTAAATTTTCCAACTTTTTTTGCGTTTAGTGTTGTCTTTTGTTGTTTTTTTATTTTGTTTTTGTGGGCCTAAAAAATATGATCGTATTCAAACACAAAATTAAAATTCCAACATTATTTAACCTACTTGAAACCAGAAATGAATCATTTCTACACATCTTTTCTCTTAATATACGAAATTTCATCAACAAAAACACTCGCTCAGATTTTCAATTTACTCGCTCAAAAATGTATATAGATTTCAACATCCATGCAACAATTTCACCATTTTGGGAAGTGGGTCACGTGACCATTTTCTTAAATGGAGATTGGTTAAATCTGCCAACTAACCTGCGGAATGTTGTTAAACAATTAATTATCTTTTATTAACACTGTAGTTAGCCTATGTCTCAAACTCTTTTCTTTTATTATATATAATTATTAATTTTGCATAGTTTGTTGTAAATCTGACCTTCTGACAGACCCTAATTAAACTATTTAATTAAAATATCACAGAAAATACGTCTTGCCATATAAGTAGACTATAAGGCCGACTCTTAGTCTTAGAACAACTCACACTAGAATATGCTTGCATTTATACATCTAACTATAACATGGACTGCCTGTGATACTCAGCTCCACTTAGCATAGCTTTGTGAAACAGGGTAGGCCAGACAAACTGTCTGGCTGTGACGGTGAAGACCAACCGTCCAAGCGGGGAGGGGGGGGGGGAATGGAACGTAATACCTAATAGAAGAAAAGGTGACAAGAGGTGGGCATTTATGTCAACAGTTGTTGAAAAAAGGAGGGGGGGGGGGGTCTACTGTAGGGGACTAGGCCTACAGTTCCTACAAGTAGAATAAAGGGGGAAGGAGGGGGGCATTTTTTTTATTTCTTCATGGTGAATGGAGGTTGAGACAGGGTGGGGGGAGGCTACAACACTGAATAGGGGAAGGGAGGATGGAGAGAGGATCACTTTTTTTTAAAACGAACATTTAATATTACAAGGACTGGTGGTTGATCAAAGGAATGCGGGGGGGGGGGGGGGGGGGGAGTTCAGGGCAATGGAATATCAGTACATAAAAAGTAGAAGGATGAAAAAAGGTTAGTAGAGAGGGGAATCAACTCATTTTATTTGCTCACAGATTCTAAGTTCCCAATTTTTTGTTTTAACTTTGGTAAAGAAAAATGCATAAAGTTTTGACTGTTTGATTCAATATTTACCTATCTTACAATTGTAAAAGAAATGGGGTTAGGTTTGACAAAAAAAAAAGGGGAGGGGGGTAGTTAAAAATTGTAATAAAATTTTGACTGTTTAAAAAAAATGTGTACAACTAGGCCTACTTACCTTGTAATATCCTTTTTTAAACTGATTTGTCTATACATGTATGGCCCTTAATTAATGGCCTTTAATTTGATACCCATATTGTGTATTTTGGTAAAAAACTAACAAAGTTATGACTGTTTGAGTGAACAATGTACGCATCATGAAATATCCGATTTCATTCAAATTTCATGTAATAAAAATAAATAAGAATCCCTTGTTTGCCGATTAATGTATGTAAATATGGCCCTTTGCTTGGCCTTTAATTTGATACCCATATTGTGTATTTTGGTAAAAAATTGACAAAGTTATGACTGTTTGAGTGAACAATGTACGCATCATGAAATATCCAATTTCATCCAAATTTCAGGTTATAAAAAAATAATAATAAGCACTTATTAATGGTTTTAACTATACATATATGGCCCTATGTATGGCCTTTAATTTGATGCTGATTCTGTGCAATTTGGTACAAAATTGATAAAGTTATGACTGTTTGAGTACAAAATTACTAGTAAGTGAGCTTCACTTTTCCTTCTTTGGCTTTGTTACTGAAATTTCATCACTTAAAAATTCATAACTATTTTATTTCTGATCCGATTTTAATAAATGATATACCATTGGAATCCTCCCCCCAAGCCCTTTCCAGTGATATATGACAAGTTATTATACAGTCATTTTAAAATTTTCTTGTCACATACCTAATACAATGACAAATATGGTTACTTACAAAAAATTCACGCATTTAACTAAAATTATACCGTCTTACTATAATTGAATTAATAATAATAAATAAAAGAAAAGGAGGACATGGTTGGGGTAGAACATGCGTGACCCCTGTTGACAACACTGACCACACACGTTACTAACCACTGGGCCAAGAAACCTTGTTCAAAATTTCACAAAAATTTGTAATTGAGCAGATAGGGCCAGATAAACAATTATGCGCAACCGCCGTATAATCACTCCGATGTTGAACGCGAGGGTCTTTTCGGGTTTTCCCAATTATGCTGTTTGTTTTTTTTTAATGTGGCGAGACCTTTTTTTTATAAGTTACGCACCGCAATTTGACTTGGAGAGTTTTAATTATTTAATTAAAAAAATACTAGCGTATGACGTAATGTCTATCAAATTATTTCTTTTTTCGTTATTGATGTTTGCATTATCCTTTTAAGTAAAATTAACCAAATGTTTTAATTATTTAATGGATTTACGTCGCTATTGAGAATATCCTTTAATAGGCGACTGTATACACTCTATAAATTAAATGATACGAATTATAAAAAACAAGTTAGGACTGCTTTAAATGATTACTTTCAAATACCGGGTACCATAAGCTTGACAGTAACAAGATAAAATAAAACTAAATACCGAAAGACACATTCTCAATACTGTTTTATTGATACAATAACAAGAACAAAAATTAAATACCGAAAAAAATCTTTCTCACTTAAGTTTTTGTTGTAGCCTATTGAAATATTATTATCTACGTTTTTTAAAATTATGTATTTCGTGATTGTTTGGTATTTGTTTGTTTTTTCTGTTTGAAAGTATATTATTGTTAATTTAATATTATTAATAACAAGTCAAGTCAACACAACTGTTCGCTACATTTTAATGACCAGAGGGTTGACATCAAAAATTCTTATGCATATGCCAGGGGGTGACAGGTCACTTCATCCCCAGACAATTAATCCTGGTCACTTAATCCCTGTCACTTAATCCTCGAGTCACTTAATCCTCAGACACTTAATCCTTTCTAAAGCAATATGTGGCTGACAATTTTAGCAGTTGTCTTATGGTAGACTTAAGGGCCTCCTCCTGTGACGATCTATTATACTAATTAACAGAACATTAATTAGTCTGTGATATTCTAATTGATGATTTCTACGTTTGAAGATAAAAGAAAATAAAACGGTCAAGGGGATAAAGTTTCGTCGTCATTTATCTCAGTATTGCCCCTTGCTTGATTGCTCGACAAGGTTTATTTATCTTGGCCACCGGTGGTACCGGTAACTCGCGGTCGGCTCTACCTTTGTTTGATACGGCCGTGCGCCGCGTTCGCTTTGATGATAAAAAGCACGACGGATAAATAGGACGGTGAATAAAAATAGGACACCATCCAATGAATCTATGTCTTTGAAGCGGCAATGTTGTCGTATCTCCGATCTGTAGCTTTTCTGTTACACTGATTTAAAAAAAAAAACACTCACAAACTCTTAATAACAAAATAAAAAATTGAATATGGAACTATTAGCTTGTTTTGCGTTGTTATGATTTATATTTCGATCTGATTTCATAATTCTATACCTAAATATGCATTTTTAGGATTAAGTGGCTGAGGATTAAGTGTCTGGGGATTAAGTAACTCGAGGATTAAGTGACGGGGATTAAGTGACGAGGATTAAGTGTCTGGGGATGAAATGACTGTGAACCATGCCAGGGTCAGGGCGACCAGAAACAATTAAAAAGAACTTAAACTAAACACCCAAAAAGAAACGTTCTCACTCCAGTTAATGTTGTAATATTGTTTTTTTTTTTCTTTCTCTATTAACAAAACACACTGTAGTCATTCGTGTCTCCGTCAGTTTGACGGGCATAACTACTAGTAGATCTATAATAGCCCTAGTCTCTTTTATTTGAGGTAATTTGATTCATATTTTACATGTATTGTTTGAATTGTTGCATTCACACATATTTACAGTAAGCGTTTAACTTTATAAAATCAATTTATTGTTTGCTTGAAGTAATCTTTATGATATTTTTTAAAAACAAACCTTTAGTTCTCAAGGATATGGGTGAAGACATGTGGAGGATGGCCCGGGCTGGAGCTGCCCGCAGTGCACCGCCCACTTGTCCAAATTACCTTTTGGCAATTAATCAACGCCTCTGGAAACACGTTTCTCACAATAAAAGAAGACGTTTGTAAAAAAAAAAAAGACAAACCTTAAACGGACACAATAATAAATAATTGCTTACTTTTATACTGGTATTAAAATAATCCCTTATACAACATTGGTAACGTCGGCAGCTTGATTGTCAATAGTCGTAATAAGACTTTTAGAAATTGCTCATTGTAGAGTTCTAGAATAAATGGTTCTAAATTAATCTAAATCATCACCAATAGCTGTAAACTCAGAAGCCCCACGAGGAACTGTCCGAGGACCCATACTATTTCTAATTTATATTAACGACTTTCCCAATCGCACAAACACAGGAACAAAAGTAAGGTTATTTGCAGATGATTGTACAATTCATAGAACAATAAAGACAGGAAAAGATAGTGAACTCTTACAAAATGACCTAGATAAACTATAAAAATGGGAATCTAACTGTAGTTTGTCTATTCATCCAGAAAAGTAACCAACTGTTAACCCTTACAGTCCCGGGCGCGTATATAGCGGAACTGAAGGCAGCATTGATAGAAGTAGGTCGGTACAGGAAGGGTTAAGAGTATCCAAGAAAACGAAACAAATAGTTCCAAGCTAGGCTACTTCATTCACGGTAAAGACCGAATCCAAACTAAAATGCAAAGTACTTAGGAGTAATACATTTTTAACGTCTTTCTGATCACTACTAATTCATTGTTTGTATTTCTAAGTTACAATAATTGAATTATGTAGGTCTATGATTTAGTACTAAACTTTGCTTTCTAAACTCGTGTTTCTGATTTATTTCAGGATTTTATTAATTAAGGCCCATATTATAGCTACCCCCTTGGTTTTAATATTAGTCTGTTAGATATGAAAATTCATTTCTAATATTATTAATTATACTCTCATGGGCTAAATTGTTGCTTCTACGATCTTAGATAAGAAAATTTATTTGAAAGTTGTGCGCAGTGGCAAACAAAATATTCAGATCTATATAATAATATAGTCTACACTAAGGGTCGGCAACCTTTTACTAACAGTGTGCCAAACTAGGTCTTCTAAATCATTCAGCGTGCCAACAGCCTAAAAGTCAACCTGCTCCATTATACTTTTTTATATTTTTTTTTATAGGACTATTTATTCAACCCCGTAACAATACAAAGGCCAAAAGCAAAGGAGATACATAAAGAAAACCGTTAAAGTGTTTTATATTTAATACAAAATCAACTTGTTTGTGATTATCATCCTTTTTATTTGTATTTATATCAGTCACACTATTTTATTAATAAACTTTCACATTTATCTCAAATATTGTCTAAACATTATCATTTGGTTGTCAAGATGAGGACCTAACACAGCGGTTCCCAACCTAAAGGTTGCTGCCCCTTTGGGGTTCGAATGACCATTTCACGGGGATCGCCAAAGACCATCGGAAAAAAAAACAACATATTTTTGATGGTCTTAGGAACCGAGACACCGTTCATCTATCCGTCTCCAGGCAGGTCAATCCACGTGCAGATACATTCACACATGATTACCCAGCGTGATGCAGGCCCCACGAGAGGGGGGTACAGCCGGTACGCCGTACCGGGGCCCAAAAGAGTTTAGGGGGGCCCATGAATATTAAAATTTAAAATTAAATTGGCAGTTACGCCATTATTTTAAATTATTGCTATTAACTTACTATTAAGCTAAGAGGAGATGCCCAAAACCTCCTACAATCTCACGTGACGCTGGGGCATTAATTTTGGTATTCTTTGAATGTGTACTTGAACATTTTGTTAAATATGCACAGAAACCTGTAGTTGTAATATAGGGCCTAATTATTTTCGATAGTATTTAGGATCTCTTTTTTTTTTCTCCACAGACACAAATATAGACCTATGAGCATTACAGGCTTACAGTTCTTCCTGTTAGCTTAGTAGTCTAGGCCTAAATACTCTATGTCGCTGCATACTAGTACGACAGTCAAAGCTAGTTAGTCAATCCTTTTACACTTTAATGATTTCCTGTGCGGCAGCCAAGAGGGGAGGTTGAAAGTATCATAATTTTAGACAAATGTATTGAAAATTCAAACCACATTTTTTTTGTCATTTAATAAAATGTATTTTGGGAAGAGTCTGTACAAAAATGTATGTGTCAACTGTATTGCCACACCAGATCTAACCTTACATTTTACTACACAACATACATTACTGGCGAATATTTACAACTGACAAGAGTAACACCAATAGTTAAATCACTAAACCTAGAAACACTAGAGGACAGAAGGACAAAGAGTAAAGTTGTAGCCTAATAATACATAATGCATTAAATTTTAACTTAGAAATGCAACACAATAACAACCTGTTGCAATGATCAAATAAACATACTGACAAAAACATTTTCATTATCCCTTACGGGAAAACTAATGCATGTGGCACCCGGCATGGAATGGGTTGCCTGAACAAACCAGGAAAACCAGTAACCTAACATTATTTGAAAAACTAATAAAATGCAAGGCAAGACTCAGACGACGGATGAGCGTAGGATGCAATAATCTTATTTACAGAAGGTGCGTCTGTAATATATAAGATAAGATCAATAGGTATATAATATATAGATTTATTGTCATCACATCGGACGAAATTGATCTAAGCTTATAGTGTCGTTGAAGCATTGAACACGACATACTAAGACATTGTTTGGCCCGCACAATGCCCAGACAAATTTTGTTGTCCCCTAACTAATGTAAGATGTCCAATAAAGTTATGTAAACTCAAGGGCACCCTTCAGACCCGGAAAAAAAATATATGATTCTAACACAGGTCCATCGGTACGCCAATCCAACGCGCTGTTTCCTGGCCCCCTTGCCCATATAGGGGAAGGGGCGATAAATCACACCTATATGTAATTGTAAAAAATATACTGCGATGATAAAACAAAAGTGACTAACTTTCCTTTGCCAATATCATTGGCAAGCAGCTCCGGCTTAGTAAATTTTACATTGGTAAATGTAGGGATTTAGAGTCCTTGTGACCATTCGCCTTTTTTAGTTTAAGCCCACTGATCAATACATACATATATCCTATGAAGATAGATTTGGTACTTGGTAGAAATCGTCTACTCGGTTAGAACCTACAGTTAAAGTTCCAGAAAAGGCTCATTTAAGTATCATCATCCAAGCCCTTAACCGTTATGGTGGTTGGTTGGAGCTAATGGACAAATTTAAGTAGGCCTATATTATAATTTTAAAAGAAAAAAAAAAAGAAACCCCATCAGATGGTATCCTGAAGTAACAGATGTTTAGTTTGGTCTGGAATTCAACGTCTGGTACTGAATGAGTCACCAAAAGTATTCGGAACTCACAATGTGTTTCATTGACCAATATTATCAACAAAGGTGTTGCCACAAGAACTACAAGAATTAATTAAAAGTAAAAGCGTCATAAGTCAATTTTGTAAAGGTGAGCAATTAAAACAGTCAAATGATTTTGAACTGCAGAAAAAAACTAATCTGGTTGACATTTTTGCCATTTTAAATGAGTTCAATTTATCACTGCAAGGATCCAATTTAAGATGCCAACTTCAGCTTGGGCATAAAACATTGGATGAAAATAAAATTTAAATGTTTCCTATACCTTATCTGCTTTCTTTTAAAAACATGACAGTGAGCCATTCAAAAGGATTACAATGAAAATAGGGACACAGTGGTCGAGCGGCAGCGCGTTCCACTGGCGATCTGAAGGTTCTGGGTTCGAATCCTGGTGCAGGCCAGGATTTTTTCTGGGACTTGAAGGTGCCCCAAGCCCTAGCTCTACCCAGCTCTGATGGGTACCTGACACTTGTTGGAGTAAAGTAAAGGCGGCTTGACATTGTGCTGGCCACACATCCCTTAGTATGCCGTGGCCACAGAAACTGGTGAACGCTGCTTCACCAGTCCAATGGTCAGTTTGGTCCAAAGGGTACTTTACTTTACTTACTTTACAATGAAAATGTATGTGATAGAACACATGCTTTCAGACGATATTTTATCGTATTTTTCAAAGCTACCTGACACTCTATTTGCGCTTGGCAGAAGCCCGCATGCATTGTCAAAGTTGAAGATGTTTTTGAGACAACACAGAAGGAGTGCATTGAACTTATTAACTACGAACTGAATCAAGTAATATACTATTTTGACTGAGACTGTTGCGCCGTCCTTTTCCATTGCCAGCAACATATCTTTGGGAAACAGGGTTTTTCGTCTCAGAAGTAGACTTGTGGTAAAAAAAAAATTATCATCTTTGTGGTCATGCAAAGACGAAAGACGAAATGCCAATGTTAGCACTGCCATTCGTGTTGTATGCCTAATTAGAAATGTAGTTTTATATCTCACAATTTAAAATTATATTTTTTTTATATTAATTATTAGGCTATACTTGAAAATACATCCTGCATATCAGATATTTACATTACAATTCATAACAGTAGCAAATGAGGTACCGGTAGCTACAAATAATTTTATGGTTGAGGGTCGCCCCAACGAGGAAAGCTGTATTTAGGGGTCGCGATTTTAAAAAGTTTGGTAGCCTCTGATCTAACACCTGTTAATATTATTTATATTTTGATCTCAGTTAAACTGAGATGTTTTCTAATTTGAAACTTTAATAGTAAAAATAATTGAGCGGAATAGACACTTAGTAATCATTCAAACTAGGTAGTTAATGTAATGTTTTAAAATTATATATAAATTCTTTAGTCATATAGTCTAATAGTTATATAATTTTCAAATATTTTTTTACAGTTTGACCATTTGTAAGTTATAAATTGTAAGTCATTTATTCTTTTATAAAAGAAACATAATAATATTAGAAATATTAGCGCAAATTAAACGGGTTTAATTATCTCCCTTTAATTAAAAACCCGTTTTCACATTTGATTCATTAGTGATGCCAAACAAGTAATGTTTTGTAATTTAACCGATATTACTGACTTATTATTATTTCTTTATATAAATCCAATAGTAGCCTATTGTATTTATTACAAGATTTAATTATTAAAGAATAAAAATTAATTTACGTTAAACAGTTGTAAATAAACATTTCCTACAATTGTTTGTCGATTCAAGGAGTTTATCTTTTAAATGCTTAAAATTCAACTTGCTGCATTTTAAAACCGCCAATGGGCTATCCCTACACTTAAAAAAAAGATACATCTAAGAAGGTGGTAGTAAGATCAACCCAATTAGGCTTGATGTGGCATGAAAAAAATTGTTAGAAAACCCCGCTTTGAATGCTTCGATGTACTTCTGAAAAAGCAAAATTATCTATCTTAATATATGCACCAATACAGGGATGTACAGGTAGGTAAATGTTTTGAAACGATATTTCCAGTTTCACTGCAAATTTATTCAAGAGGTCTTTGTATATGCAAGTCCAACTCACTGAAATGTCATTCAGAAACATCGGCTTCCAGTGCAGTTTTTCTTATGCCTTATTCAGAACCGGAAAATGTTGTTTTTCTTTCTTATCTTATACATTACCGACACTCCTTCTATAGAGAAGATTATTGCGTCCTACGCTCATCCGTGGTCCGAGTCTAGTCTTGCATTTTTATTAATGTTTTAAATGATGTTAATTTTTAAGTTACTGGTTTTCCTGGTTTGTTCAGGCAACCCATTCCATGCCCGAATGCCACTCGGGAAGAAAGAGTAGGCCTACTTATATGCATTTGTTCTCGCATAGGGGATAAGGAAAGTGTTTTTCACTTTATGTTTATCTGAGCTTTGCAACAGGTTGTTATTGGGTTGTAGGCCCCTATTTCTAAATTAGATTTTAATGCCTTAGGTATTATTACTACTTTACTCTTTGCCCTTCTGTCCTCTAGTGTTTCTAGGTTTAGTGATTTGACTAATGATGTTACTCTTGTCAATTGGGAATAATCACTAGTTATGAACGTTGCAGCTCTTTTTGAATTTGTTCTAATTTTTTAATGTTTTCTTTAGTTGATGGGTCCCATACAGATCCTGCATATTCTAGTATAGGCCTAACTAATTTGAGATAGCATTTTAGTTTTAGATTCTTATTACATTTGTAAAAGTTCCTTTTTATGATTCCTAAGGTTTTGTTTGATTTTTTAATTACTTCATCACTATGAGGGTTCCAAGATAACTTATCATTTATTATTAGTCCCAGATAAGAAACAACAACCCTCTTGAGGTCTCTCGCGTGCCAATGAAAATCTAGCTGCGTGCCAAGTTTGGCACGCGTGCCTTATAGGTTGCCGACCACTGGTCTACATTGTCTTCATTTGATTTAGCTCTCTATTCATATAAGGATCTCTAATCTCTATGTATATAGCTCAGTGATATTATTTATAGAACTAGTATGACTTTCATACCTGAACTCTTTTTTTTAATTTGATTTCTTTGACTTCTTTTTTAGAGAGCTCTTATTTGTTTATTGAATATAAAAGCCTGATGAGAGAAACTAATCTTTGCTGCTGTTTTAAATTATAGTTTTAATTGCTTTAACACATCGTTGGATTGTGCTTGACGTATTAAAAAACAATGTTAAGCTTAAAGCAACGTCGAACTCATTATTGACAACGATTATTGTATACATTCTTTGAAATATGGAAACGAATTATAATAATCGTAGTCGCAGGCTTTACTCATCTTCATCCGACTCAGAAGTTGACAGTCAACTTGACTTAGACTCCCCTTCTCTCAGTGATGCCAGTGGTAAAGAAACACACCGCGATTTAAAGTCCGCTGGTAGTGATAGAAGAAAGAGAAGTAGGAGCAGAAGCGCCGGAGCTGATAAAGATTGCAAATATAAACATAAATATTTAAAACATTTGTCGGAAGAACAAAAACATCACCATTCCAATAAGAAACAAAAGAAGAAGAAACACAAGCAACATAAATCTAAACATAAACATGTAGACAAATTATGTGAACAAAAACATAAACATAGTGCGCTAAACATAGATGTTAGTGACAAAGATAGTGTTTCTGAAAATGAAGAGGAGAAATCAGCAAGATATTATCCAAAGAAAGAATCAAAAATCAAAGATGAATTTCAAGTGAAAGAAATTTTAGACTTTAATTTTGATTTCAGCAAATATAAAGTCTCTTTAAGCAAAATATTTTTTAGGGATAACTTCTTTTCAAAAATATCAGTAAGGTAAAAGAATGGTATTTTCAATAGCTTAAATATATATTTATCTTATATTATTACCAAAGGTCCTTCTATAAAGAATATTTATTTTCTTTAACTAGAACTAGAGCTGTTTTTATCATGCAGTTAATGATTGAACAAAATATTTTTTTCTCTCTTTAAGAAGCTATTTTTTCATTTCATTTCTTTATTAGTTGAGAAATTTACAAATCTAAATTATTTGACAGATTTCTTTATCTTTTTTTTCTACACAGTTTACACTTTATTTTGAACTCATTAAAAATTTATTGAATTTGGCAAATAATACCAAAAATCTTTCTTAGTCTATTATAAACATTATATACATATTATATACATTATATACATATTATATACATATATTATATATACATATTATATACATACTTTTTGTATAATTCCATTTTTTAACTTTTCTCACCTATTTTTATTTTTGGACAGAGGCTCTCAGGAAAGTGATGATTTTTGGAACTTTATAAATAGATTTGTAGCGTTTCATCGTAAAAAGGAAGAAAAATGTAGAGGTAAATTAGTGCTTTAATATGTCTAGAAAATATGTCCTCCTATATGTATCATTATATATCTCATTAACTTTAATAGACATTGTTGACTGTAACGGTCTGTACTAATTTATACATATATACATTATATATACAACTAGCTAAATTGCCCGGTGTTGCACAGGGTAACAATTATTAGCCTACATTATCATTGCAAAAAAAAATACCCTAAAGAGAATCAAACCCAGGCCACCCGGGTGCCAGGCAGAGATTCTAACCACTATACCAGGGGTCGGCAACCTGCGGCTCTTTCGATGTTGAGATGGGGTTCTCCAGTTTCAAGCGCAAATATAAATAATTATATCTTTTTTTTTCAAAATTCATAAAAAAAATTTATACCGCAAAAAAAAAATAAAATAATAAAAATTACTGCAAACAGGCTAAAAACACTCAACAGAGAACAGTGAGAATAGGTGGAGTAGAGAGTAGACAGACAGCTGACAGCCACTAGTCAAGACTACCAACCAGCCAGCAACCCAGCGGACGGTAGTGTTCAGTCTTCAGACAGTCTTCCTTGGAGATGACCTTCCAACTTGTCTCATTTGCCAAGAAAAACTTGCACACAATATGAAGTCAAATTTAAAGAGACTCTTCACTACAAAACATACCCGATTCCATGCTGATATCCAACCGGTGACGCATGGAAAAAGGCTGTTAAAGAGCTTTTAAAACAAAAGCTACAGTTCTATGCTAAGTAACAAGGCGCATTCTTCAAATAATGTAAGTCTGGCAAGTTTTGCAATATCTCTACAAATTGCAAAAAGAGAGAAAACATTCACAGATGGTGAGTACGTCAAAGATTTTTTCATATTTAAAAAACAAAACAGAAATGATGAAGATTTGCCCTTATCTGATAAAACAGTTTAAGATAGAACTGCTAAATGTCTTCAAATGTAAATATATGCAAGTGGAAGACATTCAACTGGCTTCTGCTTTATCATTTGCTATGGGTGTGTCTTGCAACATAAAAGATACGGCACAAGTTACCCTTTTTGTCAGGTAAGCTTATATGTCAGCCCAAGGTCCAAAAGAAGAACTGCTAGGATTGCTGCCGCTCTCAGGGCAAACTCGTGGAGAAGATATAGCAAATGTTGTGCAAAAATGCCTGGAAGACTATGAAATCGTTTCCATCGTGATGGAGCCAGAAGTATGTCAGGAATACATATAGGGCTAATCACAATTCTTCAGCAAAAAATAAATAAATTTTTTTAAAGTTTCACTGCAAAATTCACCAAGAGGCGTTTTGTGCCCAAACATCTCCAGCCGAAATAGTTGAGGTCATGACCTTGGTAATTAAGATCATTAACAGCTTTTTGGCAAAAGCACTCTACCGTCGCCATTTTAAGGAATTTCTTGAAGAAATAGAAAGCCAGTATTCCGACCTACTTCTGCACAATAAAGTGTGATAGCTTTCCAGAGGTAACGTATTGAAACGTTTTGCTTCTTGCTTGAGTGAAATGAAAACATTCTTCAGTGAAAAAGGCATTGTCCATACGTAAGTGAAAGAAGACAAATAGCTGAAAAATTCAACTTCATGGTAGATATCAATAAGAAACTAAATGAGCTAAATGTAAAAGTGCAAGGAAAGGGAAACCCAGCCTATGAAGAAGTGTTTTGTTTCGCTAATAAATTACTTCTTTTTGTCGAAGACATGGAGAACGGTAAATTGCTTCATTTTGAAAATCTGAAGCAATATCGCGATGGATGTATTCGCTGAGAGATTTGAGAAATTCAAAACAAACGCAAATACTCAGGCGTTCATAGTAAATCCTCTCAACACAAATACAAATGAGATCAACATTGAGCCATTTAGAATTGATGCTGGTTCGCTTCAAATACAAGTGCTGGATTTGAAATCAAACACTTGTGAAGTGGCAAGTTCACAGAACTCAAGAATAAATTAGAAGAATTGGAGTTCCAGAAAAACATGCACGTCACGCTACACAACTGGACAGCTCTAAAAGAAACGCCACGAGTTGAAATGCCGCAACTAACAAATACAAATCTAGAGGCGTGGCTGAAACTGAAAACAACAAGTTATACATCAGATTTAACCAAACTTTCAAAAGGCATGCAATGCTCCCATTGGTGTAACTATTGTAACTGTCTATTATTCAATAATTATTGTTATATTATTTGATTACAAATTTTATTATCCTTGTAGAGCTAGCTAAAATACTTTAATATGTTTTGTGAGAAACATTTGTATGTTTTTATATGAATAAATATTATTTCATATTTAAAGCTATTTATTTTAAAAAAATCAAAATTATATATAGGCCTACCTAATCATAATCAAATACCTTAATATAATGTTAATGTTAGTGGCTCTTTAAAAACTGGGAAATTGTGTACATTGTAACTTTTGGCTCTTCCGTCTCAAAAGGTTGCCAACCCCTGCACTATACTACAGAGTACACATGTGGGAGCAAAAAAATTGTTATAGTTAAATAGCTTTTTAAGGCAATGAGGTCATGTGTCTTTATATTGACCAATAGGTATCGAGATTGACGCAAATATCCAATTGTATATCTATAGATACATAAAATAAAAAATACATTATATAAGATAAATTGATAAATATATGATACTTTTTTTTTTTTTTTTTCAGATAATAAACAAAACGATTTTCATGATGAAAAATCTACTTTACTAAACCTGCCAACTGCCTATGATGTTAGCTATAAAATCAACCTTTCATTTATCAGTAAAGACTTTGATGTCTTTTTCAAGAAAAACAGATTAGTTGGTAGGTGACAGCATGCAAGGGCTCTGTTTATGTATAATTTATTTTTGACTTTTTTCCACAAGTTTTCTTAGAATTATTTAAATTGAAATATATACTTTTTTCAGCACTGTAACTGTAATACATTTGTAAAACACTTTAGACAAAACGAAATTAAAAACATATTCTTCAAACTAACGGAAATACTTTTTCTTACTCTCTCTACTAATGAATTTCTTTTTATAGATTATCAGCTTGAAAAAGAGTTAACAAGGGGTAGAGTCTTGCAGTTCAGATCCATGATTCTTCATTATCTTGACTTTCAACAAAAACAAAAGGTAATTATAATAAGGTTCTACAGTTTTTTTTTACTACTAATATAACTAAACATATATTTACTACTAATATAACTAAACATATATTTACTACTCTTATAACTAAACATATATTTACTACTAATATAACTAAACATATATTTACTACTAATATAACTAAACATATATTTACTACTAATATAACTAAACATATATTTACTACTAATATAACTAAACACATATTTACTACTAATATAACTAAACATATATTTACTACTAATATAACTAAACATATATTTACTACTAATATAACTAAACATATATTTACTACTAATATAACTAAACATATATTTACTACTAATATAACTAAACATATATTTACTACTAATATAACTAAACATATTTACTACTATTATAACTAAACATATATTTACTACTAATATAACTAAACATATATTTACTATTGTTTTTTGTGAGGGCTACCTTGTCTTATCAATAAAGATTTGTTTTTATTATTAAATTTTCTGTCAATCTGAAATAATAAAAAAAGGCTGCCATTTTGTTTTCCTCTATAAAAAAATAGAGGCTTAATTTCCATATTCTCTAACAAATGCTTTAAGAGCTTGATTTATCTTGTTTAGTTTCAGAAAATTTACAAAATTTGTAAAGACCAAAGGGATTTACCGATCTTCCAACATAAAGACAGTATTGTGCAGATGCTGCAAAAGTATCAAGTAGTGGTAGTGGCAGGTGATACAGGCTGCGGAAAGTCCACTCAGGTAAATCACCAGCTCATGTTATGTTGACAATAAAACTTAACTTCATATTTAAAAAAAAACAGAGCTTGTCATGTAGTAATTCATGAATTGCTGCCAAGTTGAAATTGTGTGTAGAAACTAATAGAAAACATTTAAAAGAGAATGTTTGTCCATGGAACTCTAAATTTTTTATAGCACATTGAAAACTAGGAAAAGAGTTTTGTTCCTCATAAAAATGAAAAATTCTTCAAAAATTCAAATCAATAAAAAATTAAATTAAGCTCAAACTACTCATGAGATTGAAAAAAAAAGAACAAATTTAAAATAATTGTTTCGGCTAAGTTTTATCCTATTTTGGATTTGTTTATCCAAGCCAGACAAATATATTTTATTTGTTTATAATTACATTTTGAATGTGTACAAATCAGAGCGACATATTAATAACAATTTTATTCCTTTTAATAAATTCTTTCATTTTCCTTTTTTTTTTTTCACTGTTGATATTTAGGGCTTTAGTATTCTCCTGGCTAGCTTCTTAAGTCTTCTACAGAAAATCTCTACATTTAATAAACATAGTTATAATTTATAAATGTCCCTTATGTAGAGGAGTTGCCTCATACAATAGTCAAAGTCATGCATAATGTAATTTTTTTTAATAAACTAGTCAATAGACAGACTTTAGAACTGGACAGGATGTATACTTCCTTTATATTATTAACCCTGAAAGTCTTAATAAGCAAAACCATTTAAAACGTTTATAAAGAGTAAATTTAATCTTGTCTATTTTTTTTCAAATACTCTACAATTTTTCATTGCCACTTTGATTTATTGGAATTATACTTTCTCAGGTGCCCCAATATTTACTAGAAGCAGGATATGAAAAAATTGCCTGTACGCAGCCCAGAAGAATTGCCTGCATATCTTTGTCAAAGCGTGTTGGATATGAAACTTTGAATGAGTACGGAACTGAAGTGGCATTTCAGGTTAGATAAATACAAAATGTAGGGGATTTAGTCATTTTGAGTTATGTCCCCGCTAATTTGTAGCGTGCTTGTCATTTATTCAAACCCCAGGATAATTTATAATACATAAAATGCACAGCCTCATTTTGAAATGGTTTTATCTTAGCAAAATGTCCCCATTGGATATAACTGAATTTCATTTGAATTAAAAATTTCTTCATTGTATAAATATAAATTATTAAATATGAACATGTATTTATAATCTGTAGCAAGTTGCCTATCAAATAACAACATTTCTAATTGTGTTTCTTCAGGTTCGTTTTGATAAAAGTAAAACTCAAGCGACAAGGATTTTATTTCTCACTGAAGGTAAACTATTCCTTTCACCGAAAACCCTAAATAGCAGAGTTTGAAATATTAATACAAATCTGCGTTAACTTCTATTTTATGTCCAGGTCTGTTGCTGCGCCAAATGAAGACAGATCCGCTTCTGGAAATGTATAATGTCATTATAATTGATGAGGTCAGTTTTAGGTTTTTATTCAGCTGTTAACGCTGCTAAATATATATATGTATGCAAATAATTGTTTAACTTTGGTTATTTGAAGTGGAACCGGCTATGTCAGCACTAATGATCTCCCTTCCACAGGTCCATGAACGCCACGTTAACACAGACTTTCTCCTGGGCGTCCTCAAGTGTGTAGTTAAACAAAGGTCGGACCTGAAGCTTGTGCTGATGTCTGCCACCATCAACATCCATCTGTTTTCTCAATATTTCAATGATGCTCCAGTGTTAAAGGTCTGGCCTTTGCAGTTTTTTAATTAAACTTTCACGAAGTGAAGGTTTTATAAATGATTTTTTAGGACCAGATGAAATATTATATATTTGATTAATTTTGATCTACAGATAGACTTAAAAGCATGTTACGTTATTGTTACGTGCCAAAGTAGACACTGTGTGAGCGACCCATGAAGTGTTTTGGGGTGGTGTTATTTTAGCGATTCATGCGCTAGGTTTAGAAGGGAACTTTTTTCTAGTTGACGAGTCAGTTGCTTGAGAGAGGCCTGACCGTGCAAGACAGTGTTTTTAATTCAGATTTGTAAAAGCGTAAGTGAGATTTACAATGATAACTTTAGGCACACTGTATAATAATAGTAACACTGTATAATAATAACGGAAACACTGAAACACTATAACATTATAGTATTGTACTATTGTACGGTTATTGCTAATTATATTGAGGATATTTCTTTGAATGCCTCTTTCATATATTTGTTATAGGCGAATATTTCCTGATCTAGGTTGAGATCAGAGTCGCTATTGTTACGAAACGTAAATTCCCTACATTGTAATGTTAATAAACCAACTAAATCATTTAAGCGAATTGCGTTTAAACGATATAAAATATTTCTCAGCTCAAAGTTTCCCCCGGGTTTTTCCTAACTTAATTAGAGCATTATTGTTTTTTATTAACCTCGATAAAAACATGAACTGTTCATGCAAACACAGCGTGTCAAGGTCGTCCGGTCTCTCCTTATTTTGTTAGAGCATTATTGCTTGTTCTTAATAAAAAGTATCTGATCACGCAGTCAACATGCAGGCTTGATTAAAATATTCGTGTCACTAGGCTGTCTGGTTTTTCCAACGATTGACCCGTAATATATTTCTACGCGATTCGACACTTTTAGTCAGTTCTTGGCTTGCATTCGATCTAGTAACATCAAATATTCTCCGCTCTGAGTATCATTTCTATTTGATTTGTATTATGGAAAATTTATTATTCTACTATTAACTACAATGCTATATGTTCATTGAGGATATTCATTACTAATTGGAATATGTGTATTTCTTGATTGTGTATATAATATTATTTGGATTCCTACTGGATTGATGTTGTAAATTAAACCAAATTTATCGTTGCTTTCTACACAACTTGGTTAACGTCAATATTTCAAAGTTATATACATGTGTGTATGTGTAATATTTATTCAACTACATTAATAATCTACACTACCACTCAACATCGAGGTTCTTGCTGTATAATATGAGCCACATAAATATTTATACATGAAGTAAATCAACTGAAAACTCTAAAACTACGCTATGTGAATTGCCAGGGGATACTAAGAACCACGGAATACTCTAGACAACTACAAATAAACTTCAGAATGATATAATAAGATCTTCACTAATACAAGGATACTCACACTAATAATAACAATACTATAACTATTATTTTCATAAATTGAATGGGGGCTCTAGCCGTAATAACATTATAAATCATAATTATACTTGTGTGATATAAATAGAAGGTCTCATCCATAATTTATTATGGTGAATAAATTGCCTTGTAATAAAATGGGTTTCGCTCGTCAGTGATTTACTAACAAACGTTTAGAGGATTTACTTCAACTTCAAGAATCGTTATACTATTTACACAAACTATTTACAACTGCCGTAATACATACTCGTAACTTGGATGGATTGTGTTGGAAAATATGAACAATATACAATATACTAAAGATTGTGATTGAATTGAACATTACTATTGAGAATCGGAAAACTTAACTATTCAGCCTGGAAAATTATCTGGTGTATTATCTTGTCAAACAAAGTAACTCTAAGAAAGTATTATTTTTATGACCTTGTTGTGACAAATCTGAACTGTGTGGTGTAGTGAATTATTCAAAGGACAGAAAGTAAGTTGGACTCTTTATTGTATTATTAACAAGATTTATAGTAACTTTTAATAATATATAAAATGGAAGCCACAAATAATCTTACATTGGATCCAGAGATATTTGATCTAACCTCAGAACAGCTTAATAAAATGTCGATGATACAACTAAAAGAATTGGCTAAATCATTGGGCATTTCTATCACAGAAACTAGGCCATCAAAAACTAAATTACTTCAAGAGGTAACTGAGTGTTTAAGAAAACAAGGTACACTAATTATTGAAGAAACTACTGCTAATGATAACATTAATGATGAATCAGATGATGAATTACCTTTTCCTATAAAACAAAGAGTGAAGCATACAACTGGTGAATTAAGTGAAGAATTGAAATTTAAACTTGAGTTAAGAAAGATGGAATTGGAGATGGAAAGAGAAAACAAGAGAATTGAGATGGAAAGTGAAAGAGAAAACAAGAGAATTGAGATGGAAAGAGAAAACAAGAGAATTGAGTTAGAAATAGCAAGAGAGAAAATAGCAAGCCAAGAAAGAATTGAGCTAGCAAGGTCTCGTACGTCAAATCATTCGAATGCAAGCTCTGAAGCAGATGCAGAACTGTATAAGTTTAAGAAACATATTCCAGTTCTTGAAGATAATTCGGTGGAAGAGTTCTTCATGATTTTTGAGAGAAACGCTAGGGACTATCAATTTCCCGAGGGCAAGAAAGCTATACTTCTACGCTCAGCTCTGAACAAAGGAAAGGCACTTGATGTTGTATTAAGTCTTACTGAAGAGGAATTGTATGATTATGAACTGATCAAGAATAGAGTACTGCTAAGTTATGCATTGACACCTGAAAAATATAGAAAAGTGTTTCGTGAGTCTAAGAAAGAACAGGAACAATCCCATGTTGATTTTCTAAGACAGAAAAAGAAATATTTTGAAAGATGGATTCGATCCAAAGGTGTAAACAAAGACTTTGATAAATTAGCTAATCTTATGCTAATGGAAGACTTTAACAATAACATCAGAGGTGATGTAAGAATACATTTAGCAGACAAAGGTGTAGAACAAGTAGAAACAGCAGCAGTAATGGCAGACGAATATGTTATTATCCATTCCAGCAATAAATTTACAACAGTTGATAAATCTAAATTCCAGAATCGAGATATGAAGGTAGAAAAGAAAACCATGAATCCAAATGAATCCTATCAATCAAAGAGACATCAGCAGAGCAATGAAGGTCCAACAAATTCCAAGCCAACCTGTAGCCATTGTAAACGAATTGGACATACTAAGGAAAAGTGCTGGATATTGAATGGGAACCCGAATAAAAAGAATGTTGTCTTATCGTATGTAACAATGCCAAAACAAAGAACTCATGTAAATGTAAAGAAGGATATTAGAACTCAAACAGAGATACCTAGTGCTAATGCAGATAACCTGACAAAACACACGTATCTAGGAAACTTGAAACCAGAAATAGTTCCTGAAATAGAGACAATGGTTTTCAATAATTCTAATTCTAATCTGAGCTCCAAGGAGTCTATATCAGATAGAACCACCATGAGTACTAAACATACCTCTTACAAAAATAACTTGGATACAGATCTCATCGATACTGAGATACCAAGCAATTGTTTACCATTCATTGAAGAAGGTACCGTGTCATCCATAATAAATGGTGTCACTAGTGAAAAGAACATCAGAATACTCCGTGATACAGGGGCTGAGGTTTCACTACTTTTAGAGAATACTGTTCCTACGTCACAATCGACATATACAGGACAGGATCTTACTATTCAAGGTGTGTCAAGGAAAAATGTACAAGTTCCTTTGCATCAAATACAGCTGAAGAGTGCGTACTTCACTGGAAATGTAGTTGTGGGTGTATACAAATCACTTCCGTTTAAAGGCGTTTCTTTAATACTGGGAAATGATATTGCTGGAGATGTGGTGCATTCCATATCCAAGAAAAAACAATACCTTAATAAAAGTGAGAGCTTTATCAAACCTATATGCATCGTCACAAGAGGTATGGCCCAACAACAAAAGTCTGTCGAAACCATGTCAAAGTCAAAAATAGAACCAGAAATTGACCTACAGGCAACTTTCCTGGCTGACATCTTGAGTGGTCCCTCAGTCAAGACTACTGAAAGTAATTTGTCACCTCGACAATTACTCCTATTAGAACAGAATAGAGATTCAGGAATTAAACACCTGAAGAAAAAGGTGATAACTGAACAGGAGGCAGAAATGAACGGAAATGGATTTTTTCTGAAGGAGGGAATATTAATGCAAAAATGGAGAGATGTGAAATGTGATAATGACAATTGCAGAGAAGGAAGTCAGATTGTGGTACCAGCCATATATCGTAATGACATCTTACACATGGCTCATGACACGCCATATGCTGGTCATCTAGGAGTGAACAAGACTTACCGTCGAATTCTTCCGTACTTCTATTGGCCTGGACTACATCGTGACGTCACAAAATACTGCAAGTCATGCAATACATGCCAGATAGTTGGTAAACCTAACCAGACTATACCGGTAGCACCTCTAAAGCCAATACCCGCCTTTGCAGAACCATTTAGCCACTTGCTAATAGACTGTGTAGGTCCTTTGCCTAAAACAAAGACAGGACACCAGTACTTATTCACTATAATGTGCACTGCCACGAGATACCCTGAAGCTATTCCGCTACGCACCATTAACGCAGATAAGATATCTGACGCACTGATTGCATTTTGTTCAAGATACGGTCTTCCAAAGACTATACAGTCAGACCGAGGATCTAACTTTACATCAAAGCTGTTTAACCAGGTCTTAAAGAAACTAGGCATCCAACATGCAACTTCAACTGCGTACCATCCGCAAAGCCAAGGTGCCCTAGAAAGATATCATCAGACTCTGAAAACCATGCTCCGCACATACTGTTTTGAGAACACTGAAGACTGGGATCGCGGTATACCATTCGCTCTTTTCGCGACTAGAGAAACTGTGCAGGAATCTCTTGGATTCAGTCCGTTCGAGTTAGTGTTTGGACATTCAGTTCGAGGACCTCTAAAACTGTTGCAGGAAACCTTGTTAAATTCTGATGAAGAGACTGGACTCGTAGCTTATGTGGAACAATTTAGCAATAGAATCTATCATGCTTTTAATCATGTTAAAGATAATCTTTTGCAGGCTCAGAAAAGAATGAAAGGGTACTATGATGTCAAGGCCAGATCCCGATGTTTCCATCCTGGTGATAAAGTCCTCATGTTGACCCAATTGTCTGGACAACCCCTGAGTGCAAAATATACAGGACCATATCAGGTTTTAGATAAAATCAGTGATGTAACATACATTGTAAAAACCCCTGATAGAAGGAAAACACAGAGACTGTGCCATATAAACATGCTAAAACCTTATGTTGTTAGGGAAGAACAAACTGACATTAGGCCAGTGAGTGCTATCAAAACTGTTGAAACACCCCCGCCTAAATTTAAAAAGACAATCATAGAAAGTAAACTTCAAAACACTGAAGCACTTAAAAACCTCAATGATAAACTGGCACATCTAGACTTAGGTGAACAGACTTCTATCAAGGCTTTAATCTATGATCATGTAAATTTGTTTAGTGATGTTCCTAACAAAACAACTTCGGTTACCCATGATGTAGTTTTTAAAGATGATAATGTTAAACCTGTCAAACAACATCCGTATATGGTTAATACCATACAACTTAAGAATAACTTACGTATTGGTAAAAGATCACATCGTCGCGGACACCCTATCGCGCATGTAACAAATGTATAAGGAAATAGATAACTTCATGTATATATTCTGATAATCCTAACTAAGAGAATTGGATCATTTAAAATATAAATACATGAATATGTTGTGATTATTTTATGCAATATCTTATGCCTTATTTTATGCCATGAATACTTTCATTTGCTAAAACAAATATTATTATTGTTGTAAGAAAAAAGAAAAAAACCTAATAAGTTACTTTTAAGTATTATTGATTTATGAACATAATTTTTCTTTATTAATAAGATAATGAATGAACAGAAATGTACATCCTTATTTTGAAACAATCAAACTATAGTTGTGATTATGTAAAAACCAAGATAGAGTAATGTGCATACACTTCACATGCTTACACACTTAAGATTAAATTCTTACTCTAAAATTTATTTAAATATTAATTTCATTTAAGTTGAATTAATTAATGATTGAATTGTTTAATATGATAACATTAGTTATGTTGATTTTTACCTTATAAATAAGATGATGATGTTTATAAGGAATGATATCTCAGAGAGTATAATTTTTTTAGAATAACGCGAACATGTGTTATGGTCTAAGGATAACTTGAGATCCTATATGATGAGGGTTTAATAGAATAAATTATTTCCCTTACTTGTCTTATTTAACGGACTACCCAGGTGGAGTCAGTTTTTTTTTTGTATATTGTTTAGAACTAAAGTTAAGTGCAGGCGGTTCTAAAAGAAATTGCACACTTCTATTGTTTAGTATGCAATGTTCTTTTCCTTTTGGTACGGGCGACTGTTACGAAACGTAAATTCCCTACATTGTAATGTTAATAAACCAACTAAATCATTTAAGCGAATTGCGTTTAAACGATATAAAATATTTCTCAGCTCAAAGTTTCCCCCGGGTTTTTCCTAACTTAATTAGAGCATTATTGTTTTTTATTAACCTCGATAAAAACATGAACTGTTCATGCAAACACAGCGTGTCAAGGTCGTCCGGTCTCTCCTTATTTTGTTAGAGCATTATTGCTTGTTCTTAATAAAAAGTATCTGATCACGCAGTCAACATGCAGGCTTGATTAAAATATTCGTGTCACTAGGCTGTCTGGTTTTTCCAACGATTGACCCGTAATATATTTCTACGCGATTCGACACTTTTAGTCAGTTCTTGGCTTGCATTCGATCTAGTAACATCAAATATTCTCCGCTCTGAGTATCATTTCTATTTGATTTGTATTATGGAAAATTTATTATTCTACTATTAACTACAATGCTATATGTTCATTGAGGATATTCATTACTAATTGGAATATGTGTATTTCTTGATTGTGTATATAATATTATTTGGATTCCTACTGGATTGATGTTGTAAATTAAACCAAATTTATCGTTGCTTTCTACACAACTTGGTTAACGTCAATATTTCAAAGTTATATACATGTGTGTATGTGTAATATTTATTCAACTACATTAATAATCTACACTACCACTCAACATCGAGGTTCTTGCTGTATAATATGAGCCACATAAATATTTATACATGAAGTAAATCAACTGAAAACTCTAAAACTACGCTATGTGAATTGCCAGGGGATACTAAGAACCACGGAATACTCTAGACAACTACAAATAAACTTCAGAATGATATAATAAGATCTTCACTAATACAAGGATACTCACACTAATAATAACAATACTATAACTATTATTTTCATAAATTGAATGGGGGCTCTAGCCGTAATAACATTATAAATCATAATTATACTTGTGTGATATAAATAGAAGGTCTCATCCATAATTTATTATGGTGAATAAATTGCCTTGTAATAAAATGGGTTTCGCTCGTCAGTGATTTACTAACAAACGTTTAGAGGATTTACTTCAACTTCAAGAATCGTTATACTATTTACACAAACTATTTACAACTGCCGTAATACATACTCGTAACTTGGATGGATTGTGTTGGAAAATATGAACAATATACAATATACTAAAGATTGTGATTGAATTGAACATTACTATTGAGAATCGGAAAACTTAACTATTCAGCCTGGAAAATTATCTGGTGTATTATCTTGTCAAACAAAGTAACTCTAAGAAAGTATTATTTTTATGACCTTGTTGTGACAAATCTGAACTGTGTGGTGTAGTGAATTATTCAAAGGACAGAAAGTAAGTTGGACTCTTTATTGTATTATTAACAAGATTTATAGTAACTTTTAATAATATATAAAATGGAAGCCACAAATAATCTTACATTGGATCCAGAGATATTTGATCTAACCTCAGAACAGCTTAATAAAATGTCGATGATACAACTAAAAGAATTGGCTAAATCATTGGGCATTTCTATCACAGAAACTAGGCCATCAAAAACTAAATTACTTCAAGAGGTAACTGAGTGTTTAAGAAAACAAGGTACACTAATTATTGAAGAAACTACTGCTAATGATAACATTAATGATGAATCAGATGATGAATTACCTTTTCCTATAAAACAAAGAGTGAAGCATACAACTGGTGAATTAAGTGAAGAATTGAAATTTAAACTTGAGTTAAGAAAGATGGAATTGGAGATGGAAAGAGAAAACAAGAGAATTGAGATGGAAAGTGAAAGAGAAAACAAGAGAATTGAGATGGAAAGAGAAAACAAGAGAATTGAGTTAGAAATAGCAAGAGAGAAAATAGCAAGCCAAGAAAGAATTGAGCTAGCAAGGTCTCGTACGTCAAATCATTCGAATGCAAGCTCTGAAGCAGATGCAGAACTGTATAAGTTTAAGAAACATATTCCAGTTCTTGAAGATAATTCGGTGGAAGAGTTCTTCATGATTTTTGAGAGAAACGCTAGGGACTATCAATTTCCCGAGGGCAAGAAAGCTATACTTCTACGCTCAGCTCTGAACAAAGGAAAGGCACTTGATGTTGTATTAAGTCTTACTGAAGAGGAATTGTATGATTATGAACTGATCAAGAATAGAGTACTGCTAAGTTATGCATTGACACCTGAAAAATATAGAAAAGTGTTTCGTGAGTCTAAGAAAGAACAGGAACAATCCCATGTTGATTTTCTAAGACAGAAAAAGAAATATTTTGAAAGATGGATTCGATCCAAAGGTGTAAACAAAGACTTTGATAAATTAGCTAATCTTATGCTAATGGAAGACTTTAACAATAACATCAGAGGTGATGTAAGAATACATTTAGCAGACAAAGGTGTAGAACAAGTAGAAACAGCAGCAGTAATGGCAGACGAATATGTTATTATCCATTCCAGCAATAAATTTACAACAGTTGATAAATCTAAATTCCAGAATCGAGATATGAAGGTAGAAAAGAAAACCATGAATCCAAATGAATCCTATCAATCAAAGAGACATCAGCAGAGCAATGAAGGTCCAACAAATTCCAAGCCAACCTGTAGCCATTGTAAACGAATTGGACATACTAAGGAAAAGTGCTGGATATTGAATGGGAACCCGAATAAAAAGAATGTTGTCTTATCGTATGTAACAATGCCAAAACAAAGAACTCATGTAAATGTAAAGAAGGATATTAGAACTCAAACAGAGATACCTAGTGCTAATGCAGATAACCTGACAAAACACACGTATCTAGGAAACTTGAAACCAGAAATAGTTCCTGAAATAGAGACAATGGTTTTCAATAATTCTAATTCTAATCTGAGCTCCAAGGAGTCTATATCAGATAGAACCACCATGAGTACTAAACATACCTCTTACAAAAATAACTTGGATACAGATCTCATCGATACTGAGATACCAAGCAATTGTTTACCATTCATTGAAGAAGGTACCGTGTCATCCATAATAAATGGTGTCACTAGTGAAAAGAACATCAGAATACTCCGTGATACAGGGGCTGAGGTTTCACTACTTTTAGAGAATACTGTTCCTACGTCACAATCGACATATACAGGACAGGATCTTACTATTCAAGGTGTATCAAGGAAAAATGTACAAGTTCCTTTGCATCAAATACAGCTGAAGAGTGCGTACTTCACTGGAAATGTAGTTGTGGGTGTATACAAATCACTTCCGTTTAAAGGCGTTTCTTTAATACTGGGAAATGATATTGCTGGAGATGTGGTGCATTCCATATCCAAGAAAAAACAATACCTTAATAAAAGTGAGAGCTTTATCAAACCTATATGCATCGTCACAAGAGGTATGGCCCAACAACAAAAGTCTGTCGAAACCATGTCAAAGTCAAAAATAGAACCAGAAATTGACCTACAGGCAACTTTCCTGGCTGACATCTTGAGTGGTCCCTCAGTCAAGACTACTGAAAGTAATTTGTCACCTCGACAATTACTCCTATTAGAACAGAATAGAGATTCAGGAATTAAACACCTGAAGAAAAAGGTGATAACTGAACAGGAGGCAGAAATGAACGGAAATGGATTTTTTCTGAAGGAGGGAATATTAATGCAAAAATGGAGAGATGTGAAATGTGATAATGACAATTGCAGAGAAGGAAGTCAGATTGTGGTACCAGCCATATATCGTAATGACATCTTACACATGGCTCATGACACGCCATATGCTGGTCATCTAGGAGTGAACAAGACTTACCGTCGAATTCTTCCGTACTTCTATTGGCCTGGACTACATCGTGACGTCACAAAATACTGCAAGTCATGCAATACATGCCAGATAGTTGGTAAACCTAACCAGACTATACCGGTAGCACCTCTAAAGCCAATACCCGCCTTTGCAGAACCATTTAGCCACTTGCTAATAGACTGTGTAGGTCCTTTGCCTAAAACAAAGACAGGACACCAGTACTTATTCACTATAATGTGCACTGCCACGAGATACCCTGAAGCTATTCCGCTACGCACCATTAACGCAGATAAGATATCTGACGCACTGATTGCATTTTGTTCAAGATACGGTCTTCCAAAGACTATACAGTCAGACCGAGGATCTAACTTTACATCAAAGCTGTTTAACCAGGTCTTAAAGAAACTAGGCATCCAACATGCAACTTCAACTGCGTACCATCCGCAAAGCCAAGGTGCCCTAGAAAGATATCATCAGACTCTGAAAACCATGCTCCGCACATACTGTTTTGAGAACACTGAAGACTGGGATCGCGGTATACCATTCGCTCTTTTCGCGACTAGAGAAACTGTGCAGGAATCTCTTGGATTCAGTCCGTTCGAGTTAGTGTTTGGACATTCAGTTCGAGGACCTCTAAAACTGTTGCAGGAAACCTTGTTAAATTCTGATGAAGAGACTGGACTCGTAGCTTATGTGGAACAATTTAGCAATAGAATCTATCATGCTTTTAATCATGTTAAAGATAATCTTTTGCAGGCTCAGAAAAGAATGAAAGGGTACTATGATGTCAAGGCCAGATCCCGATGTTTCCATCCTGGTGATAAAGTCCTCATGTTGACCCAATTGTCTGGACAACCCCTGAGTGCAAAATATACAGGACCATATCAGGTTTTAGATAAAATCAGTGATGTAACATACATTGTAAAAACCCCTGATAGAAGGAAAACACAGAGACTGTGCCATATAAACATGCTAAAACCTTATGTTGTTAGGGAAGAACAAACTGACATTAGGCCAGTGAGTGCTATCAAAACTGTTGAAACACCCCCGCCTAAATTTAAAAAGACAATCATAGAAAGTAAACTTCAAAACACTGAAGCACTTAAAAACCTCAATGATAAACTGGCACATCTAGACTTAGGTGAACAGACTTCTATCAAGGCTTTAATCTATGATCATGTAAATTTGTTTAGTGATGTTCCTAACAAAACAACTTCGGTTACCCATGATGTAGTTTTTAAAGATGATAATGTTAAACCTGTCAAACAACATCCGTATATGGTTAATACCATACAACTTAAGAATAACTTACGTATTGGTAAAAGATCACATCGTCGCGGACACCCTATCGCGCATGTAACAAATGTATAAGGAAATAGATAACTTCATGTATATATTCTGATAATCCTAACTAAGAGAATTGGATCATTTAAAATATAAATACATGAATATGTTGTGATTATTTTATGCAATATCTTATGCCTTATTTTATGCCATGAATACTTTCATTTGCTAAAACAAATATTATTATTGTTGTAAGAAAAAAGAAAAAAACCTAATAAGTTACTTTTAAGTATTATTGATTTATGAACATAATTTTTCTTTATTAATAAGATAATGAATGAACAGAAATGTACATCCTTATTTTGAAACAATCAAACTATAGTTGTGATTATGTAAAAACCAAGATAGAGTAATGTGCATACACTTCACATGCTTACACACTTAAGATTAAATTCTTACTCTAAAATTTATTTAAATATTAATTTCATTTAAGTTGAATTAATTAATGATTGAATTGTTTAATATGATAACATTAGTTATGTTGATTTTTACCTTATAAATAAGATGATGATGTTTATAAGGAATGATATCTCAGAGAGTATAATTTTTTTAGAATAACGCGAACATGTGTTATGGTCTAAGGATAACTTGAGATCCTATATGATGAGGGTTTAATAGAATAAATTATTTCCCTTACTTGTCTTATTTAACGGACTACCCAGGTGGAGTCAGTTTTTTTTTTGTATATTGTTTAGAACTAAAGTTAAGTGCAGGCGGTTCTAAAAGAAATTGCACACTTCTATTGTTTAGTATGCAATGTTCTTTTCCTTTTGGTACGGGCGACTGTTACGAAACGTAAATTCCCTACATTGTAATGTTAATAAACCAACTAAATCATTTAAGCGAATTGCGTTTAAACGATATAAAATATTTCTCAGCTCAAAGTTTCCCCCGGGTTTTTCCTAACTTAATTAGAGCATTATTGTTTTTTATTAACCTTGATAAAAACATGAACTGTTCATGCAAACACAGCGTGTCAAGGTCGTCCGGTCTCTCCTTATTTTGTTAGAGCATTATTGCTTGTTCTTAATAAAAAGTATCTGATCACGCAGTCAACATGCAGGCTTGATTAAAATATTCGTGTCACTAGGCTGTCTGGTTTTTCCAACGATTGACCCGTAATATATTTCTACGCGATTCGACACTTTTAGTCAGTTCTTGGCTTGCATTCGATCTAGTAACATCAAATATTCTCCGCTCTGAGTATCATTTCTATTTGATTTGTATTATGGAAAATTTATTATTCTACTATTAACTACAATGCTATATGTTCATTGAGGATATTCATTACTAATTGGAATATGTGTATTTCTTGATTGTGTATATAATATTATTTGGATTCCTACTGGATTGATGTTGTAAATTAAACCAAATTTATCGTTGCTTTCTACACAACTTGGTTAACGTCAATATTTCAAAGTTATATACATGTGTGTATGTGTAATATTTATTCAACTACATTAATAATCTACACTACCACTCAACATCGAGGTTCTTGCTGTATAATATGAGCCACATAAATATTTATACATGAAGTAAATCAACTGAAAACTCTAAAACTACGCTATGTGAATTGCCAGGGGATACTAAGAACCACGGAATACTCTAGACAACTACAAATAAACTTCAGAATGATATAATAAGATCTTCACTAATACAAGGATACTCACACTAATAATAACAATACTATAACTATTATTTTCATAAATTGAATGGGGGCTCTAGCCGTAATAACATTATAAATCATAATTATACTTGTGTGATATAAATAGAAGGTCTCATCCATAATTTATTATGGTGAATAAATTGCCTTGTAATACTATTTTCTTGCTATTCTCTTGGGTGATCTTGTACCTATAACAAGAGCTAATGATTTCATGTTTGATTAATGTATGTAATTTTCTTGTATATTTCTTTTGTTATTTCTTTATTTATAATAAACTATTCATTATAAAGCTGAACTCGGGCCTATCTTTCTGAATGTTATGTACTTAGATATTCGTTGGATAGTTTAACATAGTTCACTACTCGCAATCTCGCTGATACCCCTTAAGACTAAGAGCCTTGATATTAAAACTTTGAATATCCCATTAACTGGATAAGACGAGAAGGCGGGTACGTGACATTATCATGTTAAAATTATATCCAATAGAATTTTAAGATAATGTTTTTAGCCTTGTGTTTTATAAGTGTATCAGCTTGCACTGACTGATATATTTTGTTCAAGGTACCTGGCAGATTGTATCCGATAGAGTTAGAGTACTGTCCAATAAAGAATGATGATTCAAGTGATTCTAAGCGGCTTGACCCACGGCCTTACATAAGCATCATGCAGAAAATTGACCACAGAGTAAACCATTTTTCTTTTCATTACTCTGCATATTTGTTTGACACTGTATAATACTGGATATTTGGTTATTGTAACTAACTAAGTAATAATGTTTACATGGAAATTTAAATATTGTCATGTTAAATTTTACTTGTAGCTTTGTTTTTAAACTCTTATCAATAGAGTTAACTTTGAAAATTATTTTTAGGTTTCAGTTTTAGGAACCCTAGTGTGATGATAGGGGTTGGTCAATGTAGGTTGTATTGTGGTGTGATAGAAACATGATAAATGTAGTGTGATTGAATGTTGTTAGCGGATGTCATGAGAAGTCTGAATGACGATAGCAATATAGTGTTCAACAGGGGTCGGCAACCTAAGACACGTGTGCCAGACTTGGCATGCAGAAGGATTTTCAGTGGCACGCGACAGACCTCCAAGAATATTTTTTAATGCAAGTGAAAACAACGTATGTCAGAATAATTAATGCGTTCTGCGTGGCGAACTACATGGGAATCACACTTGACGTCGACTGTTTTAGTTGAGGAATATTTATATGCAACGCTCTCATCACTGGACTTGCCATCTGTGATTGAATCTATTGTCAATTTTATAATTTCTCAAATCTCTCCTAGAAGAAAGTGTAATGGTGTATAGGTAAAGTCTTGGATAGATTCGTTTCTTGTCTGAAAGCAATTGAAAGCATCAATTTTGGGGAATTGAATTAAAGGGAGATAATTAACCAGTTTTCTTTACATTAATATTTCTAATATGTTTCTTTTTTGTTGTTTTTAAAAAAAAATGACTTACAATTTATAACTTTAAAACGATTAAACTATAAAAGATTTATAAAATTATATAAATATTATATGACTAAAGAATTTATATGTAAATTTTTAAACATTACATTAACTACCCAGTTTGTATGATTACTACATGTCTCTTCCACTCAACAGTAATGTGACTGATAGGTCATTCTGAACATAAGTTAGGGTACATCTCAGTTATGCTGAGATAAAACTATAAGGAATATAAATCTATTACTAGAATAACATCTTGACAACTAAATTCAAATGCTGATACTGATAACCATTAATGTGTAAGTTGAGTAATGAAATTATGTATTAGCCATGAAGGGATTTTTTTTTTAAAGATTATAATAACAAGCAGGTTAATTTCTTATTAAATAAAACATGTTTTAATGATATTCTCTTTTTCTTTTGGTCTGGTCTTTCTACGGCACTAAATAAATTGTCTTATAAAAATAATATCGTTGATCAGTTTTACTTTCCCGCTGTTGGCATGCTGAATGATTAAAAAATCCAAGTTTGGCACACTATAAGCAATAGGTTGCCGACCCTTGGTGTAGGACATGGACACAGGGAGCTCTCACTACTGTGCTCAAATTTGAATTGTGATGGTTATTCTAATTATTTCATTATGGTTATTTTTTATGGCGTTTCTATCGATTTGAGTTATTTGATAGTTTTGTTAATTAGATGTGTCATGCACAAAATCCCTCAGTCACCACACCTATCATGCTGGAGTTTGTTAGTAAGATTTGAAGATGGGTGTTTAATGTGGACTATTGGACTCATCAAATTGGATGAAAAAAAAGTTTACTAGTTTATCCATGTGTATGTTATCAGTCTCTAATCATAACTGCTTATCAAGTGCGGACATTTAAAGAGTAATTCTCTTCGCAGCATCCTTCTACAGAACGTGGTGACCTGCTTATCTTCTTGAGTGGGATGTCTGAGATAATGGCTGTGGTGGACGCTGCCAAGGCCTACGCCCAGAAGACCAAAAGATGGATAGTGCTGCCGCTGCACAGCGCCCTGTCCATTGAGGAGCAGGACAAAGTCTTCGACTATGCTCCCGATGGGATCAGAAAGTGCATTGTGTCGACCAACATTGCTGAAACCTCTGTAACTATTGATGGTGTCCGTTTTATAGTGGACTCAGGGAAGGTAACTCTATTTTAAGATATTTCAAAACAGTATTCTTAATTTTTTTTTTACTATTATATCTTAGCACATTTTATATATTATCACTTTGAATTGAAAAGTGATACTGTTGTTCATGGCTCATTTAATATTTATATATTGTTTTTTTGCATTTTCAAATATTAATTTTCCAATAAGTTTCTTAAATAGTCACTGATGTTGGTTAATGGAAAGTAATTGTAAAGATTAAGTTTCATTAAATGATTAAAATAATTTTCATGACCAGGTTAAAGAAATGAGCTTTGATCCCAAATTTAAAATGCAAAAACTACAGGAGTTTTGGATCAGCCGAGCAAGTTCTGAGCAGAGAAAAGGACGTGCAGGTGAAAAAAATTGTGTTCAAATATAGTCCCAGTAGCTGACTTTCATCCAACTGTTAAAAAATGGTGCCCCAACGATCCTCACTCAGGTTACGGGATAGAAGAAGAAGAAGAGAAGCTAACTTTCAGAAGTCTTGCCTAAACCCAGAAACTAATCTCAGATTGTTAAATCTAATTAATCCTATATTTATGTGACATGTCTTGACTCTATTCTCAGTGTCACAATATTTATCTTTATATCACTTCACTGACTCTCATAAATTAAACAAACTCCTGCTTCATAGATAAAATAAAAACATATTGAACATATTGAAACTAAAAAAGCCAAGTCCAGACTAAACTATAACATGACCATTGTAGGATCTTCATGCCCATGTACTCTCAGGTATTTAGTCATGTCTCAAAACGTTGATTTCATCCCACTGGAAGGTCAAACTCATCACACTCATGATCAGTATAACTCACAGAGCCACAAAGCCCTGGCTTTCCCTGTCTATTTTACCCCCATTGATAAGACCATATTAATATATACCATTTATTAGTTATGTCCATTCTTTTTTTAAAACCTAGAACTGTGACAGGCTTCTTGTGAAGCTTATCTTAGGTACTTCTTCTTTTTACAACTGCTTAAGCTAGTGACTTGCTATGATAATGATTTCGTTTTAATTAAATTTTAATTTCTGATCTAGCTGTGTCTATTTAAATAAAGGGACAAATTATGTTTTACAGAAAAGACACATATATTTTTAAGAATCTCGAATATCTTTTTGTCCACTTAGATTTAAACTGTCACATGAAGATTGCTTTCAAGTCTCTTCTTTCCCTGTCCAATTTTTATATGTATATATATATGTACATGATGTTTTAATATTTTTATTATGAACAAGGTATATATATATATTAAAATGTACATAAAGAGACATACATATATCTAGATAGGTTTTGATAAATATATGCATAGATTTTATTTTTAAAAAAAACATGAATTATTTTGTAAGATAATGTTTTTTTCCAAAGGCCGTACTGGACCAGGTGTATGTTACAGGTTGTATGAGGAATCAGATTATAATTCTTTTGATGAGTACTCAACACCAGAGCTGCAACGTGTTCCCTTGGATTCACTCATTTTACAAATGATTTCAATGGGATTACCAGATGCTAGAAAGTAGGTCATTTTACAGATATAGTCTAATGGGAATAGGAGATAATTTAATGTTGGTCATTTTCAAATGATTTCAATGAATTTAATAGGTGTTAAAAAGTAGGTTATTTTAGAATAAATTCCATGAGACTACCAGATGTTAGAAAGTAGGTCATTTAAACATATGATCTAAAAGTGATTACTATTAACTAGGAAGTAGGTCAATATACACATTTACATGCAATATTGTATATTCAAGTTGTACATAATAAATTCTTTTTCTTTTACCATTTTACAGGTTAAAAAGTTTTTGATATATTTTTTTTAAGTTATATTGTTGGCTGATAATATAGTTTTCTTTGCAATGCTTTTAGTCACATTAAAAATATTTCTCAGTGAGTAATAATTTGTAATGCAGTATTTCCTCAATCTCGCTCAACCCCCCCTTGAGTCTTTCAGCATGATGCTGAAACAGGCTTTAAAGAAAAAATAGATTTGCGTATTCTTGCTGATAGTGATAATATCGGAGTATAGCTGCACTAATTACATGAACAAAGATAATTTTATACAATGGTTTGAAGTAATGCATACATATTATGATTATAACTAACTATCCTCAACGTAATTTGTAAACTTATGATGTTATATCATGCAACCTGTCTAGCTGTTATTTAAAGCTAAGTATCTGCTATGTTAATGAGGCTTCTTCTATACAGAAGATCCTTGCATCTTAATTAATTATGACTAGGTTCTTTATTGTGGCAGGGCAATTTGCTGGGTTCGAATCCCGGTAAAGGATAGAATTTGTTTCCAGGTCTGGAGGGTGCCCCTGAGTCAAACCAGCTAAAGAAAAAGGAAAGTCCCGACCCTTGAAGATGAAGTTTGTTTATATTTTTATTTACGGCATATATTTAGGTGGCTAGTTCTGACTAATGGACATGGGTAGGAAATTTTATCTAAAGTGCATTCAGTTTCATGATATTTGGTTGTTGCACTGGCCACATAATCGTACAGTATACAATACCCTTTTAAAAAGTAGTAAAGTATTGCAGCTGGGCATTGTACTGGCCACACAATCTCCTAGTATGCCGTGGTCACAGAAACTGGTGAATGCTGCTTCACGGCCCTATGGATCTATTTGATCAGATGTGATACTTTTTTTACTTTATAATTGTTTGAGAACCTTTTCAACAGCTTCATCTGAATTCGTTTCCTTGTTGTATTTCTTCTCAGGTTTCCATTCATCGAACCACCCAACATGTCAAGTGTGGAAAACTCTATTATCTTTCTGAAAGAACAAGCTGCCTTGGCATCAGATGAAAGCTTGACACCCATTGGTCAGATGTTGTCCATGTTGCCAGTTGATGTGGTCATAGGGAAAATGTTAATTATGGGCTCCATATTCAATGTACTTATCATTTTTATCCTTTTCTCTTTCCTTCTATACTTTGAAGTCTTCATTTCGGTTGCCTTTGTTATTTTAGTCATTGTTTTATTTTACTATTTACTATTTATTAAATACTTTAAAAAATGTATTCTGATTATTTAGGTGCGATTATACTGATTCTAGTAATCAATCCAGATGTTGAAATGGCAAAATTCTACTCAAAATCTTTCTTTTTTTTTAATGATAGAATTTTTTTCTAAAATTTAATTTATATATCTAAATGCATCAAAATTCTATAAAGTAAAAAAATTAATTCATCTATTGAATCATCCTTATGGATTATTTTAACTCCCCTGACAACCATTATTTTAACCACAGTGATATTATTCTCTCCCCCTGTTTTTATTTCTCACTAGATGATTGATCCCATATTGTCCATCACTGCAGCCATGAGTGTCCAGTCCCCGTTCACCAACCGAGCTTACACTGACCATGATGCCCTGGTGAATAAAACTACTCTGACCTTTGACATTTACATTTGTAAACTAAATCACACTGTAGTATAAAAAGTGTTTAGCTTAAGGAGTGGTTCTAAAGGTTAATGTTGTATTGATTTCACAGATGGCAAGGAAACCGCTGGAGTCAGAGCATGGTGACCCATTCACTCTTTTGAATGCCTTTGATGAATGGATTCAGGTATTTAATCTTACTATAATTTTTTATAACTTTCTATATTTTAGGTGTTGAGCTAACATTTGTACTATATTTTTTTTTAAAGTAGATAATAAATATATGTATATACTCTCATTGCTAAACAATTTTTTTTCATTTTTACTTAATCAGTTCTTGAAGCAATTCTGTAGTTGAACTCGTTTATTAGGTTAGACTTTTAATGAACAATGTTACTTATGGCTAGGAGAGCATTGTCACATTTAAGTTAATCCTAATGTGAAAATTAAATAAACCAACCATTAGAATCATTCAAATACAGCAATAGTTTCTGCATTGGGCATAGTTCATAATTTATTAATATTAGGGAGGCGTTATACGGCGGATCCGGTGTATAACGTTCAGCGTTATGCGGCGGATCCAGTGTATAACGTTCAGTGTTATGCAGGGGATCTGGTGTATAACGTTAAGCCGAATGTGTGTGGGCCCTAGGAATGCCGAGTGTCATCGGCAGACCCAAATTTACGAAAAAATGTGAGAGTTAGCCTATATTTATGACTTATAACTTTATGACTTTATAGGCCTACTAATCTATAGGCCTACTATTCTATAATCTATAGGCTTTTATTTAGAATCATATTCCTAGTTAAGTCCTAACCCTAACCGGGCCTAACCGTAACATCAATTTCTAATTGTGATTAAGTGACATAGGCTAAATAACCTTTTTGTTTGAATTAATTATAAACAATGACGAATAGTTACAAAAAAGTCACGTATTTAACTAAAAATATATCGTTTTACTATAATTGAATTAATAATAATATTTAAAAAAAAGATGGAGAGGGGTAGGGTAGAACCTGCGTTACCCCTGTTGACAGCACACATTACTAACCTCTGGGCCACGAAAACTTGCTGAAAATTTAACAAAAAATTGTAATTGAGCATACAGGGCCAGCTAAACAAGAATGCGCATGCGCCAATAGCAGTGTATAATATAGGTAACGAAAATTTGCCGTATAACATTTTGCGTTATACGGCAAATCCACCGTATAATCACTCCATTAATATTATGAAAATACATGTTCTCGTCAGGTGAAAGCTCAAGGTCAAGGAACTCGCAAGTGGTGTAAAAGACGAGGCCTAGAAGAACAGAGGTTTTATGAAATGACCAAATTAAAACGTCAGTTCAAAGATCTCTTAAGGGTAATTATTGAGTTGTTTTTTAAAAACTTATAATAAGTTGCATGATAATTTTTAACAAAGTTTCAGTCAACTATCTATTGTGCTGTAATCTATAATCGATATTTTTTAATCATATATGAAAATTTTATTTTTGTATTTATTTCAAACATTTCTTTTTAAAGATTTTTGCTTATTAAAGGACGCGCCAACTAATTCTTATCAATCTTTTAATACATCCTAAAACCCAGAAAAAAAAGTGGATTAGAGGAAATGGGCATAAGACAAAATTGTTTATGTCAATCTAATTTGCTTACTGACTTACTGCTCATCAACTGTATTTGGATCTGGGCCTCCAACTGTAGATAGAGTCTTCTACCCTGGCCCAATTTCTCTAGTTCAATGTAACTATAATCAATGTATGTATAAATATTTAGAAAAAATTGTTTTGTTTGTTCAGGATCACCATCTGCTAGACAGAGAAGAGGCCACAACGAAATTCATGTCCAGCGATGAAAGGCGAGCCAGGCACGGGGAGAGGAAAAGATTGAATGAGCTGCGGAGGGACAAGATGAGAGAGAACAAGAAAAGAAAATTTCTGACCCTTGAAGATGAAGTTAGTTTACATGTTTTTTTCACGCCATATTTTTAGGTGGCTAGTTCTAGATTACCTGACTTATGGTCATGGGTAGGAAAGGTAATCTAAAGTCCACATAATTTTGAAAAACATCTAAGATCAGTTTGGGCTATGATGGGTGAGCAATGTACTGGCCTCATAATCCTACATGATACCATAGCCTTAAAAAGTACTAAAATCTACTCTGCTATAGGGATAAACATCTTTAACTTAAATTTTTGTTTCTTTTTTTTGTGTATTTTTTGTTTCAAGTAAGAGTGTTGACACTTGTGCATAGGTAAAGAAATTGATCTATGGTCTTGGTCAAAGTTATGTTTCATGCTTATCATTAACTTGGCCAAAGTTATATTTCATACTTGTTATTTGTTTCAGGATTTCAAGGTGAGTGATGATGAAGGAGATGTCAACAAGGGAGACGACATCAAAGATTTAGAGTTCCGTTTATCAAATGACCTAAATCAGCTTCAGGTAAAAATGAAAACAAATTTTTTGATTATCTAAATCAGGCGTGTCAAACTAAAAAAGCACCATGGGCTACATAAGGTACTTTGAGTAGACCGGCGGGCCACACCAACAAATCTGAAAAACACTGTAATCTTATTGAATTATATTTTATTAATTTGCACGCCTACTACAATGGCTGTATTAAGCTAACGCCCCACAACGCCAAATATAACAATTGTAATCCAACATTTTTTAAAGAACATTCAATCATTTTTAGACTTTAATCAGTGTCCTGAGGTTTGATGCCTCCTTTTCATGACAATTTTTCGTATATGGTATTTGCAGTTACGACCTTCATCAGGGATGACAAGTGTTAATCGGTCAGCCTTGTTCTCTGACAAGTTTTTGTTAATTTCATTAAGGAAAATAACTGTTCACACACATAGGTGGAACTGCACATTGCCATAATCCTAGTTGAAAACTTTCTGAAGTTTGTAAACTTTTCAGGAAGATATGAATAGAAGCCAGGTATTCCGACTTCTAGATACTTTGCTTTGAGTTTAGAATCAGACTGCATTTCTAATAGCTCCATCTGCAAGTTTTCCTTTGCTTTGACAACATCAAAGTTGAATGGTGCCGAGAATGATGCAAAATGGTATTCAAAAGATGAGAAATCAATTAATCTTGCCTGGAACTCTTTTGACAATAACTCTATGTGACTCACATATTTAGCTAAGGTAAGTACAGATTCAGCAGTGGCCTGGTTTTTTAGTTCTTTGCAGTTAGGAAAATGGATCAAATTTTCAAGTGACAACTATGTCTTCGATAAGCTTAGTTTTGTAATGAAACATTTGATATCATCGTACAACTGAGTGAAGAGTTTGTTTTTGCCTTGTAATTTCAAATTAAGATTACTTAAATGTGCAGTAATGTCCACAGGAAACGCTAGATCCTGGATCCAACTTTCATCTTTTATTTCATCTGTGATTTTACATTTCATATCCAAAAATAAAGTAATTTCTGGTTTCAGCAAATAAAATCTTTTCAGCACTTTGTGACACGACAACCAACGGACTGCTGTGTAGAATGGAACGTCAGTGAACTGACTATCCATGTCTTCTAACAGCTGACTGAATTGACGTTGATTGAGAGCATTGCATTTGATAAAGTTCACGTTTTTTTGTGACCACACTAAGCACGTGATTCAATTTTAAAGTCTTTAAACACAAATAATTATGCTGATGAATAGTGCAGTGAAAATGTGCAAATGATGAATCTGGATACGAGCTCTCAATTTTTGTTCGCAACTTGGCAGCAACATCATTACATCTGCCAAACATATTTGCAGCACCGTCAGTAGATAAACATACAAGTTTACTCAAGCAAAATCATAGTCATGCAGAATCTGCTCGACTTTTTCAAAGATGTCTTTGCTCGCTGTTGTGTCATGCATTGGTATTAGTTCAATGAGTTCTTCATAAATATTAAATTCACTGTAACAGGTCCTAATAAAAACTGCAAGCTGTGCTATTCTAGTGATGTCAACGGTCTCATTAATAGCAATAAAAAAATGTTCAAATTTGGATGATGCAGCCTTCAACTGTTGTTTAAAATCATCTGCCATTTCATCAATCCGTCCAGTAACAGTGTTCCTGGTTAACGAAATATTCTTAAATATCTGAGCCTTCTAGGGCACACAATGTCAGCCGCTTTCACAAGGCAATGCTTTACGAAATCTCCTTCGCTGTAAGATTTCCCACTCATGGCGAAAAATTCGTCTGAGTTCATAGCTTGCAGTAACGGAAGCGACATTGGCTTGATCTATTTTTGTAAAACATGTCTGTTGCTGTATCAAGTTAGCCTTCAATTCATTGAGTCTTGAAACACGCATTAAGCCCTCATATTTATCGCAGGATCGATGGTTGGTTTCATAATGTCTTTTTAAGTTGTATTATTTTGGCGTGGCAATGCTGTTAGTGCATACTAAACAATGTATCTTTCCATTTACCATTGTACAAAATATTGTAGTTCCCATTTTTCCGTGAAATACTCGCCTTTCTTCATCAAGTGTCGTTTTCTTCTTAGCTGAAGGTGCTGTAGCCATTTTAAACGGTGTCAGTCCACGCAATACTTCATAAATACAAATAATATAATTACCGGCACGATTCCACAACATACAATTTATTATTGTTTTAAGATTTTTACAAGGCAATAACAACCTGTCTGCTACTTCCGGTCAATGTTGCTCACTTTCAAAGATAGAAAACCGATATTATTAGCTTAAAATAACCGTATTGTTTTCTTATATGTAGCACTGTGCCAGATTTCTGTTTTATACACCCAATTTAAATTATCAAAACTGCAATTTTTGCCATTAAATGAGACAATTGCACAATCCTTTGTGCGGGCCGCACAGGTGCTTGCAAAGGGCCGCATGCGGCCCGCGGGTCGCACTTTTGACATGCCTGATCTAAATAATACATTTATGATTGAGTTTAGTAAAAAAAAAACTTTTAACTTATCAATCAGAAAGAGTAAAACATTTTCACAGATTTAACATTATATATACAAAATTACAAAAATTTTTCTTACCTGGAAAATAATTCCCGCTTACAGAGAGGATAAATGATATCAAGATGGCCCAAAGTATTTTATACTGTAAAATTATTTTTTGTACGAGTTTATAGGAAATATAATAATTTTCTCAGATAAGTTTCCTATTGTAGGTTTTCAATGCAACAAGATATTCTCTGATGTAAAATGATACTCAAGTTATTAAGTAAATTTTGTTTCTGTCCCAACAATATTCTACAGCAAAATATTCAAATCAATTTACTAAAGCTGCATTTCCCAAATGTTGGGTACCAGGACACTCACTAAACAGGTTTCAAGAAAAGTAGATGAAAACGTGAATGTAGGCTAGAGTATATTTCACTCCCATGGGATTTTTTGTAATAGTTGAACCTTTTAAAGCTACAGCCCCTGACTATAGACTAGTGAATGATTTAAGATATTTCAAATTATTTACTAATAGGCTGATATAGGTGATACAAATGTTAGTGCGTCATGGAGTAGAAGTATAAAAATGAATGCATCACGAAATAAAAAGTTTGGGAAATGCAGTTCTAAGTGTATTTAAGTTCTTTGTTTACAAAGTTATTGTGGGTTCTGAAGAGTCAAATTGTGATGCTATCTTTCAATTTTCTCAGGAAACTTCCAACCAAAGCAGAAACTTCAATCTCAGAGACATCAACCTGATGAAGATAATTCTGTGTAGCGGACTCTACCCGCAGGTGGCAATACCAGATGAGTGCAACACATACCGACGCGACACAGAGCAGACGTTTCACACCAAGGTACATGCGGGTCAGGGTGGTCTGGCCTTTTTGAAGGTCTTAGGGTCAAATCCCGTCTGAACACATGAGTTTTTACCCCAGAACTGGAGGGTGTCCTTGATTCAACCCATCGTCAGAGCTGGATACCTGTCACTAGTTGGGAAAATATGAAAGTAACTGGGAATATGGTACTAGCCTTAAAATCCTATTGAATGCTGTGGCTATGGAAACTGGTGATCCTTGCTTTTCTAACTAAGACCAACTGGTCTGAATGGAAATCTATAAGTTGTGCAAGGGATTGTGTTCTCAGATAATGTTTTGTTTTTCTATTGTTTGTGTCTTACAAGAAGTTAGTCAGGTGTGTAACCTCTCCTTTCTGTTCCCACAGAGCAAGCCATTTGTCCTGCTTCATCCTACCAGCATATTCGCTAGTCATCCTGACCTGCTGCAGCCCAAATATTCAGACAACAGGAGACCATCCCAGAGTGAGCTGAAAGGATTGTTTAGTTCAAAGCATGAACTTCTGGCCTATGTGTGAGTCTTTGTGTCTTTGTTTAACCTAATTAAGTTTAACATTTCAACATTCAATGAACTGTAAGTCTTTATGGTCACATGTAAGGAAAACACAAGTTTAGTATTATAGCCTTTTTGTAAAATAGTCAACTCTTTGCACTAAAAAAAATTCATGTCACAGAATATTGGATTAGAACACACATAGAAAGATATCATTTCATATGTCTTTTTTGGTTTGGTATTTGCTGTTTTTATGACTCCCTTTAAAATGTGTCTTAGTTTTTGACTACCAAACATTTAGCTGAATTTTATTTCAATTCTACTTTTAAATTCATTTTTCATGTCTTAAAAGAATTGTAAAAAAAATTTCACAGAGCTAAAGATTGACAGAATTCAAATGAAATTTTTGAAACATTTTTCTTTATTTTCCCATTAATTCTGTCACCAAAGTAAATTGAATTATTTAGTGATGTAATGAAACTTTAAATGTTGCAGGTCACTCTTAGAAACTAACAACAAGCCCTACCTGGTGAATGCAATGAAAGTTCCAGCCTTACAGACTGTAACTCTCTTCTCAAACAGTATTGATTCTAACGCTGACTGTACCAGGTAACAAAATACACAATGACATAAAGATTGACTTAAGAATTGACTTAAGAATTGACTTAAGAATTGACTTAAGAATTGACTTAAGAATTGACTTAAGAATTGACTTAAGAATTGACTTAAGAATTGACTTAAGAATTGACTTAAGAATTGACTTAAGAATTGACTTAAGAATTGACTTATGAATTGACTTAAGAATTGACTTAAGAATTGACTTAAGAATTGACTTAAGAATTGACTTGAACTTTCATTCTAGATTTGTCTTTAACTTTTCATCTGATAAACATTTCTTTATATTTACTATAGTACACTTCAACTTTAAAAATTCATTTTAGATAAAATGCGATATTTGTTTGTTTTTTTGTTTTGTTTAATTAATCACTAAATTAATTTTTTTGTCTGTTAGACTCATCTTTGACAGTTGGCTAGAGTTTAAATTTAAAGATGCCTTAACTGCAGAGAAAGTCATCTCTAGCATCATACAGTTAAGATCAACATGGCAGAGTTTACTTCTGGTTAGACTACAAGGTAGACTACATTATAGACTAAACATTATATGCTATGTTCTATTTAAGCTTAAGATAAAATGCATTTTTCTGTATAGACATAATGGTAATTTATGTAGCCTTATTTCTGGTTAGGCTTCAAGCTTCATGCTTTGACTGCATGAAAGAACAACAACATATCTGCAGCCTGGTTGAAAGAATAAAAATAAGAAGACAGAATGAGTGAAAGTTAATAGTTCTAACTTTGTACGCTAAAACATTTCACAAAAGTTTTTTTATCTTGCTAACTTCCATAATTTTTTCATTTGTTTCTTAGACACATTTGAAGGGTTAGAGGAAGACCGTAGGGTCAGCCCCCGGGCCAAGCAGCTGGAGAGAATATTGGCCAGCAAACTAACGGAGTTTCTTAACTGTGACGTTGTCTACTCTGTCCGCAGAGTCCTGGCAGCCGAGATGCAGAGAGCTTATGTTGGTCCTGGTCAAGGTACATTCACACAATCCATACATTCTTCTATTAACACATTCTTTCAATCACTTGCTCATAAAAACTTTAAAACTTTGATTATTCAAAAAACCTAGGCTTTTGACAAAGGCGATATGGTATCATTGAATTAGAAATACTAATGTTGGTGTATCTTAATGCTTAATTACTCAATTTTAAATTTTATATTGTAAAATACAATGAATTTTTGTTTTACACAGGCCTGGGGAATTCTGTTATGTTTGACAAGATCCTGAAAGACAAAAGCAAGGGCAAAGAACATCCAACTAAAGGAGGAATTCAGGTCACTGATTATCTGACTTTTAACTGGTAAGAAAAATGGAACTGTTTTATTTTTATACTGCTTTCTATAGAGTCGGTTACAAAATTGAATGTTTTGAAAGAAACATTGTCACTTGACAAATATTGTTGAACTAAACATTACCACTTGACAAATATTGTTGAACTAAACATTACCACTTGACAAATTTTGTTGAACTAAACATTACCACTTGACAAATATTGTTAACTAAACATTACCACTTGACAAATATTGTTGAACTAAACATTACCACTTGACAAATATTATTCCACTAAACATTACCACTTGACAAATATTATTCCACTAAACATTAGCACTTGACAAATATTATTCCACTAAACATTACCACTTGACAAATATTATTCCACTAAACATTACCACTTGACAAATATTATTCCACTAAACATTGCAACTTGACAAATATTATTCCACTAAACATTACCACTTGACAAATATTATTCCACTTAACATTGCCACTTGACAAATATTATTCCACTTAACAGTGCCACTTGACAAATATTATTCCACTAAACATTACCACTTGACAAATATTATTCCACTTAACATTGCCACTTGACAAATATTATTCCACTAAACATTGCCACTTGACAAATATTGTTGAACTAAACATCGCCACTTGGCAAATATTATTCCAATAAACATTACCACTTGACAAATATTATTCCACTAAACATTACCACTTGACAAATATTCCACTTAACATTACCACTTGACAAATATTATTCCACTAAACATTGCCACTTGACAAATATTATTCCACTTAACATTACCACTTGACAAATATTATTCCACTAAACATTACCACTTGACAAATATTATTCCACTTAACATTGCCACTTGACAAATATTGTTCAACTAAACTTTGCCCTGTACCCCCCCCCCCTCCCGATTCAGTCTTTTAGATGATGCTTCTGCCAGTGTGTGGGGAGAGTTCACTCAAGGGATGCAAAGATTCTGGAAGTGTCCACTGTGTGGTCAGTCCATGCTGGTCAATGTTCTGGAGAGGCTGCAGCACGAGTCAGTCTGCAGTTCTGAAGGTGGACAAGGTAAGCCATATTTTATTACATTGAATGTTCGTATCTCCTTGATACAGTTTAATTTATTTACCGGCACAAAAGTGTACTACTTATTAATTTTTCCTTGTTACTAATTGTTACTAATTTGATTGTTTGTTTATTAGGTTTACAACAACTTCAAGTGGAAGATTTAGAAAAGACAGCTGAGATGAACCCTATGAGAAAAAGTTTTTTCTGCTCAGACTGTAATAAAGAACTTTCTCTGACCACAACAGAAATTTTAAAACATAAAAAGACTCATATGAAGTAATTTAATGTCAATGAAAGAAAAACAATACGTAACTGTTCTGCAATATTTATTTGTTTACAAACTTTCAGTTACATGTTTGTGTAATTTTTTAATCTAGAATCATTTTTAAAACAATAAATATGTCTTTTCATAAAACAAATTGTTAATTTTTGCAAGTAGTTTAAAAAACAAATATATTTGGGCTAATGGAGTGAACCAATGTAAGGTCAGCTCTTATTTATCATAGTGAACTATTGTAGTTTAGACAGTATCTTGTTTACTGTTCATCAGCACAAAGTATCTAGATTTAATTTCTGTCTTGTATACTTTATGAGAATACCTTTTTTTTTTTCACAAACAAAAATCGACCTTTGACTTTAATGATGTTGTCAGATTTAATTAGAATTTTTCTTGAACTGAAATTGTGAAACAAATAACTTTTTCTTGGCAAAACTGGGATCCGTCTTGATTAACCGGCTTGAAAATAATTCCATTTTTAGCCTGTGAGAGAGAGAGAAAGGCAGTGAATGAAAGAGAAAAGTTGAATGTGTGACAACATGGGATGGGTTATAACCTTAAGACTTTTTTTTTTTCAATGAACAGACAGAAAAGTATTGATGATGATATCAAGAGATGGATATAAAGATATAATGAAAGTATTGAAATAAGTAATCACGAGTTTTAAACTGGACATATTCCAATAAAAATATAAGATCAATACCTTCCCCTTTTTCTTTGATTAAACTTGATTGAATGATTGGAGAAGATAAAGAGATAGTTTCTGTTGTAAATTGTTTCGGCTGAATTTATGGAAAGTGAAAATTTTGGTTTGTTTTTTTTTTTGCTGAGGTTTTGTTAAAATTGAAATTGTTAAAAATAGAGATTTATAATTTTACTTAAGACATTGGTGTTGTTCTTTTGTGTGTTAATTTTCACTGTATAATTTAATAATGTACTGGTTGAAATTTCAGTATAGTGTATATTGCTATCCATTGAATGCTTGGGTGACTTTGTCCTACTGAAACTGAAACATTTTTTACTTTACTATTTAGCCTAAAAATAAACTCCCTGACCCCATCCCCAGTCTCTTGGAAAACTATTATCAAAGGATTGTAACCCCAGTCAATTCAATGTTCTGGCCCTAGTCTTTACTATAATATTGTCCCCATAGACTACACTATTAGTCTACATCCAATGCGGTAGTAGTTCACCCAAACAGACACACTTAGAATGTTCCCTTGCTGTGAATGAAGAAAAAAACAATGCCCTCTAATTACATTAAGATTAAAAATAAAAACAAACATTAGATTTTAACAATACAAATAAAAGCAAACATTACATCTAAAAAATAAAAACAAACATTACATCTAAACAATAAAAATAAAAACAAACATTTGATTTTAACAATAAAAATAAAAACAACCATTTGATTATAAAAATAATAAAAAATTAGATTTTAACAATAAAAATAAAAACAAATATTTGATTTTAACAAAAATAAAAACAACCATTTGATTATAAAAATAATAAAAAATTAGATTTTAACAATAAAATTAAAAACAAATATTTGATTTTAACAATAAAAATAAAAACAACCATTTGATTATACAAATAAAAACAAACATTAGACTGAGATCAATATTTACGCATATGTTGCATTAGCTATGATTATTTTTTTCTTAAAGATGTTACACATACTTTTCTCATGAGACAGGAGTTCAGGGGCGGTGCCTAGTAAAGTATGTCGATCGGTCAAATCAATAATTGTGTGGGTCTATCTTTGTGCTTGTGTGGACGTTAAACAAAAAGGAGAGGAGAGTGTGAAATGAAAAGCAGATCTGCCAGATGCAGTTGAAAGTTTATGATCTTTTCTCTGCAATCCAAGGAATTGGGCAGTGGCGTAGCTAGGGGAGGGGAAGTCCAAATTCTAAAGTCCCCCCCCTGGGCCACTACTTGAGGGGGCCCTTAAAGGAGTGTCCGAAATTTTTTTTTTGCAGGGGCCCCTAAAGAGGCCAAGCCCTCCGGGCCCCCCAAATCCCTAATTACGCCACTGGAATTGGGCTACCGTCGCTACCGTAACCACTCATTACGGAGGGATGACTGTATTCAAACCATGTAGCCTATATGTCTATAGCCAATTATAAGCTTTTCAAATATAAGCTACCTATGGTCACTGCACCTCGTGTCACACATGGCAGCGACTAAGCTGAAACCAATAATTTATGCACAAATTATTATTTAGTATTAAATAGGCTATGCTTTTATCATTTTAATTGCTATTTAGCCTTTACAATTTAATTAGGTCGCAAAAGAAAATGCAGTAATATCATGGTTTGAAAATTTAAAAATCCACCCGATAAATTTCCTTTTTTTTTTCATGTTTCTTTTCTTTTGTGTGTTAGCAGCAGCTGCCTGCGCCTTTGAAAAACAATCGGACACGCGTCCCCCACACAACACACTGTCGATCCACCATCTGTTGCATTCCGTATCTAGGTGGTGAATTGTATGTGTGTGTATGTGCATGTGTTTTGTTTATGTGTGTAAGCCGTGATTGTGCCCAATTGGATATTTCGTCTCTGCATACGGATTTCTAATTTCTTGGCTCCTAAAGTCTTGTCTTAACAAATTCGTTTTGTTTCAGTTCATTGGATTCGGATTTACGTTTATAATGAATGAGGCTATTTACATCATGAAAGGTAAGCTGATCTGACAGGCTACAGTTTAATAAATTGTATATTGTATGAGAGTAATAGACCTTCATCAACTAATGTACAATGTGCCACCAATAAACAGTAGCCTACAATATGGAGATTATAAACTTTGTTTTTATCCAGACATAGCCTATAGGGACTTTGTAATTAGACTATAAATACGTGTAGTTTTTAGTGAGTCTGTGAAGGATGCATTGTTTAAATTATGATCATTTTATATTAAGATCCGATCATCTTCTTAAACGAGGTTGTTTAAGCTATTGGTATGATATTCTAAAAATAGAATCGAAAAAAAAACACGCGATGAAACTGTTATTATTGCAAGCACGTGACCATATTATATGACGTAAGCTTATGATAAAAAAACACAAGTTTGAAACTTCGAGATAAAGGACAGCATTCTTTGGCCTTCGTTATGATTATTGTGCAATAATCAAATGCACAAATATAGCCAATATAAGGTTAGGCTATATATGACAACTAATCACAGAGGGAAATGGTATCGATTTTTTTTGTGTGGCTGTAAAAGGAATGCGACAATTTAATTTGCTACTAGTAAAGTAGGCCTAATATTTGTGTGGCTTTTAGAGCATCTGTTGTGATATTGATATAGGTCTAACCACACATGTGTGTCTGTGTGCAAGTGTGTTTGTATGCGTGCACAGCTGAGTGCTTGTGGATAAACTACTTATAGGTCTACGCAGTGAAAATAGTTCGAAACAGACTCGTGTGCTGCTCGTGCCCAGATCATTCAGTTCTACTGCACCATTGACAAGTCTTAACAAATATGCATGCATAAAAGGTCGACAAAGAAGACCTTTCCGGTCTTATTCGATCATTTACTTCGAAACATGTCTGTGTGCTAAGTTACTGGTTGTACGAAAATATGTAGATAATAATAAATTTTTATTTCATTTTCAAAAGATGGCGACAAAAAATTGTGAATGTCAGATTTGAAGAATCACCTATTTATAATCCCAAACTAATGGCTTGATGCAAAATAATTTTCGTGTTGTTGTTTTTTATGAATCTCGCATTGTGTTTTTTAATTACCAAGGAAGCAACTTTTGACAAATTTATATTATAAACAAAAAGCTAAATTTAACCTAACACTACTAACACTTTGAGTATTAATTATTGCATACTCACTTTTGATGTTAAAAACGGATTCCTCAAAACTAGTCTTGTAGCCGTTGTATATTTCTAAAAGACCAGAACTGGCCGTCGAGGTTGAAATCGATTGTCAAACACGAACAAAAGCATGGTATTTGCTTACGAAAATGGCGGGAAATGTCAACGGAAGCACGTGACCTCTTCCATTTGAAAATGTCACGCCTAATTAAGACTTGTCAATTGTGTACACCACAACACAAAGTAAACAAAAAAACACGTGCTTTTTGTCACGTGATTGCAAACGCTCTATTGGTTGCGCACTAAAAAAAAAGAACATATAAGCTCTAAAAATAGAGCACGCGGTCCATCTTATTATAGTCTTTGTTTGAACATAATATGAATGTTCACAGTCAAGATTCAAGATGATCGCTACAACAAAGCGATAATGTTATTGTCTTCAATGGACACATATTCTTGTATATTCCTTGATCGCACCAGGCTCCAGGCGAGATTCCAGGCCTCGGTCACTCTGTGCCAGGTGTGGCAATGTGAGAGAGGCGGAGGTGAGGCCTGCGTCCCCTGGTCGTGGGTCCTGGAGAGATGCTGGTCGCAGTTTGAGTCTCGAGATCAACGGTAGGGAAGGCCGCAAGAGGAATTCATCGAGTGGCCCCAGCAACGGACGTCAACGTGGCTCCCCATTACACTGCTACATTGTTACTACCAATGGACAAAACGCCGCTCAATCTACCACTACATACAGGGTAAGTAAGCATATGTTCATACACACGCTAACGCAGATACATACACAAACACATTAACACACACAAACACGCATCCACTCACACACAAACACATTAACACACACAAACACGCATCCACTCACACACACAAACACGCATCCACTCATACACAAACACATTAACACACACAAACACGCATCCACTCATACACATTAACACACACAAACACGCATCCACTCACACACAAACACATTAACACACACAAACACGCATCCACTCATACACAAACCCATTAACACACACAAACACGCATCCACTCATACACATTAACACACACAAACACGCATCCACTCATACACAAAGACATTAACACACACAAACACGCATCCACTCATACACAAATACATTAACACACACAAACACGCATCCACTCATACACATTAACACACTCAAACACGCATCCACTCATACACAAAGACATTAACAAACACAAACACGCATCCACTCATACACAAATACATTAACACACACAAACACGCATCCACTCACACACATTAACACACTCAAACACGCATCCACTCACACACAAACACACACAAACACGCATCCTCTCACACACATTAACACACATAAACACGCATCCACCCACACACAAACACATTAACAAACACAAACACGCATTCACTCACACACATTAACACACTCAAACACGCATCCACTCACACACAAACACACACAAACACGCATCCTCTCACACACATTAACACACACAAACACGCATCCACTCACACACATTAACACACACATTAACACACACAAACACGCATCCACTCATACACAAACACATTAACACACACAAACACGCATCCACTCACACACAAACACAGGTTAACAAAAACACAAGCATGATATTATAATTATATTTTCTCTCTGTCGTAGTGGACAAGAAGTAGGCCTATATTAATCTAGTTTTTTTAAGCGCAGATCTCATTTAGGTGAGTGGGAAATAAGACGTTGAATTGGTATGGATTTCTACCTTAGTTATACTCTTTATTACCCTTCTTGAATTCAAATAAGCTTTATTGTTCAGGAAAGCCTCGACATCTGTCAGGAGGGAGTAGATTTGAATAACAATTAGATCTAGCCTACTAGCCATCCATTTGGGTTTGACAAAATTCCTCTCCATGGTAAAAATTTCTTCAGGCGACGTCGTTTGCAAATGTTCCGTTCAATAGGCCTATACTGCTATAGGCCTACATTGTATATTGTAGGTTCTTTAAAAGAAGTCTATTATCCCCATGTAGGCCTAGATCTAGGCCTAACCAACATTTCGGTGAAAACGAAGACCTCAATATATACTGAAACGTTGTCTAGGATTTAGTGTCTCTAACGCGTCTGGTTCTTTTTTTTTTTTTACAAATCTATTACGGATTAGAAATAGGCCTAATAAGCTTATTATTATTTTTTGTTGTTGTCATTCCTGGGACAGTTTATGATAGTTTTCTCCCTTGCGCATTTCCTCATTGAGTTATATAGGCTACAAATTTATAGCTCAGTAGGCCTAACTGTTCTGGTGATTTTGTAGATTGTGAACTCTAGCTGCCGCTTAGACTATCTGCTTCATCCTAATCCGTTTAAAACCCATATGCCTTATGTTTTCAAAAGGATTTTTTGAAACCTGATACTACGTCCAGTCAATCTACCTATAATAGCGCTAGGCAATCCATTTTCTTTTTTTATGTTGTTTTTTTTTTTCATTCCTTCATATTACATTGTTCATACTATAAGACTATAACTTAATTTTTTTTTTTATAACCGTTACATCTGTCCAGGAATCATTCCGCTCACCGCCAAGTCAATCTACAGGCTTCAAACACTCCAGGTCTGTCCCGTCATCCCCAGTGCCTGCCTCCCCTGTTTGGTCCCCTATGTCCGCATCTCCACGCGGGACACCGTCCTACAGACAGGACAATACGCCGGCCCTGCTTTCCCAAGTCCCATCAAGACTACAGTCCGTGCAGCCGGCAGGGAAAAAGACAACTTACAGGGATCACTTCAACTGGTTTTCTTGATCTCAATGACAAGTGGCAGATTTCTTATTGTCCATGTAAAAACATAAGTGCATTTTATAATTTATAGGCCTTTATAATATTATCATTTTTTTTAATTTTACAAACTAAATGTATAGCATGCAAAAAAAAAGTCTAAACATTCCATAAGGAAAAAGTAAGAACACTTGGAATATTTACACAAAATTGGCCCAAATAGACTTTATCACAATATACAGGTCAATAAAGACCAAATTTTATAGACTAGGCGACTAGGCCTACACCAATTGGGGGAACATATTTTTAGAGTTTTAATGAAATATTTAAAAGGAAGATGCTAAGTTTGAAAAGCCTATTGTAAATACGGTATTCTAAACTTAAAATGACTTAATAATTATTGGTCTCATTAGTAGGCTAATACAGCAATAAAGATATTTGGCATTGTTAAAGGCAGCATAGACCTAAATAAATGATATACACAATTTAAATATATATCAGTATTTAATATAAAAAAAGTATTTTATACAAAACAATTCACAACATGAATTCTAATTTGTTATACTATTATTAGGCCTACTTTTTTAAAAGTCTTATTTTATCATGAATTCACCGTATCAAGCTAATCATATTTTCATCTATTCATTTAATTATCAACACATTTTAATGCTTTTCTCATGTTATTCAGGCTAAAAACAAAATTTCACAATCAATTTTTAAACTGATTAACATACCTGTAGTATGCTTTTGTGCAATAAATCTTTATTTTAGAGTTTGGTGTATTGTATGCATTGCTATCTCTTTATTTTTTTATATAAAATGTATGAAACTAATTGCATTATGAATTATATTTTTAAAATAGTTTTTTAAATTTATTTAATAACTGCTCCAGTAGCCTGCATTTAATTATAAACAAATATTGGTGTGAGTGATTAGGGCCTACATTTTTAATGTGTTGTAAATGCCATTGCCAACCGATGTATATAGATCAGTGATTGTATATCATTTATTCGCCTTCCAACTTGTAAAGCTAATCCTATAACCCTATAAGTACCGGGTAATCTTGAAAACTATTTCAATGAAACACACGGTAATATTCTCTATAGAAAGAGAGTCTGTAATATAATATATATGAAAACATAATCAATACATTTGTTTAGTTGTATAAAACCAAAGGATTCTATTTCTGGAGTTTGATCCTTAGTAAAGCTCATACTCCTATCTTGTGGTTATCTGTCATGAATTTTGGAACGTTAAGAACAAATGGCCGATAGCTCTGGTGTATCTATAAAAAACCTTGGCAGTATATCATGTATGAACTTGATAAACAGGGATTTTCCAGTTGCAGCAGAGAGGTGATCTTTTAAGTAAGCTGAAAGAATATATTATAAATCATAAAACGTTGTTTTGAAATCACATCCTATGACTTCTTAAGTATATATATAATTTATATATAATTACCGGTAAAAAAAAGATTGCTTTAATGCTTTAATTCACCGAACAAATGGAAATTTGATTACATTACTAAGTTGTGGGTATTTCTGCAAAGTATTAACAAACATTATTAATATAATATATAGTCTATTGTCATAAACAAATATTGTGTGCATTAAGCAAATGAAATGTTTTGGAATAGCCTGTTATACTACTTGCACTTTGGTCTCATTGAGCATGTAATTGATTTCACAATGACGAAATGTAAACCTATTCTGATGACTCCGTTGCATTAAAAATAGTATCGCTAAGATTACTAACTTTTACACATTCCTTGGTAGTGACCTTTTGCATCAACTCCTCTACATGCATTAGGGAGGGGTTGGGTTGAAGAGGGGCTACTATAAGATATTAACAATACTACTTTGTTATATCATTTTGTAATGATTTTGGTTTAGTCTAACATTATATAATATTTCATATATACTTAACATTTACTTGAAATATTATGTGTCATTTTCATATTGAATTTCATATATATATATATAGGCTATATAGGTATGAGTCAATGAAAATTGTTTGTAACAGGTCAGTCAACTTGATGAAAAACTTCTACAAAGCCTTTAGTATGGTCATCTATAATGCCTGAAAGGGGAATGTTTTAATTTACAATAGCTTGATAATTTGTTTGAAGTTCAAAGTGTAGGATTTTTCTTACATCTCTTTTGTCCCATTCAAATGGAGAAAGTGACCCCAAAGGTCAGGGCTGAATAAAGCCTACACAATTTGAATGGTTTTTAGTTCCTATGAAACATGACCTCTATATTTTCTTATGCATGTAATCATCTTTAATCAATGTTTTTCTGCAAATAGAAAACGAAGGTAATATTTTGTTGTATCTGACATTGCAATGTTTGCTGAAACACTGAAATGTACACATTTGTGGTGTGAATAAGAGACAATGTTAATTTTGTGATATATTTTAAATTAGCTATTTTATATACTTTCTAAACTACATGTAGTTATACTTATGAATCACAAAGTATTTGTAATTTATTTGAGGCCTTACTTTTGCCTGGGTATTGAGAGTATTATGTTATAAATTTATATTTACTCCTTTTCAAATTGCCAAGTTATATCACTTCATCATATTTCAATTTCACTAATTAAATTTCTTCTCAATTGTTTTATCTTCATAAATAAAAATCTGGAATTGAAACATTTTTATAAAGCATCAGCCCAATCTTTTTATTGTTTTTATTTTTAATTTTTAGCTCAATTTTCACAACTTTGTAATGAGTTTTTTTCTTTCTTCAAATGTTATTTCTAAACAGAATATTATTAAAACAATCAAGTTTTTTTGGTTAAGGAGTACATGTTCTGTTTGTCCAAAGTCTGTTCTCTAACAAAAGATCAACTATTTCATTTTATAATGTGCCTTGTTATAGTTTGTCTTAACAATGTATTACAGGACTTCTGTGGCAGGTTAATTCATCATAGAGCATCATCCTTGACTCTTATTTAACTTAAATAAAGCATTGTTTGTTGGTTAGAAAGTTGTATTGCGTGACTAACTACTAACACAATGCTTACAATTACCGCTTACAACAGATTAAGAAGATAATTTAAGCAACACATATCAAGGATGATTGTGAAGTAAATCTAAAGAAATGTTTAAATTTACTTTATGCTTGTTTATCTTTTATATGAAAGAACAAAAAACGGGGTATCTCTTTTTTAATTTATTTTTTTTTGTATTAAATAATTTCTTTATTCAATAATCTGTAATAATAATTTTTGTTTGTAAATAAAAAAATTGATTGAACTTTTTTTTATTATAGTTTGAACAAAAATGTCTTTTAATTAAGATCATTTATTTTACTTTTTATAAGTAAATAATGAATATCAAGTTGGTTATAATCACAACCTTTTAAAATGTAACTTTCCAATGATTTTTTTTATAAAATATATATTAGTTTCAAGCAAGTATTGAAATGTACGAGTAGCTATTTTATTTTAATGTCAATAAAAAATGACTCATTGCTTAAAGAATATTTTTTTTTTTCTTTCTTGAATTTGCTAAAAATGAATATCTACCGGTAATTAAACTGGTGGTTTCTATTGACCAGTCTTAATGATTATATTCAAAGTATATCAACATTTCCGGTCCTATTTATTAATTTAATAACTAAACAGTCTGTGTGCTGCGTTACTGGTTGTACTACAAGTAAATTTTATTTCATTTCTAAAAGATGTTGCAGAAAGAAAATGATGGATTGTACACGTCAGGCATGATAATCACCTATTTTTTATTCCTAAATGTATTGCTTGATGCAGAAGAATTTTTATTTACGTATCGATATATCATGTTTTTTATATCCAAGAACCGCTACTCTTTACTACTTTATTTTATACAGCAAGCTAAATTTAACTTAACATGACTAACTTGTCGACCATTAATTATCCTATACTCACTTTCGATGTTAAAAACAGATTCCTCATAACTAATCTTGTAGCCTTTCTATATTTATAAAAGACAAGAACTGGATGACGAGGTTGAAATAAATTGTCAAACACTAGCAAAAGCCGAGAAGATAATTTAAAGATTTTTGATTTATAGATAACCCCTGAATTAATCAAAAGGTCAGGCCTCTTTAAGACCCATCAATAATAGTTTATTTCAAAAGTTGGGCAATACAATGTTGATTTAAGATCAGTAGTATTGAAAGATTTGATTTTCATAAAAATAAGTATGTTAGCTCTCAAAGAGTCTGTTTTTTTTTTTTTGGCAACACAAAAAAGGAATGAAACAATAACTTTATAAAATACTTTTTTTTTGTTGTAAAAATACAATGCATACAGATAATGAGTTTCTGTGGTAGAATATTTTGTAACAGAGAGAAAAGCTCCACAACCATGTTTTGAGAAAAAATATCACAAAATTACATGATCATCAAATAGTGTTTAGATTTTAAACAGAGTCAATTACCGGAATATATAAAATAAATGATATAATTACTTGACAATCAAAGATAAAGAGATGTATGTTCATTAATAGAACCAAGCAGGCTAGACATGTGTTGAGGGTATTTTAAAAAAAGAATACATAAAAATCTTATATTGTTTTGTTAACAAAGTTTCCCTTTTTAACTTTTTCCTACATGTATCTGAAGAATGTTTTTTAAAAAAGCAAGTGAAAACATTTAAAAAAAGAAAAAAGTTAAACATATGTTTTTTTTTAAGAAAAAAAAAGAAGAAATGTCCTTTTATTTGATAAAACTATGAGTAGTACTTGATAAATAATGAAATAATTATTACATTCATTTTGTGAATCTTGGGCTGATGTAGATCACACATTTAAGTAATTAAAAAATGGCTGCAGATTCTTCGAAAAGTTTAGTATTATAATTAGGGCTTTATTATAAGTCAGAGTTGAAGAGTCGGAGGAAATTTTGGGTACCTGGAGTCGAAGTTGGAAATACAAAAAAAAAGTTGGAGTCGGAACATTTATCTACCTACTCCACAGCCCTGATTATAATAAACACTATATTAAAAAATAAAGGCTAAAAAGATGTTTTTAAAAGAAAGAATGAAGAGAAAATTAAAAAAAAAAAACTTTGCTTTGATTGAACATATTATTGTAAATAAATACATAGAAAATAATCAGGTAATAAATCATCATTGTATTGTTTATACTGACTAAGACATCAATACCCTATTAGCTAACAAAATTTAGTTGTAATTCTTTACACAACAAATAAGTACTACCATTTATAATAAACATCTGATTGAGGATAAGCTTATTTTCATTAAGTAATGTTGAGGAGGAAAAATATTTTTTCTCGGCTAAGCATTAAGTTCACCAGCTAGGCATTAAGTTCACCAGCTAGGCATTAAGTTCACCAGCTAGGCATTAAGTTCACTGGCTAGGCATTAAGCTCACCCGGCTAGGCATTAAGTTCACCGGCTAGGCATTAAGTTCACCAGCTAGGCATTAAGTTCACAGGCTAGGCATTAAGTTCACAGGCTAGGCATTAAGTTCACAGGCTAGGCATTAAGTTCACTCGGCTAGGCAACAAGCGCACAGCTTAGGTAATAGATATATTCTGAAAACTCTTTTTAATGGTGACCAGTGGATAGGCAGCTCGCCATGAACAGACATCAGATGTGGAGATTCCCAAACAAAATGAAACATCCAACAGGATTAAATTTCTGCAGGACTCGAGTATACTGTGAGGAAAGAAAAAATAATAGATGTTGATGTCAAATGATGTATAATTGGTTAACTCTTTTGCTGCAGCACAAAGAACAAAATGTTTTCATCTGCTATGTTCAAACAAGTTTGGCCATGGTAGTCAAGCGGCAGAGCGTTCGACTGGCGATCCGAAGGTCCTGGGTTCCAATCCTAAAGCGCCAGGATTTTTTCCCAGGACTTGAGGGTGTCCCTGAGTCTACCCAACTCTGATGGGTACCTGACATTAGTTGGGGTAAAGTAAAGGAGGCTGGGCATTGTGCTGGCCACACATCCCCTGGTGTGCCGTGGCCACAGAAACTGGTGAACCCTGCTTCATCAGCCCTATGATCAGTTTGGTCTGAAGGGTACTTTACTTATTACTTATGTTCAAACATTGACCAACCCACTGAGCATCACTTAAATATCATGCTTGTCTCTTTTTGATGTTTAGTTAAAGTTTTTAAAGAGCTATTTAAAAAAAAAGACCTTAACCTAGAGGATTTGTTTCTCATGTTTGTAAACAAAATAAAAAGATGTTTCTTTCATTTAATGTGATGTAATTTGTTCAGTTTTTGTTAATAGATATGGCTATTAAAGTTCAAGGCCCAAGCAAGAGGATCAATCTTCCTCAAGGTTACCATTCTTTTCCATTATCAATATTAATTAAAGTAAACTAATACATTTTATAATGCATAGTCTTTCATTTCATTCCAATTGTAACTGCATATACCAAAAATAAAAATATTTTAAATATATAAATATTGTACATCCTTGTGCTTTGAACAAATGTACATTGTTTCATGAGATTTATTTCACATCAAATGAGTTAATAATAAAACTTTTTATTTCAATTGTATCTTGAGTTTAACCAATAAAAAAGTTCCAGGGCATTCACCTACAAAGGCATTATATTCCCAGACATATTTACTTTCTCCAATTAATGTCAGATTCCTAGATAAGCTGGGTTAGTCACCCTTCAGGTCAGTAATAGAAAAGTCCTGGTGACTGGATTTCAACACCAAGACTTTCAGAATCCAACATGCTTGCACTAGACCAACATGCCCAAGCTATCAATAAATATAGTTAAGCAATAGTAAAGAATTTTGTTTTTTAATTACAAATAAAATTACATTGGACAGGTGAAATGCAGCCAGTCAAATACTTACTATACAATGGCTTCTCTGGTTACTTCTCTTGTCCCCAGTATGTCCAGCTGCTCCAACAATGGGCAGTGTAAAGCAATCATCCGCAGGTCAATATCACGTACAGTTCTAGGAGTTGGAGAATTATGTAACAAATAGAATTTAACGTCGCGAAAATCTTTTCCAAAGTGGGTTGTTGTTTTTTTGTAAATATTGAGGGTTTAAAAAAAAAAGCTAAACATGATCAGTTGTTGAAACTATAGTCACCTGTTGGCAGTCAAAAATAATTTCCGTAAACGTTTGCAGTTTTTCACCAGGTTTATGTAGCAATCTTTATCAGATTTGATTTCAACACTGCAAAATAAAAAACATGCCACTAGAACTGATGTGCATCAACTCATATACTTTCTGTACTTACACAATTTTCTAAGCATTTTAAGTTGGACTATTGAAGTGTCAGCTATTGTTTTTAAAAACTACATTGCCTTTAATAGTAACAATAAAGTGGTTATAAAATAATGCCAATAGTAAAATAATCAAAATGGTGGGATTAAAAAAAAAACTCAATTACCACCATCCCACGTCCAACTCTTCCAGAAGTTGACAATTTTTGTAAAGGTGAGCCAAGCCATCATCATTCAAGGCTTTCATTCGCCAAAGGTCTAAACTTTTCAAATTTCTACAAAAAATATTATTTTCAGAACGTACATTCAAACTTGGTTAATTTAAGCTGAAACAATATGGACTGTTAACATTTTTATATATAATAGTAGTAGAGAGTGGATACTACTGCTCACAATTTTTTACTGTGGCTTTCAACCATGACCTTACAAATAACATAACAGGATTTAAGCAACTGTATCAGAACAGCATCTGACTGTATGAAATTTTTAAAAAAGTTCATTAGCTAGACAAAAAAAGGAAAATAGAAATAGACCACAGATTTATGCAATGCGTATGATCATTAAAACATTTTAAAATTTACTATGTATTTAGTGTGTTATCTTTCTTTGACCATTGACAAGTTCCATAAAGAATATTTTAACAAATATGTTAATTATTAAGAAGTGTATCAATAATAATTGCCTCTTACAAAGTCTTGTGTTTTAACATAAAGCTCTAGCATTCAGCTAATATATTATATAACAAATTTAGGTAAGTAACTACTTGCTGTATGTTCCAAGCTCTGCCAAAACATGGTTGATGTTGGTATACAGACCCTGGCAGGACCCAAGATTTAAATGTTCTAAATCAGGGCTAGTTCTGTATGAAATCAAATAAAGAAAATGTTTTAGACAAAAAATCAACAGCAGAAATATTTCTACATTGTTCAGACCTTTATTCCAATACTGATAAGTAGGAACCTAATTTCTCATTCCCAAAGATATAGCAGGTCTTTCAGAATGGTATTCACTACTTTGCTAAAGCCCCTAGGATTTAGTAACACGATCAGTAACCTGCTTATAATTCTCTCTACTATTATCAACTAAATAGGCACTAAATGTCAAGCTCACCTATCCACAAAATATCATTTCGTGAGTCAAATGAGTAGTGTAAGCATAATTTAATTTTTTTTATTCTCCCCATATTTACTGAACTGATGGAATAAGCTTTGAGAAACTGCAATTTCATACTATCTTATTCCTTTAAAAAAATGATTTAGGTATTTGGTATTGAAGAGCCCTGCATGCAACAGTGGTAACTTAATGAAAATATATGAAGAGTAACAAACATTTACAATAGTTATTAAAGTTTAATGATGGCAAATTGATTGGAGTGTGCTTTTTGAAAAATAATTTTGATATGAAAATGCTTTAGTTAACAGAATTTATGACATGTGTTAGCCTGTAGCATACTTTTAAATATATCTCAATAGTTGGGGTGAAATATTTGTTGAAACTATAGCCAAAACGATTGAAGCACATAATATCATCTTCAAAACACAATTTGTAGCCAAAGAAAACAACCTTTACCTGATAACAAAAGAGAGGGATAAAAAATCAATGTTAGTTCTGTACAAGTTCAACCTTTTCAGCTTCAATAAGGGACAAATTCTTAGTGAGGAGAAATCTTCTATGTGGGTACATCCATGTAGATTTAGCTCTACACAAGAGAAACATGTGATTGAAGTCAATTAAGAACTTGTATTTTTTGAAGAATTAGTTTAAAAATAAATCGTCACTAATTATGAAACTCATAGCATTTAATAAGACAAAATATTTACTTTTATGATATGTAATAATTATATTGAATCAATTTATTATGGCAGGCTTACTGTAGTCAGTGGCTAAAAATGATAAGATAAAATTGTTTTGTTGATCCAATTAGAAATGAGAAAAGATTACAAAGTGGATTTTTCTGCATTATATATGAACCTTGTGATATTTTTTATACTGTCCTTCAAATATTAAGTAACACTTCTTTTTTAGCTTCCATAGTGAACACAAGTGAGGGATCTTATCAGATTCTGAGAAGATTGTATGGCCAGCATTACAAGCCTTTGTTTTATTTCTAAGTCCATTGAATTTGGTGGATGCATGGGGAAAAGGTGTCATCTTAACGTGAAGTCATGGGCTTTTTACTTCCAATAATGACACTTTTAATATTAATTCTCATTTACAAAGAAAACACTAAGTGAACTAAATGCATTTACCTATTAAATTGTTGCATATACTAACAACATCACATAAAATGTTGCTATCAACAAAATTGCAGCAACTCAATTCAAGAGTTTGTAGATCTATACAGCATTTTTTTAGAAACCTGAACGAGATTTTAGAAAGAGCTGTTTAGTTTAAGATAAAGGTTAGAGTCTCATTGAAATCTCTAATTGAAATATTATGTTAAATAATAGAAGCAATGCAATTGAAGCTACTTAATTGAATCTGAAGAGGTACACAATTACTAAAAGTGATCACTGGTTTTGAAAGCCATTAGGTGATTTTGTTGGTTGTGAAGGGAATATTTTTAAAGAAGCATCTTGGAGTTTGCACAAATCAAGTCATTAAATAGGCCTAACTAGCAAAAACTGATTAGATTTAAAATTATTTTTTTTAATTTCTGGTCATCACTTTTGATATACCGGTAGTTATAATATTAACAATGCCTATTTGGCTAACCTGTCCTGGTATGTTACTTTTATCAGTAATATCCGTAAACAAGGGCAAAGACAGAGAATCAATTTAAAATTGGATTTCTACAACTGATAATTAATCAGTTCTTGAAAAAAAAACTACAACATGAACAGATCTACCTGAGAGTACTTACATTTTAAAATGTTCCTCATTCATGTGGCCACCTTTGCCAGTCCAAGACAAGTTCAAACGTTGAAGCCTTTGACATTTGTGAGCAATCAGCAAAAGCCCAGAGCTTGATATCTGGATTCAAAATTTTGATATTGAATTTTTATCCAAATGTAAATACAACAGATTTAAATTGTATTTTTTATTCAAAGTAGAAGACGGAAGCCAAGACTAAATTTTTAGAGAACGTTGAGGAGCTACTTTACAGCTTTCATATCTTTATGATAGGTAAGATTTTGCATACTAATAAAAACAAACTTATCAAAAGCTAAACATGAAAAATAAAATAAAATAATTTAAAACAAAATAATGCCGTGTAAAAATAATAAATATTAATGTTGTGAATTAATTAATGTTTTTTTTTACCTCTGTCCAAAATGGCTGAAGATTCAGATCTGTATACAAGTATGGGTCATAACAGTGCATCTTTAAAAGTCTGGACAAAAAATGTGCCATGAAGTTTGAAGGAAAACAAAACTAATTCTGGCAATACATTTATTTAATTGAACTGCTAAATATAATATCTACTTTAAAAAACAAACAAAGATATTAAAATAGTTTACTTACATACCTACAAGTCTGAGCAAGCCTGCACAGATCTTTAACATTTAAGTATGACAAGATGAGATGAATTATTTCCTTCTGTAGACATCAATGAAAAGTTTTTTTAACAAGTTTAACTACCATCAATAAACAATATGTTATTAAACAATACAATAATAATCTGCAAGTTGAAGCTTTCACATAAAAACATTAAAATTTTGCTTACTGGTAAAATGGTGAAGAAAGAACTTTCTGAAGACTCCATACTCAAAGATGATAATCCGCTGTCTAGATTTAAATCCTGATATTTTTGTTCTTGTTGTATTTCTGGGGGACAGAGAAATTAGAACAACAAGTTGAAAAAGTAGCAGAATACTCTTAAAGTTGTAAAAAATTAGACAACTCATTCTATTTTTCAATTCAAATTTCAAATTTATTTTTCTTCATAAGGCTAACAAATGAGCAATACTAAAATAATCTTACAAAAATATGTTTGTTATTATTAGAGTAGACTATATTTGTAGTCAGCTGCGACTCTATCTTGAATTTGTATATAGCTGATTTTAACGGACTTCTGTCCCTAACATAAGAAGTTGTCATACCATCTGTGTCTTCTTCTTTCTCAAGTTCACTGGAGACTAAATCAACTTCTTCATCATCTTCATCATCCACGGACATAACAGGTTGGTAGATATGGATGTCACTTTCAGGTGGAGTCTTTGTCCCTATCAGCTTTATGCCATCTAGTTCAGTGTAGTAGTCCAAGAAATGGTGATTCAGCTCCAGTCGAATAAGACTGGTTGAGAAAACAAAAAGAACAATCAGTAATACAAATCACAACATTTCTAAATATCTCATTAAATGGAATCACAGAGCTGGTGAATCAGCGTTCACCATTTTCTGTGGCCACGGCATATGAGTGGATGTGTGGCCAGCACAATGCCCAGCCACCTGTACTGTACCCCAACTAGTGTCAGGTACCCATCAGAGCTGGGTAGACTCAGGGACACCCTCAAGCACCGGAGAAAAATCCTAGCCTTCACCAGGATTCAAACCCAGAACCTTTGAATTGTCAGTCGAACGTGCTGCCTCTCTGCCACCTTGGCCGGTATGATCAGTTTGGTCTGAAGGGTACTTTACTTTGATTAAATAAGTAACAGTCTTATCTATATTTTTTTTAAATTAAAGAAAGTATTTCATGGAAATAATATTATCTAAAAACAATAGCTCTCTTGTTATACAATGCTGGACATACATTTACTATTTACTATTTACATTTACTATTAACTTTAAAACAAAAAATTATAAAAGATAAATGATATGAAAACTTACTTTGTTGGGAAATTAATTCTTTTCAAATGTGGAGCAAATATTCTCGGTCTCTGTTGGCAAGGCTTTGGTTGGTATTTCCACAAAGTAACCCAACTGTGGGCAGGAAAGTATTAACAGTAAATACTAATAATTAGATGTCAAATGCGAGATCATAATAGTGAAGTTAGAAAAATATGTTCATTTTAAAGCACAATACAAAGTAATTATGCTTTTATTTTGCATTTGTGAAATTCAAAGTAAACAACATTACAAGTAATGTATACAATGGATTAGTATGTGCAAATCAATATTACAGCATCTGCCCACTGTCTGTGTCTGTTCCTCCTGCTCGGTCACAAGCTAAAATACGAACAATTGCACCAGGGTTGTATGTTTCATAAACTTCAATTCTCACCGGATAAAGGGACTCCGAAAATGAAATCTCTGTAATAAAAAAAAATATATATTAATAACAATCCCCGGCCTCGCCAGGGGAAAAAATTACATAGGCCTATATAAGCTACAGATAAAAATTTTATAAACTACAATGAAAAGAACGCTATAATAATTTAAAAAAATATACATATATTTTATGAAAACAATTAGGAAAGGAATTTAAAATAAATATTGTAATCGGGTTTAAAAAACCCGTTTTTTTTTAAAACACAAAGTTTGGACTATCCCTGGCTGAGAATTGAACACCTGTCTCCCGCATGCACCTAGAATATAATTATTAGATTTTACTTACTGAAAACATTCTATGAAGCTTTAAGTCCTGTAATTCTTTACAATCTTTAAAATAATAATAGTATTAATGGAAATTTTTTTAAAGTAGAAAAAGAAAAAAGTTATCAGTGGGGAATCGAACCAAGGTCGTACACATGGTAGTCGGATATGCTAACCACTCAGCTATATATATTATAGGGAGGACAGTACGAGATCGCAAAAGTAAAATATGAGACAATAAGGTCACGTATGTGTCTTTAAATTAGCTATAATGGGGATCAGAATCCACACACACATTCTGGGCCTACGCTATATATATATATATATAGATAATAGTAAAAGAGTGGAGCTATGTTTAATAAATTACCTAAGAGGATAGAGTAACTAACAATTTGAAGCTTTTGTAATATTACAAAAATGAGTTATTTTAATAATTAATATTAAAATAAAATACTTCAAGGGCGATACTAACCTATAAAGTCTTCACTAACAAACTCAGATGGTGTTCCTTTGTAGCTTTTAGTACCTGAGGGAGCTTTCTTCCACCAAGGTCCATATGTTCTCTGAAAAGATGTTTTTTGTTTCAATACATGAATTAAAAAAAAAAGAGTAAATTTCCTAAAGTAACCAAAGAAACCTTTTTTTCCTTTTAACTTCGGGGGATATCTGCCAGTGCAGGTGCAAAGAAGCAGATTAGTGCATATGTGACTGAGTAGATTACGCTGCAAACCGCAAACCCTATCGACATGCAGTGAGGCGTGGCTATAGTCTCGGATAGGATCTGAGCCCCCCGTAACTCACCTCTTTTCATGTTACGCCCTTTACTATATAAGTATATAGTGCTGTAAAGCTTGTCCGGTATTTTTTTAGAGACATATAAGATCGATGGTAAAAAAAATATTTCCTGTCAAGTGGGCCACCTTTAGATGCTGCGCCTAGGGCGGTTGCCTTAGCCTTGGTTGCCACTCAACGCCGGCCTCTGAGTAGGAGTAGGCTATAGGCAGTATAGGCAGTGTAGGCCTAGCTATATTTATATGTTAATGACTGTAGTGTAAGTGTAGAGCACTGTAAGCCTATGCCCTATGCCTAGTCATAATATAGACTTTTTTATAGTGTAAATAATTAGAATTATAAGTATAATAATATAATTATAATATATAGGCTATAGGCCAGTATAGGCATATATAGGTAGGCTATAGGCTATAGGCGGTGTGACCGTGAGAGTTGTATACATAGTATTTACAAAATAACGGTCACAGGCGGCTATAGCCTCCTATTAATTTTAAACCTATTTTTTTATAGGCCCTATTATATTTATATATATTGATTGATAATATAGTATTTACTTATATAATATTAATATAGGCTATGCTATACAATATACTTGACTTTTAATATTATAGAATAGAACATACTAGAGTGTTGCTACAACTACAATTCAGCAATGTTAATATCAATCATTTGTAGTAAATTATAATCTAAACGTAGCCTAAGCTAACTGGTCTAATATTACTGCAAAATAATGGTAATTAACCTACTGCAAATAAGACTTACAAATACACAAGCTTGAGTGTAGTCCCCGTACGATGGAAAAACACAAGTTTTCCCAGCCAAGTTGATTGCGACGTAAGAAATGCTTGATTCACTTCCATACTGAGAACTAAAATCTGTTACTTCTTGGCCCTCTAATCTGATTAAATAATCTGCAACCGGCGAAACGTCTCCTTTATTCTGCATGGTCGTGTAATGTTTAACGGACCTAAGTATATGTGCGTGAAATTCATTATATTCTTCTGGTGTTCTAGCCATATTTGTTTTTATCCTGACTGGGTTTTACGGCTATTTACGATATCTTTCTATAAGTTGTTGTTTTCCACTTTCGTTTTCGTTTCTTTGTGTATGACGACTCCAACTTCCTTCCACAGAAGGTCAAAATGGTTACCTACAAGCAAGAAATGCCCCCGCAAGGGGGCTTTGGTCCATTTGAATGGGCTGCTAGAAAGCCCAAAAGGCTCTTTAGTGGTAAAACTATGTCCTTTTAATACTTATTACATGTTTTTGTATAAGGGTTTTATTCAATTATATTTACTAATGAGGCGAATTCTTTTGAGTTGAGTTTGGTGCAGAGACTGAGACTGCAGTTTTGATTTTGAGCTGAAGTTTGCACTATTCATTATCATTATAATTATACTATTTACTATTAAAAACTATTAAATTTAATTTAAATATTTAGGCCCACTATTTCAACTAAAAAAATTTGAATAGTATTTGCAGTGTTGGTGTTAGTGTACTTGGACTTGTGTGTTACTTTATTAGAATAATTACAGACAGTAGACAGGTCTATCAAAATCAAACCTCAAACTCAAACCTATTAAAAACCAGACAAAAACGAATCATTTTTTTTTTCATTGTTGACAGTGTGACATTGTTACAATCAATGATTGTGTGAGACCGATTTATTCATCATTAATAATCATAATTCAGGTTACGATTGTATATTGAATAATATTGTATTGTCTGCAGTTCTGGAGGTGAATTGTTAAAGTTGTAAGTTAAAGTTAAAGCGACTTAGTCCTATATATAATACTATATAATATTTAATATAATATAGGATAGGCTATCATAAAATGTTAAAATTGTATCCATTTTATGAATTTATGATTAACAAAAGGCCCATGATGCAGTATTTACTAAAGACCCATTCATATATTTGCATATAGCCACCGTATAGGTCACACCAGAGGATGGGTTGCACCTTTAGTTAAGGATTATTATCCAAATTATGTTTTGTACTTTACTCGTAGGCCTAGATATGTTCCACCTCAATTTTGTGAATTACACTGCCTTTTAATATATATTTTAACCCTTTGCCCTTTATTTTAATTAGTTGCCAGCCTTCTATCCCTCCAACCCTTGAATCAAGTCGCATAGCTCCGTAAATTGTAAAAAAATCAGACAAAAAATATGATAAGAAAATTTACTGTAAAAAAAAACTACTATTAAGGCATCTGAATCCAATTCTTCATAGTTAAAATATAAAGTTTAATTCAAACCAGTGGAGAAAAAAATAAAGTAATAAATAAAAGGGAAAAAAAAAGAAATAGTTGAGCATAAGTCGATTGATTGCGATAGTTTGTAATAGACGTTTGAAATCATAGTATCGGACTCAAATCCTTCTATTCAAAGCTTATTCAACTTCTACAACACTTTCAATAACTCTATTATCTTGACATTATCGAAATAATAAAGCCTTTCCCTCAAGCCTAGTCCAATATTTCCGAATCGCCATCATTTATCGTAGAATTAGCGCTTAAAAATGCGTTATTTTCAATAATTCACTTAAATTAGATAGAAAGCGCTTAAAATACCAAACAAACTTGTACAGTTAGCGTCGCTATCGCTCTCATTTGGTCAGAGTTTTTAAAGTTTATAATTATAAAAGGCATTTAAAAAACTTGCATTGCGATCAGAAGGGAAACAACCGGTAATCGATGACGTGCAGCAACTGCAAGTGTCTACCAGTAGAGGCGACGACCAGCAACTCAAGTGGAAACGGTTAATATAAAATGTCACAAAAATTCAAATTTTCTAAACATAAGAGTGACTATATTCTCCCTCATTTAGAAAATTTCCTTACAATTAGTCCGTAATCATGCATAAAGCAAAAACTAACAAAAAGTGTGCGTTTCATTTAGTTTTCAACAAGACTTTGAAGAATTATTCCAAGCCTTTTTTCTTTAAGACTGAAGCATAGAATCAGAGCGCAATGAGCATGCCAAAATGTTAGCCTAAACATCGTGGATTGGTGCGCTATATAAGTGCCCTAATTAAGGCTACCATTGCCATTACCACTGTTTGTAATGATAAAATGCAACTGCATGTAAATAAGCTGTGATGACTGCTGGCTTTATTTTCTCATTCTCTTCACGGTTGGCAATCTTCAACTTTTACATAGGTCTATCTTCATTTCAAGCAATTTTTTTATTAAATTTGAGCGAAATAAAACAACTGAAATTTGTCATTTGGCTGATTGTAGTTGTGAGAACATTTTTGAGTCGTAGAGTGGTTTTCTCTGAATGCTAAACACTGCATTAGAAGCCTAGACATATAGCTTAAATAGAGTGCATCATATTAGCTACTACAAGCTTAGGTCTATAATATTAGGCCTAGATAGGCTTTTTTATATCTCCGATTCTTCCCATATCGTAATTTGCAACCAATACGAAAAATGCAGCCTTAGGTTTACGCTACTCCCAGACAATTTAAAATCTGTCCACAGTAAAAAGGTGTGGGGGGTCTGCAAACCTACAATTTTTTTTCCATTTCATATATTTAAAGAATTTATATTTAATAATAATAAAAATGCTTACCGGTATATAGCGCATAAGCGTTGAAGGTTAAATGTTTTAATTGAAAGTGGCCAGTTACTTTAGATAAAGTAAAATGTAGGCCTACACATATCATCATCATCTGTCCTTTGGGTTCCTTGTGGAACATAAAGAACGCCACTCTTCAAGGTCTCTTGCTAGTCGCTTCAATTCTTCCCAGCTCTTTCATCCAATATGCTTCGTCTCCATGTTCACTTGGGTTTTCCTCGATGCCGTTTACCCTGGGGATTCCACTCTAAGGCCCGTCTAGCTCTGTTGTTGTTATCTTTCCTGAGGGTGTGTCCAATCCATCTCCACTTCCTTTCCATGATTTGTTGTTCTACTGTTCTTTGTCCACACCTCTCCCACATCTTGGAGTTTTCTACCTTGTCGAACCATTTTATTTTGAGTATATTTCTTAGGCATCTATTAACAAAGGTCTGGGGTCTATTTTTAGTTATCTCTGTCGTTCGCCATGTTTCGGACCCATAAAGTAGGACCGTTTTAATGTTTGTGTTGAAGATTCTTACTTTAGTTTTGACAGAGATGTATGTAGATCTCCAGACCTGTTTCAAGTTGGCAAAGGCTTGTCGCGCCAAATTTATTCGACGTTTGATGTCCTCGTCTGCTCCTCCTGATGCACTGACCACACTTCCAAGGTATACAAAGTGATTCACTTGGTCTAAGCTTTGGTTTTCTACTTGTATGTCGCCATCTTGTTGGTGGTTTATTTTCAATAATTTGGTTTTTTGATGGTTTATACTGAGCCCTACTCTTTTTCCAGTCTCACTCAAAGCTGTGATCTTCTCTTGCATATCTTGTAATCTGTGGGACAGAATGGCCAGGTCATCGCAAACTCTTAAGTCTTCTAGTTTTTGCATTAGGGTCCATTGTATTCCTTTTCCTGAGTTAGCATAAGTTTCTTTTGTGACCCAGTCTAGTACTATAAGGAACAGAAGTGGTGAGAGGAGACATCCTTTCTTGACTCCAGTTGTAACATGGAATTCATCTGACATCTTACCATTATGTACTATTTGGCAGGTAAAGTTTTCATAGAGTGGAGATTGCCATTCAATAGATTGTTCTATAATGATCCGGAGTGTTGCTATCTGGTCAATGCATGATCTTCCTCTTCTGAACCCAGCCTGTTCTTCTCTTTGGAGATCATCGCAGGCTTCTTTAATTCTGTTGAGTATTGTTCTGCTGAAGACCTTGCTTGGTACTGAGAGTAGAGTAATTCCTCGCCATATATCACATTTTGACAGATCCCCATTCTTTGGAATTTTAATCAGTAGGCCTTTTTTCCATTCTGCAGGAGGGGTTTCGGTTGACCAAATTTTATTAAAGATATTGTGGAGTTGGTTAACAATTTCAGCTCCTCCTTCTTTTAGGACCTCAGGTGGTATATTGTCTATGCCTGCTGCTTTGCCTGTATTCATTTGATTGATGGCCTTCCATATTTCTTCTTTGGATATTTCTTCCATATTTATGTCCAGTGTTTCTCCTGTGGTCAGATCGGGTGGATTTAGAGAGGGTTGGTCTGTTTAGCACTTCCTGGAAGTATTCTTTCCATCTTTTGAGCTGGTCATCTATGGAAGAGAGGAGTTTACCTTGTTTGTCTCGGGACTGGCACATTGTAGTTAGCTTTCTTGTCACTCAAGAGTATAGTAATTTTATATAACTGTTTTAGGTCTCCTTTTCCTGCTGCTTCTTCTGCTTGTTCAGCTAATTTATTATAAAATGTTCTTTTATCATGTCTAAGCATTTTTTAGACCTCTTTCGAAATTGTATGATACTCTTGTTGTGTTAGTTGTTTATGTTTTCTTGTTTTAGCTTGGTTTACTGTTTGTTTTGCATGTTTCCTGTCTTCAATTCTTTGCCACGTCTTGATGCTAATCCAATGTTTTTTGTTTTTTGGGACAGGTCTTAGTACTTCATTACAAGTTCCTATAATAATTTCTTTGAAGTTATCCCAGGTTTTGTCTATGCTTTCCTCAGTATCATCTGGTTGTAGTGCAGAGAATCGGTTTTTAAGGGTTAATTGTAATTCACACTTCTCTGTGAATTCTGGAGTTTGTCTAGGTCGAACTTGGTTCTTCTGTTTGTTTTTTACCTTTGTTTGGCTAACTTTATTTTTAGCTTGGCCTTTACCAGGTGGTGGTCTGATCCAATGTCTGCTCCTCTTTTTGTTCGTACATCCTGTAATGTGCTCCTCCAAGTACGGCAAATAGCGATGTGGTCTATTTGATTCTCTGTTTTGTTGTCTGGTGAGACCCACGTTGCTTTGTGGCATTTTTTGTGTGGGAAGATGCTGCCTCCGATCACCAGTTCATTGAATGTACAGAAGTTAGCAAACATCTCTCCATTTCCGTTCATGTTGCCCAGTCCGTGTATGCCCATTGTCTTCTCTCTCCCTTTGTTTTCATTTCCTATTTTAGCATTCATATCTCCCATGATGATCAGTTGGAAAAAGTGATGTATTCTGGACCTCATTTGAGGCATGTCAAAATTGCTGATATTAAATGGAGGAATGTAGGCCTAGTATTAGTATGTAAGAAAGAGTTACAGGCCTGTCATTGATTATAATCGTGTTTAAAACTTTAAAATATAATTAAAACTAGATTATTTTAAAATAAATCATTTACAATTTTTATTAAAAATATAAAACAAAATTTCATGTTAAATGAATTTTATTATTGACAAAAAATCCCTGCAAATTTAAATTATAAATATCTGGGCTTTACCTCTCAAATGAAATACATTTATATATAACCTACTACACATAATTTTCTTCTTATTATTATAGATAGTTTTCTTCTATTATCAGGTTATACACAGTTTGCTCTTTTTGGTGGCATCACAGTTGCAGCGTGGACATATTACTTCATATGGAGACATAAGAAATAGTAATATTCTAATATTTTAATTACTTGCTTTAATGTTAATTTGTGGTAAACAAAACACTTGTATAAAACTACATTTAGTGAAATGACTTGTAATGTTTCATTTGTCTTAAAAATATTAGTTCATTGTTGTCACTTATTTGCTCTCTCTTGTGTTTTTTTTCATTAAGTTTTTAGATTTGCTCTATATCATTTGATGTGATAAAGAAAAAATTATTGTCTACTTATTTTTTATTAGAGAATTGTATCCGTGTTGTTGCATATAAAATAGCTCTATGCATGTTTTTGTTGCTGAAAAGTTAAATGCTTTCTGAGCTTACATAATGTTTGTTGGCAGCTCTATCTATATAAATAAACTTATTATTATTATTACCCAGTACTCAGCATTGAAATATTGTTCTATTCCAGCCTAAATGAATTGGAGATGAAAGATTCACGTGTAGCCATTGAGCCTTTTACTTTGGCAGAGAGGGACAGAGCGTAAGATGTTATTCTATTATCAAACCAATTTTTTATTGCTTTTCTCAACTGGCGAGACTCACTTGTAATTCAATATCTTAAAACAGATTGATTCCATAAAAATGTGTTGTTACATAATTATGGTACATGTATGTGGTTTGTAGCCTTGTTGTACCTTACTATGTTCCATACAGAGGCTTAAAAATTATTTACAAATACCTGGAAATATGTCAGTGACAAAGTATTCACACAATCTTCTACAATGTGTTTGTCTTAATATAATATAATTTATATGTTGATTTTATTTTGCTTAGCATCCTGAAACACTACAGAAGAAACAGAGATGAGGAGAATGAGCTGATGAAGAATGTGGAGGGCTGGAAGACTGGCACCCTGTGGGGTGAGCCAGTGTACTTCAACCCACGCAATCGATATGTTAAGCCTTCGCTAGATGAACTTATTGCACACATGAGCTATAGGGATAGAGAAGATTTCAAATTCGATAAACGTTACAGATATTAATTGGTTATGTAACAATGTGATTAAAGAATTTAAATTGAGGATTTGTAAGTTAGTTTTCTTTGTGTGTTTCAAGTTGTTTTCTTTCGTTTGCTAATTGCATTACTTATGTCAATGTCTAAATAACCTGAATATGTTTTCGTAATGTGAAAAGAAAACTGCAGTTTTGCTAAACATTGGGGGAAAAAATGTTTGTAAATATAATAGTTAAAAGCAAAAGAATTTCTTTCGTAAGAATACAAAGGTCTATTTTATACCTAATTATCTGTCAATGTATGTAGACTTTTAAGTAACAGTAACATTTTTTTTTTACAATAAAATGATTTTAAAAAACTACTTTTTTTTTCTAATCTTTTGAGTGTTCTGTTTTAATTTATCAGAATGTATCTTAATGTTTTTTATCTTAGTGTGAAATAAAGGTTCACTTATTTTACTTACAGGAACTTAAAAAAAGGTTCACTTATTTTACTTACAGGAACTTAAAAAAAAAATATATTGGCTTGTAATTTTGGTTCAAAGACAAAGTTTTTGTTTAACCCTAGTTATTGCATTATAAATCTAATATGAAATCAATTTAGAATCTATCACTATAATTTATAGAACTCATTTGAAAAAAAAACATTTATTTAAATGCATTCCAGGAGTTTAATGAAGTCTTGGGGCAAGGATAGTCTTTTAAAAAATGCCTCATAAAACCAGGAAATTACTAAATTAAGTAATCTATTCACACACATAATATTGGCTATCACTTATTTTATGGCACCAAAAATCTAACACAGTTGTACTACACCAAAACCAAACCTATGAAGCTAGTTAACTATATCTATTAACTATTGATACATAAATGAACGAGAATTAAAAGTAATATTAGTATTTAGGAAGCACTTTATTATATATGTCTATTGCGAAGTATTGATTAGTGTTAATATAATATATTATATTATAGTGAGTTGAAAGGGGGGGGTACAAATTTATGAGGATTTGACAGCCACCATACAATATAATTCATGACAATTTAATATACATTGGCCTAATCATTAGTTCCTTAGTAGGCTGCATAATTTTTTAAATATAGATCAGCTTAATTATTAGTAATATCTTTAATATAATTGATTGCTTGTTTTATATAGTTTACACTTTTACTACAATTATAGTTAGGCTATGCTATAGGACTTGGGTCCAATGTCAGTATAAAATAGTCTATCTTACTAGGGTTGCCAGATACATGGGTACCAAAAGCAGGACAAAGAGAGAGAAAAAGGAGGACACATGCGTACCAAAAGGAGGACACATTGTGTGTTTCATTTAAATCATTAAACCATTTTTTTATTGAATGCGGATTTAACCAGCAATGAGTACAATTTTAATACAATGGTTGCCAATAATTATATACTAGTAAATTAACCAAGAAAATGTATTGTAAAAACATATGCATTCAATTGACTTTTTTTTCCAAAGGCAACATTACTATATTATTTGAAAACTCAACAGTCACTTCTACAGTTAATACATCATCTTTCTTAATTATTCAACATATTTCTTTGATGAGCCAACTTTTTGTAGAAGATACTCGTTAGCAAGCACAAATGTATATAACTTTTCACAAGTGAGATTTTTCAAGTTGTAATGTGTAAGAATAATGCCCTATTAATATTATTGTGAATCACTAGCGTAGAATCTATCCCTGTCTAATTCTTGTAGCAATAAAGCTGTGATAAGTTAATTTGAATGTATGAATGCAATGGGAGGTGATGTGGGGAAAGAGAAGATGGGTGGACAATTATTAAGCTAACAACACATTAGATGACGACAAGACAGAGGATATTATCTGTGGTTCTGATGTCAGTCTTCGGAAAATCGCTATTAATACGATCAAAGTTGGGGCTTCCGAGATAACTTGTTCAGCACGGCTAGAGACCTTGGCCTTTTTATTGATAAAAAAATATAAATGGATCCACATAGGCTGTCAGTGCTGTGGTTAAGGCTTGTTTGTCTCATCTACGTGCTCTGAGTCAGCTGCGACCTCAATTCAATAGAAGGACGGCCAATACCGTAGCAGTCTCTCTTATCCAGTCAAGGTTGGATTACTGCAATAGTTGCCTGTGGGGTTCGCCCAGTACCAGTTGCAGAGATTACAGAGAGTGCAGAACACCGCGGCGCACATTATTTCGGGAGTTTGGAGGCAAGATCAAATCTCTCCAACACTAAGGGATCTCCCGGTGATAAAGCGAATAGAGCACAAAACTATGTCCATTACGTACGGATGCATAAAGGGCATTGCTCCTTCTTATCTTTGAGAGCTTATAACAAGGCATGATCGAGCCATCTAGGGAACTGGGCTCTTCATCACATTCACTCCTCAAGACTCCCAGTTTGGATGGACACAAAAAGAAGTACCTGGGAGTGCGCTCATTTGAATCAGTGGGGCCTTCTCTATGGAACAGTTTATCTCAGATTCTGAGAGAATCTGGGACAAGAGAATCTTTTAAAAAGAAAGAACTTAAATAGATTTCTCTTTGGCTAATACTTGCAATTCACACCAAGAGCGCGTTGAGCCTGCTAATTTAATAGCATGTATAGAAATGGAAGCACTATAAAAAAAAAGCCCACATTCTTATCTTATTTTATTAGATAACACAATCTAATTCAATACATTTCCTGCTAAATATGCCGGTGTTTTGCTTTACCCGACTCATTTACTTATTAAAAAAGAACATAAAAAGTGAAATTAAGATTTAAAAATCTTTGAAATACAAAAGCTGGACATTTTAAGGGTTTTTCGCTTTGCCTGCCGGACGGAGGACACAGGGTTAAAAAGGTGGACATGTCCTCCTTTTTCCGAACGTCTGGCAACCCTAATCTTAGGCGAGCCTATTTGGGGACGTCCATTAATTACGTCAACAATTTTTTGGCGATTTTTACCTCCCCCCTCTCCCTTGTCAACAACTGTCAAACTTTCAGAGACCCCCCCCCTATATAATTACGTCAACAATTCGTTACCCCCCCCCCCCCCCCCCCTATAACAAGTAAAAAAAAATATTAAACGCTGGCTTTTATGTTTAAAATAGATTTGAAACGGAAAGGTCTTTACTATAATTAATTGTAACACATTTTAAAACTTGTTTTAACGATTTCATATTGACTAGATAGAACTATTATAGGCGTTTGCCACGAAAGGGGTGTAACATGCTTAGGCTACTACCCCCATCGCCACTCCTAATTTTTTGTTTCCAATCCGAGGATTTTAACAATATTTCTTTTCTTTTTATTTACTATTGTTCTTTTCATATAGATATATTGAATACTTTCTGATTGTACGTTTCACTAATGAGCTTTTGGTACAATGTTAATTGTTAAATAGCTTAGGGGGAAATTGTGCACCAGTTGTAAATTAACCTGCTATTTTAACCATATGCTCACTATTCCTTCTTGCATTATTGCCCCCCTCCCCCCACACACACATTATACACACGGTAGTTGGTTTCCTTGCCCCTACCGCTCCTACCTTGCACTATTTGCCACCCACACCTTGCAATCTGCAATGGCTATGCCACTATAGGCCTACTAATACATTTTTATCTCATACATTATTTTCTAGAAAATTAGAAATTAAAACTAAAAAATTACACCATACACTTCATTAAATGCAATTCAAACATAGTCTCAGAGAGGGCCTATTGTTGTTTTTAGTTCTATTGCCAATCCCAGCTATCGCTTACATGGTATTGGTATATATAACGAACGCCAGTCTCTGGCGCCTAATTTCACTTCTGTACCTATGAGCCCCAAAGCTGGTGAAGTGTGTAAACCGCCGATACGTTCCCATTAAGAATACACCAGTGGGCAAACGCATGGGGGAGAGCTCCCGCAGAGGGTCGGACAGAGCTGATGAGCTCAACCCTAAACGTTACGCCCTGGACACAAGACGGGCTCGTCCGGTTTTTTTTTTAGACCTCTTAACTTGGTTCCCCGAGTCTGACCAGTGAGCTAATGCATGGGACAAGCGGTCGCCGAGATACTTCCACTCCCATCTCTGTGAGTGACGGAGAGAGGCGTGGTATCCCGAGCTGCAAGTCTGGAGATTAATCGGATTGTTCTGTCCATTTGAGGGGGCCTGTGAGGTACCCCACTGTCCGATTTCTGGCGTCTCCGGTGTGGGGGCTGATGCGACGTACGGAAAGGTATACAAAACGTCCTGTAAAAACGGCTGCTTTCAAAGGTGGCCTTGAGGGGATGACATCCCCGTGTCAGACAAAATCCACTCGGCCAACACACCGTCAGCCCACATTACAGGAATACGAGGCAAGCCATAGGAAGGCTCGAGCAAATGCACGTTCGTAAATGGGGAATCCGAACAGAGCAAGCCGACCCAACAATTAAGCGACCGCCTTGTAGGACAAAGCCTGCCTACTCATATCTTTCCATGTCGGAGTGCATGGCCTGCTAACGCTGATCCAAACATGGTTTCAAGGGTTGGAACTTGGAAAAGACTCAACCATGTATTCAACCATGTTGAATTAAAGCAGTCGACTCTCGGACGGTGTTCATAGTCCTTTCAGGACTCAATAGGCCTAACAGAACGGCGCCTAATTTAGATGTAGGCCTACTGAGCGGCAAAAAACTGGGTTTCTGTTTCTGAACGCACTCTGCAGAATGTTTGTTGGTGTGTGAATGTTCTTTTGTTATTCCAGTCACAATGGCTCGCTAGACTACAGCGAAGGTGAAGTTTTTTTACAATTGGTCGGTCACTTTGCCGTGCTAACAATTGCATTAGTTCCCACTTTCCACTCATACATAGATTTACAAACTAACAAGATGAACACAAAAAGGACATGTCAAATGTAGCGTCCGTAATTTTAATTAATATATTTGTATTAACGTAAAACCATGTTTATAAATGTCTGCTATGTAAGTGGCACAAGACAAATGTAGCCTAGAATTTTGTAATAAATTTGTATCATTATTTATTTTAAAAAAGTAACATTGTTGACGTCAACTTTTCTTGACCTCCCCCCCTCCCCCTTGTCAACAATTGTCAAACTTTTTCAGACCCCCCCTCCCCCCTATTTTGTTGACGTAATTAATGGACGTCCCCTTTGTCATTATTTCATTAAAGTTCCAATTTGAAAAGAAAAATCTGAGGATATATTATATCTACTCATTAATGGCTATAGGCTACATGTGAGTGTGATTCTTTATTTTGTTTTACGCCAATGGTTTATTTGTTTATAAATTATGTCTAAAAATTAATGTTTTATAATATGCTGGAGTATGAGCTATTTATAATATATATTGATCAGTGATTACCGAATAGAAATCTTCTGCATTGAAGCTCAGTAATTATCCAACTTTATAAACAACAATGGCTGCTGGTACACGTATTGAAATTAATTTCAACCGTTTATTAAGACAATGTGAAATATTGGCCGAAGATAAAGAGCACAGAGATTGGCGTTTCGAAAAGGTATATCGTTTTTCTAAATTACTTAGTGTCAAAAGATATTTTATTGTATCATGTAATCATTAATCCCTTGACCGTGTGTGGTCAGTGGGGGGAGCGAATGGACACCTCAGCTGCAGCAGTCAACCTTCTCTACTTTAACTTTTGCCTGCGGCTGCGGCTATTCGGACCAGGGTCCCTTTAGCATGAAATGGCTATTCGGATCCAGCTTCGGTCGAAATTCATTAGAATTCATAAAAAACATGAAAAAGAGGGGAAAAAACACAAAATATATTTGTCTTAACTCTTACTCTTAACATATTAATATTAAGTTATTATTAACATTTTATAAGAAATAGCACAGAAAACACCAAATGCCAAATGATGCAAATCTATCCCTATCTTTTGTAAATAACCTAACCTAAACTATTACCAAAAATACTACAAAACCATCCTTAACCTAGGCCTACCTATAAACTAACTGATACTAACTATTTCTTACTAAGTCTATCGGGTCCGAATAGCCACTTTGTTTGCCTGCCTTGAGCGGTTGTCAATAGTTGAGTCAACTGCAGCCCTGTGCAATATTTTATGTTGTTGAAACAGCATCTCCGCTGACGGCCTCTCCGTCTTGGAGGATTGTTTTTGGCAGGTTATTATGCCGCAACACATGCATGACCATGACATGTCATCAGTATGCGCAGTTTAATTGTTGTCATGTTTTCTTGAGGGCCTGCAGTTGTATCATTTATTTTATATTAAATTAAACTTGTATTTGTAGCTTCTCCTTAAATCCATAACTTAAATCTTAACTTGCCTTAAGTTTAAAAAAGTCTTAAGCCACTAAAGCCTTAGCCTAATTTAAATTTTATTTTTTACAAAACTTCCTAAATCACTTTTTAAGACTTTTGTTAAATTAAATGATAACTTAATATTTTTATTGCAGTATATAGCAGCATTACAGAACTTTTTAGTTGATTTAAAGAAAACACAAAGGTATTTAAAATTATTTTTTTTAAATTTATTGTAGGCCTACTCAGCCTACTGTATTATTTTTTTAATTTGTTGTAATTCATTGCAGAGTTAGTCAAGTTAGTTTATAATACAGTGGTACCACGGGTTATGAACGCCTCAAGGCACAAATGCTTCAGGTTACAAACAATTTAGAAAAAAAAATGTCTCAGGTTAGGAACAGTGCCTCAGTTTATGAATGAAGAGAGACAGATATAAAAACGTTGGAGACAAATGATCACTTACAGTACAAATGAAGACTTTGCAGTACTTAGTACTACCTAGTAGGCCTATCCTAGTTTCGCATGCTTGCGCAACCTCCTTGATTTCATTTGCCTTACTACATAGCAGTACCGGCAAAAGATTTGTGAACAGTGGCAGTTTTTCTCTTTCATTATTGTCCTTGTTAACCCCTTCAATTATGAGTTAGTAGTGGTGCTTCTTTTGGCAGCACAAATTTATATAATAGTTTATAGTGGAGGTAAAGAAATAAATTATGTAATATGTAAATTGTGTTCATGTGTGTGTGTGATATCGCTAATCAGTACAACATCATAAAGAACAAAGAGTTACTCAAATCAGTTGATGTGGCTAAATGAGTAACTAATCTGCAGAAGGAAAGATCTCAAATTTGAGAGAACTTTTTTTTGTTTGTTTTCTTTCTCTTTGTAATTCAATATCTGTTAACAACACACATTATTTTGCCTTTTCTCAGGTAAATGACTGGATGTTAATTAAAAAGAAAGATAAAAAAAAATGGATTGAGCATTAATTTCAATATTTCAGGTTACGAGCTTTTCAGGCTACAAACCTAGTTTAGGAACTAATTAAGTTTGTAACCCAAGGTACCACTGTATAATTATTTGAAAATCAATTTTATTATCATTATGAGGAAAAAATTACATTTTTAACATTTTATTTAGCAAACCGCCCCAAGAAACTTTATTGGAGTATCAGAAAAAGGTTGACCTTTTAAAGGGATTATCAGAGGCAGAGAAAGAGGTCAGTAAATTTTATATTAATTTACTTTTAAATTCTAGGTCATTCATTTTTGGTAATAATCAATTCATTCATTTAGGCTGCAGCAGTGCTGGTCTGTTTTGTTGTAGAGACACTTCCAGTGTTCAATCATATATTTGATCTGTATTATTTCAAAGCACTAGTTTTATATGTTTAGATACCTCATACAAGGCTTCCTACTTTTATGGATTTGACAGATTTTGCTACCTAAATTACTGTGTTATGTTAAAGTCAAAATCTGTTCTAATTTTATAGTTTAATATTTTCTTTTTTTTTAAATATCTCCCCCCCCCCAAAAAAAAAAGCAACTTCACAACAGTCTCAGTCATTAAGTAATTTTCTTGAAACCTCTAATTACTAATATAATTTAGTAAGATGATGCTAGTTTACAATCACACCTGCTAAAATTAAAAGCATTAAGTCACTGTTTCAATAATCAATGGAATCATATGGATGGTTTCTGCAGCCTCTTAATGTTCTGAAATTCAGCTTTTGCATTTATATGTTAAGTTTTTAGTCTTTATCTATAAATTATAAGTCTGATAGTTATTTTGAGTTCTAGCTAGTCTGAATAAAATCACATTACTAAAACTGTGTTTGTATGCATTAAAAAATGCTCATGTTTCATTTCCTTCTAAGTGGGCATTCACTAATACTGTGTACACATTTTACAGAAGGATTTTTTAACACATTTTTCCACTTAAAAAAAAAATATTACAAAATTGGCTAGAATATACATTTTTTTTAGGAAATAATAAATTACCAAATTATTAACATTTATATATTGAGTTTATTCAATTGTCAACACTATTTATGCAACTTGTCTATCAATTAGCTAGATATATCAATTGCAAACATGTAAACAAAAATGTGGGAGAACAAAAATTCCAGCAGTAGAAGGTTTAAAGTAAAGTCTCACAGACCATGAAGCTCATCATATTTTTTAAAGACCAAGTGAACAAGTTTCCGTGATTTATGTTGGGGATCATAAGAGTAGGGATTAAACGTAGCCATACTTTGTTTACTCCTTCACTTAACGTCACTTCCGGTTTAGGCTGAATGAAATGTGTAAATGAGCTATTCCAAATCCCGTCGCTTCGGACCCCTTTAAATTACATTTTTTAAATACAAAGACCTTCTTTTGTAATCTCAAACTTTCAACAATATATTTTTATACTATTTACTGTCTAAATCAACTGTTAACTCAATTTGTATAAAAAGCTCTTCAGTTGGTCTTTAAGTCATTCCCCTGTGTACTGAGGGGGAAATTCTTTTTTCTGATTTTTTTTTTTTAAAAGCTTGTCAATCCTTCCTCACCATTCAACATAGAATAGAGCTCTGTATCAACTGTGTACAGATCATCAGCTCTTCAAAAGATGGGCAAAGGGATGTGGCAGGCCATTCAAAAAAACCCTTTCATGCAGTTATCAGAGTGATGTCTGAGGAAACTGAGATAAAAAAAATATATAGTCAATTACAATTACAGTGCTTTATTTGTTAAATCAAACAAGCTATTGTATTGTGAGGGCTTGACTCTTCTCCAATTTTTGCTGTTTAGCACATTCAATGACCAACAACACTTGCTTCTCCCAGGGCAATATTGACAGTTTTTATGGCAACTGCAGAATGAGAAGTTCCTGGGTCATTATATTTCTAAGGCTAGCCATCCCTTCAAAAACATCTCACACACCCCACCATCCCAAGCAAACTAAGTCAACTGGGTAGACTCAGTAGTAATGACCTGACTAGGTCTCCATCTAAGATTTTTTCTTTGGTATTGCAATCCTTTAACATTAGGTCACATCACCAATATTTGTTTGTATTTTAAAAAATAAGTCTTTGTAAACAATGTTTCCATTTAGCCATGTGCAGCCGAGCGTTCATTGATAACAGAAAGATTAAGGCCTATTGGTACAAGTGTTGCCAGTGCACCATCACGTCAGCTTCAAGCTAAAGCGAAGGCAAAATGTGAAACAGACATGCGATCAGAGTTACTGGGTCATCCAGCCAAGCCACACTCTTTTTCTAGTAAGTCTAAAACATATAACTGTTTAGATATTAGCATTGCTTTAGATATTCTTACATCATGGACTCTCAGTGTTTCTACGGGATCATTGCTAAATATTATTTTATTCTTTATTCAAAAAGGTAATGGTTTCCATGGTGATGACGAGGATGGTTTGAGAATGAGAAAGAAAACTCAAGATGAAGATGACATAAATGTGATATTGCAACACCATCATAAAGTTCAGGAACGACTAGCCGAGGAAATGCTAATGCACACAAGGGCACTGCGACAAAATATCACAGATGCTGGAAGAGTTGTACGGGATGATACCAAGGTGAAATTATTCTTTCAACCAAAATAAGACTGCTTTTTGCTGAAATAAAACCTGATTTCATGAGACAAAAAGCTTCTTACCTTCTAGTATTTCTGACAAACCTATGCTATGTTAATTTGAAAACTAAAATATCTTAGCTTCATTACTTATTGAATGGATCCATCGATAAAACCCCGAGCTACTTAAAGTTTATAGAGTGGCTTGCTTCACAACTTACTGCCACCTTTTTATTTTATGTTTGCTTCATGTCAAGAATTCCTTCTTTAATTATAAATGTATTGTCTTATATTTTCTATGGGTAATTAATTAAGTTTAGCCAACCCCTTCCCTTCTTTTACACCTTAGTCTTGCATTTTATGTAAATTCTAGTTCAAGAAAATGAATTCAAACCACTATGACTAATGCTTATGGATTGTGTCATTCGGGACTCATGCTGTCACAATTGCTCAATGCTTAATATATTTATTTGAAGTTTCTTATCCAAAGCTCGGCCATAACATGCTGTCTGCCCCACCATTCTTTGTATCCCAGTAAAACCTCTATGTTTACCTGGTAATGAAAAAAGGACCTCTATAGTTTAAATTCTTTTTAAAATATTTCTATCAATGAACTGTTTTCAGAAAATAACAGACAGTACCCAGATTGCGGATGTGAACATGGGCAAATTAAAAGTGGAAAGTGAGAGATTGGAAGCCCATACCAAGACATGCTCATGGTGGATTTGGCTCATGCTTCTCATTGTGGTTATTACGTTTATATCTATGGTTCTCTTCATGAGAATTTTCTCTAAGTAAATTATTATATAAATAGATTATCACTGCTTTGTTGTTTTTTTTTACTGTGAAGTATGTAATCTATTCAGTGGTTTGGATCTAGTATTATTAAAATTGTATTGAACCTTTCCCTAAACTAACAACATTTTATATGGCTGGCTTTCATGTTTAAAATACAATAGAGATTAAATAGAAATAAATTGTAATACATTTTTAACTTGTTTAACAAATTTCAAATTGACTACCGGTATAACTCTACCACTTTCAATTCATAAACAAATTAAAACTTTATATTCTAGCCCATAGTTTCTCAACCTTTTTCGGCTCACCGCCCCCTTTTACAATTTTGTTCCGATCACCGCCCCCCCCCCAACTTTCTTTTAGCACCCACTCCCCCCCCCCTTCCGCCCATCTGGACTACAGTTTCCACAATTTTTTTAGCCGACTAAACTTTTGGTGTGATTAATTATCTGAAAAAAAAACTGAAAAGGAAACATATTGTAAGAATTAAAAGATAAAAAAATTGCCTTAACAAAAGGTTTAAATAAATCAATATTAATGCAAATCGTTTGCCTGGTGTGTTGCTAGCACATTGTCTATTTTCGTTTCAATTTTGGTTGCAAAAGCTGTAGGTCTAATAATCAGTAATATTTGTTATATTACAAAACAGAACTTGTTCGGCATCACTATTGAACCAATGTGGAAACATTTTTTTTATTAAAGGGAGATAATTAGCCCGTTTTATTTGAGCTAATATTTCTGGGTTTTTTCTTTTATACAAAATAAATGGCTTACAATCTATAACTTTGAAATGATCAATCTGTAAAAAAATATTTGAAAATTATATAAATATTATATGACTAAAGAATTTATATGTATATTTTCAAGCATTACATTAACTACCCAGTTTGTATGATTACTACTTATCTATACCGCTTAACGATATTGTCTGTTTACTATTCACTATGTAAAACACATTAAGGACATCTAGTGTTGCCAAAACGATATTGTCTGTTTACTATTCACTATGTAAAACACATTAAGGACATCTAGTGTTGCCAATCAAATCCGCTATTGGTAAAAAAAAAAACAACGGGCATAAAAATACTGTTTTGATATCATGAACGAAAACAGCAGTCGAAAACAGACATTGCTCTGTTAAAAAGAAACATATATATATATAATATATATATATAAGATATAATATATAAGAAAAAGAAAACAATTCATTAAAATGTGCGTTTATGTGTATCTTTTATGATCTAATTATTTACAAGGCCAAAGCGCTGTTTTTTGGGGGAACACTTTTATTGGAGGCCAACTTATGTATACATTGATCTGATTATTTTTAGCTAGAGATAGACTTTGTGCCTGTTTGTATAAATACGAATAAATCTATTCCCATAACGATATAAACATTACAGCATTTACCATGAAAAAGAAATATACTAGTTATTATAACAAGATTGAAACTATATTATCACTTCAGATAAACAATGATTGGTTGGTTTCATCACGTGATTCATGCAGGCGCTACGGCCTTCTTTCCTATTTTAGGTCATGATTAATTGTGTCTGGCTACGCATTCGCGCAAAGTCGATTTTATTTGTAATTTATTTTCTAATGCTAAAACAAAAACTACGTCAGACCTTTTCTTCCTAAACAAGACCAAAGAAATGTTATACATAGCCATTCACACCACTACTTGACTTCATTACTAATATTATTATATCAGTCTTTTAAAATGTCCTTAGTTATATTTTTTTGTCCAACACGACATGCTAAGTCAATACAAACAAAACATGGAAGTAGCAGAAGAAGAAGTCAACAAAGCTTGCATAGTTGGTTCTGGTTTCGCCGTCGGACATTCCTAAAACCTTCGCGAAGTCAATGTGTTTTGTTTGCGTGCTAAATGCCGTTAACCACAGCTGTATTAAAGTCGTTTCATTACATAAAAAAAAAAAAACAACAAAAAAAAAAACAAAAAAAAAAAAAAAAAAAAAAAATAAGGACATCTCGGTAAAACTGAGATCAAAACATCATTAATATTAGCATAATATGTTAAGCGACAGTGATCGGTCAGCAGGGTTGACAGTCCGGTGAACCAACCACAGGACCTGCCGGCCGCACACTATATTTGCCAAATACAGAACCCTACTTCATCGAAAAGTCACTGCGATTCCTTTTTCTTATGAATATAATAATACGTAGGCATACTGTTGGGGGGTATCACATATTTAGCAGCACTTGCGTTTACATCACATTTCATTCTCCAAAAAACTAATCGATTCAAATAGCTGAGGTGTTAAAATATATCAGGTACGTTTGAACCGCCCACTTGCCCTTTACCGCCCCCCAATCGCCCCCGGGAATGTCAGCGCCCCCCTAAAGTTTCTCACCGCCCCCCGGGGGGCGATATCCCCCCCCCCCCCCGTAGAAAACCTATGTTCTAGCCTATCATTTTACCATGGGTAGCCAAATGTTCCTCACGTGTTATAATGTACTTAGGGGCTCATTCTGTCATTCATCTTGTAGGATGGAGACATCAGTATTTTTCTTTACCTAGTCATTAATTCCTAACATTTCACAATGAGCAATAATTTGAAAAATATTATGCAGCAACAAAACAACTTTGAAATTGTGGCATAAGTCAATAGTAACAATTAAAAATATTAACAGGTGTAACACTTTTTTGCAATTAAAAACGAACAAAACTGCTGGTTTGGGTTTATTAAAATTATCTATTTGTTTTTATTTTATTTAAATTAACATAGTGAAGGTACGGTTGTTGAAATCTGTGATCCAGTATAATCTATGATTAAACAATTAGGTTCTTGACAGACAAGCTTATGTGATTGTGCGTCATACAAATGCATGACTGTTTTTTTATTTTTTAAAATTTGTTATAAAAACTAACATTGTTGACGTTATATCAACGTGAACATTCCCCCCCAAACTTTCTCAACCCTTCCCTTTTCACATTTTGTTGACATAAAAAAGAAAGGAGTGGCATGGATAGATAAAATATCTAATGCGGAGGTGCTCAAAATGTCAAACGCCAACATAGAAATAATTGTAAAGATCATGAATAGAAAAGCAACATTAGAAGGACACATAATTAGAAAAGAAAACCTAGAAAACATCATAATAACTGGAAAACTAAATGGAAAGAAACGCAGAGGAAGACAGAGAAAGAAGATACTAGATGATCTAATGGCATGGCAGGAACAACGGAAATGTTGGAGTTTGCCAGAATAAAAGATGCGTGGAAAGACATGATCGCCTACGCCATCCGGCATGAATCTTATGATGATGAAAAAAGAAGCAACTTAAAAATATTTCATTGCCTAATATCCCATTTGATTTTGTGTGTGTAAAGCGAGTAGAACAAACTACAAGATTTCTTGACAGAGCATTCTTGACCAAAAAAGCCTATATATAAATAAGTACAATCTAGTTTAAGCTTTATTAATTACACGGCAATATAATTGACTAATAACGCCGAAAGAGTTAAACCCCATGAGCGTTATTTGTCTTCGCGAAATCATTTACTACAGGGAAATAATCCTCCGGTAATAACTTCCTTACCTTTCATTTACTGAATGCACAGTTACCTCCCTTATATCAAAATTTCTTTATGACAATCACTAGGTACGTAAATGTTTTGGGCGAATGCATCATATTTTTTAAATATTTGCCTGAATCGACGCACTGTTACAATGTGTCTTAAGACTATACATAATTTACGTTTGCCGCTTAAAAAAGTAATACAACTGAATATTCCCAAACATTAAATACATAGTAGGCCTACCGGTAATAAAATTGTGTTATAAGCTTATATTTACTTATTAAAAGCCAAGTAGCCATTTTAGACTAATGTGGCCAGTGGAGATGCTCAGAAAACATAAGACAGAAAACACTTTTCTTATCTCTAATGAAAGAAAAAATGCATAGACATATGCGTAAATCTATCTTCCTGAGTGGCATCCGGGAATGGAATGGGTTTCCCTAACAAACCAGAAAAACCAGCAACTTAACAGAATTGAAAACACTAATTATGCAAGACTAGACTCAAACCACGGATAAACGTAGGGCGCAAAAGTCGAAGTGTCTGTAAAATATGATAAGATAAAGGGTGTAACTGCCAGTTTCTTATAAGCCTAATTGTGTGGCCAGCACAATGCTAGGCCACCTTTACTTTTCTTAACAAAATCCTTTGCTGATCGCCAAACAGAGGTACACTCGTGACAGGCAGGGTTTGAGTGATAAACCACGAGAGTATGTGAGTTCTAAGTCATGAGAAGGTAATAGTCTTCACAAATTCAATGAAAGTGTACGTTGGTGAGCAAATGCACTGAACGAAAAAAAAAAAAAAAAAAAAAAAAGAGGTTAGAAAGGGGAGCGAATGCATGCGTTTTGTGCACTGAGTTATATTTTATATAGCCCAGTGGTCTTGTGTGCAACATAAATAATCTCATTCTTTATTAGTGTGAATACCGGTAAGAGTTAAAAGTAAAAAGTTATTGTAGAAACTGTGTTTAATATTTAATAGCAGGGTTAGATTAATTTTAACTTAGATAAATATAATAGCAGAATATGACCGTAATCAAGTAGGCCTACTATCGTCAGTTACAGAGAAATTTTTTTAAAGTTGATTTTGATAGTGAATAGCCCACTGTATTCAATATTTAAAAGCTAATAAAATCATTTATACAAAATATTAAACATAACTTTCAAGCTTTCTTCTTCGTTCTCAAAAGTTTTGATTTGGAGGATTCAGACAAGTCCGATAGTTGTAATGAACTGAGCTGTGGCTGTGAGCTGCTCCAGTCTACCATACAGTCTGTCATTGAAGGTATTTTCCTGGGGCCATATTCATATCGAATGGTACAGGGGGCAGGTCTGAAGGACAAGTTTCGAATGGCCACATTTCGCTTGCTCCGATTCGTAGTTTGCGGAACATGTGTTGCTTTAGCCTGTTATACCCAGTCCTTAGTCTGAAGATGGTGTGTTGAAATTGGCGGGAGAGTTTGAAGTAACTTTCAAGTAATTAGTTCATTAGTTCAACATTAGTATTTAAATGTGTGTTGTTGTTTTGTGTGTGTGCGGAGAAATCCAAATATCGTAACCATGTGAGACGTTTCATTTTCGGCAACAAAGAGACGTGACGTCATTAATCGGCAACTCGTGTGGGAAAGATTCATGTTGCAACGTGTCTTGAAGTTTACCGGGTTTTCATTTTTATCAAACTATTGAGGTCTATGCAGAAGTCTTTTCCGGTCACGTGATCATTGTTAAACATACTTGATAAACATTGAATTGAATGAGATGGGCACTTACTGCGCTTCTTTGGGTGCGCAAATTTTACCTCTAAATTATCATGTAAATAATCTAAAATCTTTTCATCGATTTCCTTTGAAAGATCAACAAATAGGTGTTGTTCTTTAATAATTGTATGTCTATAATCATTGTTGCTTCCGTGAGCATCATTTATAATATCACAATATTCAAGGATATGTGAAAAATTAAAATTTTTAATAAGCATAGGTGCCATTAAGATCAATGTAAAATCAGCCATTTTTTTTTTTAGTTTACATAGGATCACGTGATCGATTTTCTGTCTCTAAGGAATTGTGCATAGACCTCATTGTTACATATAGGTTTAGTGGGGCATCACTTCGGTATGAAACTGTTTCAAATCTCGTCAATTTGAGAAAAACCTCTTCAGTTAGCCTTTAAAGTTACTTTTGACAAAACTGGCATTCTTACTTCATGACTGCTATTACTATGAAAAAAAAAAAAGAAAGATTGCTTTGTGCTTATATCAATGATAATGAGGGGGAGTTTTTTTTTATATATTTAGAGGGTTAGTATTTTTTAAAATCTAACTTCGTAGGGCTTTCAAATGCATAAAAAAAAACTGGCAGTTTAAATTTTAAAACAAAATGGACGACTATTCATAAAGAATAGAATATGATGCTTTCATTGTCATGACTCAAGCTGCATTATATAGATATTTCTACATTGTCGAGACTACGTTTCAATTTCGTGCCACGAATATGCTGATAGTGTCTTTAATATGATACATAAAGTGTCATGAAGATGCCTGTGATTATGTCATAAATATGCTACTGATAGTGTCATAAAACAGCTACAGCTGGTGTCATGAAAATGTCACAGTTCAGCGCAATGTAAATTTCTGCAAATAATGCAAAGATATCGTGCACTTAACTTAAAACTTGACAAAATCGAACAATATATTTATGTCAAGCTACTAGAGTAGGCCTAATGTAGATTCAACGCTATTAGTCTTTTTTTTTTTAAATTATTGCCACATGGTTTAATAGACTATAAACGGAGATAGTTTGCCAAGTTTAAAACTGACTGTTTAAATTTTGATTTATCACTTTTTAATGCATCACTTTTTACGATTTACGACCTAGCAACGTTTGCATCCCATGATCCCACTCCTAAAACATTCTCTTTTTTTTTTACTGAAGCCATCTTGCAGTGGCGTAGCTTAAGGAGGGGGAGCGGGGGGGGGGGGGGGGGTCCAAATTCGAAAGTCCCCCCGGGTCCCTACTTGAAGGGGGGGGGGGGCCAAAGGAGTGACAGAATTGTTTTTTCTCATGTCATAATGTCGAATGTCAAAATGCAGGGGCCCGTAAAGAGTCAAAGCCCCCCGGTCCCCCAAATTCCCTTACAACGGCACTTCCATCTTAAAAGGTCTTCCTATTTCCTCTTCACGTACATCCTTTTATATATAGCAGTGATTATCTATGACCTATATATTATAGTAGATCACGTTTTGTTTACTATGATTTTAGGCATTCGTTTGCAGCACTTATATTTATATATATAAAAAAGATCATGTTTGTGTCCCCGTGGATTCCCATTGGTCAATTTGAAAACATGTGTGTTTGTGTCACTGACCTATTTAAGCCTATATACTGTCTAATAATTTTTCACATTTTTTCACAACGTAGCGGACTGCGACCCGGGGTTTGATTCTCCAGTTAGACTATAGCCTACCTTTTTTTTCGACAATTTTTTTTCAAACTTTTCAAAACAAAAGACATTGTAAATCTACGGCCAATTTAGATTTTTGTTAAATAAAAATACTTGCCTATTATCTTACCCAATTAAAATATTTATTTTAAATTACTTTCCTAAAAGTCTTCAGTAAAAAAATAATAATTCAAATATTAGATTTAGATCTATAGCTTTCTTTTAATTGTAGTTTATACAATTTTTATCTGCACCTTATACAGTCCTGTTTTGTTTTTTTTACCCGGGCAACGCCGGGTAATGTAGCTTGTAATTGATTAAAATGAGCCATAGCCATTCACTGTAGAGGGTTTTCCCCGGGATTGAAGGGTGCCCCATATTATTATCGTGACTGAAATGTGTTCCTGAGTTTATTCCCGAGATTGAAGGGTGTCTCTGAGTTTATTCCCGAGACTGAAATGTGTTCCCGAGTTTATTCCCGGTTTGAAAGGTGCCCCATATTATTCTCGTGACTGAAAAGTGTTCCCGAGTTTATTCCCAAGACTGAAATGTGTTCCCGAGTTTATTAACAAGTCTTAACGATTATGCATGCATAAAAGGTCAAAAAGAAGAACATTTCCGGTCTTATTCGATCATTTTCTTCGAAATAAGTCTGTGTGCTACGTTACTGGTTGTACGAAAATATGTATAGAATTAAATTTTATTACATTTCCAAAAGATGGCGCCAAAAGAAAACGATGGATTGTGAATGACAAATTTGAAGAATCACCTATATATAATGTTAAACTAATTGCTTGATGCAAAATAATTTTCGTGTTGTTGTTTTTTTTATAAATCTCCGCATTGTGTTTTTTTAATTACCAAGGACGCAACTCTTGACTAAATTATTTTATAAACAAATGTACATTTAGCCTAACGCGACTAATACTTTGAGTATTAATTATCGCCTACTCACTTTTGATGTTAAAAACGGATTCCTCATAACTAATCTTGTAGCCGTTGTATATTTCTAAAAGACAAGAACTGGCTGTCGATGTTGAAATCAATTATCAAACAGCACCAAAAGCATGGTGTTTGTTTACGAAAATGGCGGTAAATTTCACCGGAAGTTCACGATTATACCAGTTCAAAAGGTCACACCTAATTAAGACTTGTCAATGCCCGATACTGAAATGTGTTCCTGAGTTTATTCCCGCGACTGAAATGTGTTCCCACGTTTATTCCCGAGACTGAAATGTGTTTCTGAGTTTATTGCCAAGACTGAAGGATGTCTCTAAGTTTATTATCGTGAATGAAGAGTGTCCCTGCGTCTACCCAGCTCTGATATATATTTTGCACTAAATTAGGGAAAATTGAACGCGACTGGGCATTGTGTCAGCTACGCAATCCCCTCGTACGACATATTCATGGAAATAGGTGAATGCCGTCACATTACCCCTACAAACCAATAAGTTCTGAATGAAATTTTTTTACATTACCAAAACAAAAAACACTTTTTTTTTCCCTCTACGTAGGCCAACCGGAAATGTAGGATGTGAAAAATCCCAGGTCTTTCTTTATCAAATTGTTATAGAGATTTTTTATTTAAAGTAGACTCTATTCAGTGTCTTGCATCGTAATGTTTTTTTAATGCACAAGCGGGAAACAGGAATATGATATGGTGTCAGCAATGGCTTCTCATTTCCTTGGTTCATCTAGGTATTCACTCAACAGGCTCAGACGATTATCTGCAAAATGAGAGGGTGTGGGAAATGAGGTCTCAAAGATCTAAAACTCATTTGGCAAGTCTTTATTAATTTGTACTGAACAAACCTGCTTTAATCTCATAATACAACAATACAGAAAGTGTTCTGTTGGTTCTGTTTTTATTTTGTTGCAAATATATTTTTGTTGTTCTTGTTGTTGTTGTAAGCCATCATAGCTTTTTCTTCATCTGACGTTTACAAAGGTCAAAGGTTAGTTTATGCATCATGACATGTCTATTTATATGGACATAAGTTTTAAAATGAATGTTTCAAACGATACAACTGGTCTAAGATGATGTCCAGGTCACGATCTCGTTCCCGCCTTATCTTTGAACAATAAATCCCCCGCGAATGTTTTCCTTGTTATTCCCGCGTCATCATCACATCACATCCACCCTCGCCCTCCTGCTCGACAGCAGACGGCTACGGTTTGACGGTTTGAGTACGGTACTGGGCTAATGAAATCAACGGCTAATATGTTCATTAGAGAAAGACGTGATTCTGATAGTTTTTAGGGGGGGGGGGGTCGAAACTTACTGGATCTTTTGGAATGGCCAATGGAAAGAGGTGGGGTGGAGGCGAGAAACAGGGGTCACGTGTCCGTGCAAGACTCTAAGGCAGGGGTGGGCACGCATAAGAACATTGATAGCTTCATTCGGAGTTTATAAAGAGCAACACCCCTACACACACACTCACACACAGATATATATATATATATATATATATATATATATTATATATTTATTATATATATGGTTACATAGACATTTACACAAGTGTTCAGTAGCTCTTTTATGTAAAGTTGGTTACTCTGTATAAAAATATATATAAGGAGAAAGAAAACACGAAATTAAAATTTCAAAATTTTATATGCCAGGGTGGGAGGTCGACGGAAGGAAGAGCCGCACTTTACTCAACAAAGAGCCGCATTTGCTCAAGGAAGAGCCGCACTTTACTCAAGGAAGAGCCGCACTTTACTCAAGGAAGAGCCACACTTTACTCAAGGAAGAGCCGCACTTTCTCAAGGAAAAGCCGCATTTGCTCAAGGAGAAGCCGGCTGGTCCAGCGGTTAGTTCATCGGACTGTCAACCAAAAACAACTGACAGGTCGCGGGTTCTATCCCTGCCACCGACGGATCCCTGTCGCCCTGCGGGAGTTCTGGGCTTAGTGGACGTAATAATCTTCTACCTAGAAGGAACGTCTATAAACTTATAAGAGCCGCATTTGCTCACCCATGATCTAACGTTCTAGTCAGAAAAAAGTTAGGTGTAAAAAGTATTAGGGGGTGGTTGGGGTTGGTTGGGGGTGATTCACTTATCTATATATGTAATGTATGGACAGGCCATAGCAGTTCTTTTTTGGTATGAACGGAGATGTGGGTTTTTGTTTCGTCCCTGCTCTTTATTAAGCCAAATGGATTGAAAACAAAAAATCGTCCATTTTTACAATAGCTATATATAATATCTCAAGCATTTGTTTGTTTGATGGCTGAAGACAAACATCTCTTGAGGCCGGATTTAACATGTAGTGAGGCCTTGGGTTATAAAACTGATGAAGTAACCAATTTCTTCGAAGAAGTTCGAGAAAACAAAACGGATGGCTTCATTGAAACAATACAAAAGATATAAAAGAATATAATTATGACAGTAACATATTAATAATAGTAATTACTATTGAACTTTAAAAAAAAAAAAGATACAATATATCGTGATTAAAACGAAAATGAAAAGAATGCATTAAAGAATTTTAACTACAAAAGCGTCTTTGAAATGTTGAATATGTTCGAAAATGGGTTTAGGAAAAGCTTAAACAATTTCATAAACTTTATCCCTAACTTTACACTCTATTGTCCCAGTGTTTCCACTAGTGTGCTGTTGTGTAATAAAAAGTAAGGTCTTGTGTTCGAACCCTGCTATACAACTATGTATATTTATTTGTCACTGTCCGAAAGCGTGGATGAGACCTTGAAAGAAAAACATTTTTTCTTTGAATATGAACTTTTTACTTCATGTAAAAACGTAGGCTACAGGTCTCTCAAGGAGACCCACTCGGTTTCAAGTCTAGTTAGTGAATAGGGAAATCCGGCCCTGCGTGTCTCTAGAACTTACTTCCCGAGTGGTATTCCTGCATGAAATGGGTTGCCTGAACAAACCAGGAAAACCAGTAACTCAACATCATTGAAAACATTAATAAAAATGCAAGACTAGACTCGGACCACGGATAAGCGTAGGACGCAATAATCTTCTTTATAGAAGGAGCGTCTGTAATATATAAGATAAGAACTAATATTCCAGGTCAAGGATGGAGGAGGGGGGTATCAAAACTATCCTTAAGACCAATCTAGGCCTTTTACTCACATATTATTTCCTTTGTTTCTTGTAGATGCCCATAACCGTTCTAAAACCTGACAACGTAACATGACTATCGTAAAAACTTAAACTGAAAGTATATTCTCAATGAAATTATATCACCCGTTGGTTTGTATTGTGAAGGAAAACAAAGCTGGCTGAAAAACAAAAAGACAGAAAAAAATGAAGAAAGAAAAATAGAAAAGGAAGAAAGAACGAACGAAGGACCGAAAGAAAATAAACAAAAAGAGAGTTAAAGGAACTGCATGTATGCATTCGACGCGCTCGAAAAACGTACCAACACGAATCTAAAAATAAACATACCGGTATTATGCATCAATGGCGCGTGACTAAGTATTTATTATGTGGAAAAGTCTTTAGTGACAAAAAGGTTCTATTTTATGCTAGAAAAAAAATGAACAGAATTAACGTTAATAAAATGCCTGAGAGAGGCCTTAAATCTACAGGCCAGTATCTAATTAGTAACTTGCAGAACCGGGTTAATTCTGACGGAAACTGGTTTTCAGAACAGGATCTCTTCATAATCGGGTACTTACTTTTAAAATGCAATCTTAAATTCAATTTTTACCTAGAACGACCTAATTTCTTCGTGTCGAAGAATGTCCTATCTTCTTTATATCTCTGGTACGGCGTCCTTCCCCCCCCCCCCCCTAAAGTCTTTAACGTTCTATTGTCTTTACCTTTTCCACTTTACCTGTTTTCATTATCAGTATTATCATTTGTATCTTCTAGTCTAAAATTCTTTTCGCGCCCGCTTCATAGTAGTCTGCCTCTGTATCTCCATCAAACACACCCACGACGGTTATTTAAAAAAAAGGAACAGAAAGAAATGAACAAAAAAAAGAAAGAGAACCGAATCAATGACATTTTTTTTTTACTACATAGGGAGACAGACGGTTAGCGATTCAATTGAATTCTTAGCATAGCTCCTTCTCGCCTGTAGGGGCTAATCGGACGCGCTCAGTTGAACGTTTTTTTTTTCCCGGCCGGGATCTATAAGGGTATGCTATCGTCCCGCAGGGGGGAAGTCACCGCGAGACGTGTCCAAGAACGATCATTAATCCACTGCCAAAAGGCATTGACCCGAACTAGCGTTTCTTCTTGTTGGTTTTTTTCTTTGCCCTTCTCTTTTCTAAATCGTCTTTATTATTTCTTTTCTTTTCTTCTCTTCATCGTTTCTAAGGCGGATGCTACACGGGAGTTGACACCCTGGATCAAGCACAATGGGGGCGCGCCACAATGCCGAAAACAGCCCCCCACCCTGCCATCACCACTATTCACCACCACACTATTTTTTTCCTACCCCTAATCTTTCTTCTTTTATTATTTTTTTAAATATATCCCCAACTATCTCATTGACGATTTCGCTTCTAACATACCTTTATGATGTTTCGTGTTTTCCAGATGAGCCGACAATCACAAACGGGGTGTTGAAGATGGCGACATTCAAAAGCACCAAATATGAAATGAGATTTTACTTTGTTGGTGTGTTTTTTTCGTGTGTTTTTTTGTTTTTTGTTGTTGTTATATTGAAACCATGGCCGGTAACTTTTATATACCTTAAGTGTTGAGGTACAACGTTACGGTAGAAAATCAAAAATGATAATGAAAGATCATGAGATTGGAGAAAGAGATGAGGAGAGAGAGAGGGGGGGGGCATGGGGGAGAGGTGTAAATAGAACGGGGGCGTTAGAAAGGTGTAATGAGGCCTGCTCAAATCTCTGGCGCCCAAGGCTATTCTCTCGTCGGGCGCCCACGTCAAAAGAATACTGCATTATGGGATTGGGGGGAGGGAGCGTGGGCGTTTTCGCGAGACCCTCGCTCCTTGCCATTGTCATCTAAATGACACAGGGGACTTAGTGACAGCTGTATGACACATGACACCGTGTGCCTAAATTCACCTTTCCCTGTCTGTCATTGGACTTAGAAGATGCAACAATTTTTTTTTTAATCTGAGGGAGGGGGAGGCCTTTTATTTAAATTTAGAGATAGTGCGGATGTAAGCTTGAGGAAGTTTTAATTATAACTTTTCTTGTCCCCTTTATTAAAATACAGAAAAGAAATATCCTAAAACCGCTATTATAAAGTTAGGTAGGCTAGCCCTGAGGTTATAGGTCGCCAATGGAAGGGATGTCACTCTCTGCTATGCCAATAATAATTGTGATGCCTTTATAGACACCATAATGGAAAGTTACAGTTAACCCTACACAAAAATGTGAAGTAAAAGGCTTGCGAAGGGTAGATGGGGGGGGGGGGGTGAAATCGTTTTGGGAAGAGAGCTAATAATGCAATGAACTATACCTGCATGGTGAGCAGGGCCGGATTTACCTATAAGCTAAACAAGCTATAGCTTAGGGCCCCCACTTTCTTGGGGGTCCCCAAACAAAATTGCTCGAGTGAACAATTGTCATTGCTGCAGTATATTTAAGTATATATGACAATTGTTCACTCGAGCAATTTTTGTTTTGTGTTATATATATTAATTATATAAATACTATAAACGGCAGTTCTGGACAAAAATGTTCTTGAACGAGTTGTGGCAGTCATAATTAAGCGTAGCCTACTATGGCAGAGTATCTTTAAGAGGAGATTAAGCAATATATGCTGGTTATCCTCACAATGGCAATTTCCTTGGATTACTCGAACATATAGAAAAATTTGATCCTTTTCTAGCAAGCCATATACAAAAATAGGGAATAAAGGATTATAATAGGTGTCACATCTTATCTTTCTACAACTATATGTGATGAATTTATCTAAATTATGGCACATGAAGTAAGAGACTCAATCTTGGATGATTTAAGAACTGCAGGGTAGTTCAGTTTATCTGTAGATTCCACTCCAGACCGGTCCCATATTGATCCCATATTGATCAGATCACTGTTATTGCGAGGTATGTTTAAACAGATAATGGGCTCCCCTAATGGACGTTTTCTAAGAAAAAAATTGTGAAGGAGTTAGTGCTTTACGCCAAACATATCCTGAAGATGTGCACATGAATCTTGTAGGAGAAATCAAGCATTTTCATCAATATGTTTTAGTCAAGCCTATGCTTCAGCGGAACATGATAGTCTGACACATTAGGTTCTGCATAGGGTAATATTTAACGATCGAGGCGATCGAGTCCAATCAGCATTCCTTAATGTACAAGCAATTTTGAGTTTTTTTCTTAGTATGATGTTTGCCAATTGCTCTGGAGAAAGATATTTTTCTCAGTTGAAGAGGATAAAAAAAATGAATTTAGAAAGTGACAAACTACGCAGTTTATCATTTGATGATGTCATCAGTGACTTTGCTATCGCAAAGGCAAGAAAGAAAATATTTTAGTTTAATATAATTCTTCAATCCTTGTAACAAGTTTCATGGGATTAGATAATAAGCCTTTGTAAATTGTGCCATTTAAAAGAACCTGTGTTTCTTTTTACCAGAGTTTGCATTTTTAAGTTCGTTATGAATACAAATGATTTTAAGTTAAAGAGTTATTCAATTATTTTTAGACATTATATGTTTTTTTTTCCGTATGCAACCATTAAGGCTGTCATAAATGACTTATACGCTGCTACGCTTACATTAAAGGTTCGATTGTAATCTTAATTTCCCATTGAGAAATCATTGCGAATTACTAAACCGAAGTGTAGTTTCTAGATGACTTAGTGCGATTGGAAATTCCGAAACTAAGTGTTTCAAGTTATCAAATAGCAGAAATATCAAAGCAAGCGGTCCATCTCATTATAGACTTTAATTTATTATTTCACTATCTATATGTCTATAGCCTACTTCTTCATTATATTTCAGTTTAACCCTCTAGGTATCCGAAAATCATATTTGGCACTGACATAAAAGCTTATAAAGGAAGGGCCCCATATCTCAAATAGCTTAGGGCCCCATCAAGTCTAAATCCGGCCCTGATGGTGAGGATGGACTTTGTATGCAGGACAAGAAGAAGCCTATTCAGTCCAATTCTTTAAGGGCATGGAGGATGTTGCCTTGGAAACCCAGATGATGTCCCCCCCCCCCCCACCCCATGAAACGCCCTAATCAGAAAAAACTATAAAAATGCACATGTTTCCATGGCAAATGAAGGGGAAGTGGGTTAGCTGAAAGGCTGTTGTCATTCCCAAAACCTGTTCGACACCGACTCGCCACACTCACCCACCAGCCCACGCTCCATATCCACGAAGTTTTAAAAGGAGTGCCGAAGTAATTTGAGATTATGTTCTTTATTAGAAGTTTATATCCATGGCCTCGGTACTCATTACGAAAGCTCTTAACAAGTCTCTCCTAAGGCCTCAAGTTCAAACCCCAATAGACGCTTAGACATCGTCTATCCGATAGCATTTTGTGAAAAATAAAAATTTTCCGCGCAATCCCTTTTTATGTTACTGACATTTAAATGTGTAAACTTGACTTGATTAAAAGAACGCAAACTTAAAAAAAAAAGAATTCATAATGGTTAATTTCTAACCAATTTTATTTTTATTCAGATTTAGGCAACAAGAATTAAATCTAATATTATGTCTCGGGGCAAATGTTTCATGATTGTTGATTTAAAAACTGCTCTGCCGTCAACAGTCCATGTTAAGTTGCGTCTAGACAAGTAAGTTTTCTTGCAATTGTTGGGCGTGGTCATTGTTATTTCAGTAGTTACTCGACAATGTGTAGAGATGACGGGAACAAGCGTTTGGAATCTCTTGTGTAACCTATGGTTTGTAGTGCAGCAACGTGCTGGAAAGAGGGACAGAGAGAGAGAGAGAGAGAGAATGAGGAGATAGAGATAGACAGAAGGATGGAGAGAGGGGTATGGGGCTTAGGAGTAGAAAGATGTGGAAAGAGGGGAAGGAGAGACGGAAGGAAATGGCGTCAGAAACAGATTGTGGTAAAGATACGCTCCCATAAAGAATACACCGGTGGGCTAACGCAAAGGGGACAGCGCTAGTTGCGCGTCCTATATTTTATTGCACTGCCGTGAGGCCCACTAAACTCGGCGGGGGAAGATTTATAACCATCTTTAAAAAAAAATTCTTAAAAAACCTGGATGTCCAGGTCTATAATCTGGAATTTGTGCTAGCGGGCAACAGTTTAGGAATACGATCGAGCCACCACGTTAATGATCTGAGGGAAACCCGCAGGTGGGGAGTAGCAGAGCAGTGCATGTGATCGCGGAGACCGTACCCTTTGTTACGCCCAATCGGATGGCTAGTCTCGGACAGGATCTTGGTATACCCCCCCCCCCCCCCCCCCTTGATCCAGCCTTTTACACGTTACGTCCTGTACTCATGGGCCGGAAGACTCGTACGGTATTTAAAATAGACATAATATAAGATATAGAAGAAGGGTGGGGGGGGGAGTGGGGGATAGAATGAGGTGGAATTAGTGAGGAAAATAAATAAAGAATCCGTGGTGTCGAGGGCTAATGGAGGGAGAGAAGTGGGAAGAAAGAGATAGAGAGGAAAGTGCCGGGAGGGGGGAAAGAGGGCGATAAAGTGTGAGAAAGAGAGACGGATGGAGAGATATGTATAGTAGGGATAAGGAGAGACAAGTAGCGTTTTGTTCACCAACCACTTTTTAACAGTTTTAGAATCCTTTATCACCCACGCCCAACCATATAAGACAAAAACAAAACACAATCAACATTTTACGTACATACGTTCCTCTCTTGCCATGACCCTAACCGTAATCGTATCTCATTCACTATTTGGGAACTACTACCTTCAGAAGATCTCTAATTCACTATTTGGGAACCATTGCCCTCAGAAGATATCTAATTCACTATTTGGGAACCATTATCCTCAGAAAATATCTAATTCACTATTTGGGAACCATTGCCCTCAGAAGATATCTAATTCACTATTTGGGAACCATTACCCTCAGAAGATATCTAATTCACTATTTGGGAACTACTGACTTCAGAAGATCTCTAATTCACTATTTGTGAACCACTGCCTTCAGAAGATCTCTCATTTACAATTTGGGAACCACTGCCTTTATAATATCTTTACTTCACAGCTAGGGAACCACTGCCTTGAGGGGGTAACTCATTCACAAATCGGAAACCACTGCCTTGAGGAGGTATCTCATTCACAAATCGGGAACCACTGCCCCCATGAGATTTCTCCTTTACAATTCAGGAGCCACTGTTCCCATAAGATTTCTCCTTTACAATTCAGGAACCACTGCCTTTAGGGGGTCTCTCCTTCACAGTTTTGTTATGTCTAGAACACGTCAGTTGCCTTTGTTCTAAGTGGCCAGGTAAAAACTTTTCGCTCATTTCATTTTTTTATATGAAAAGGTAAAATGAAAAAAAAAACAGGCAAGAAAAAAATAAGGGAGGTAATTAACTATAATTATTATGTCACATATATCTTAATTTTATATAGGTATATATTACATGGACGTCTAGGGGGAATAATTAAGTGTCTTGGACAGGAATGAAAAATGACTGTCTACTTTGAGATATAGGGGACTATTATAAAAAATAAATATGTGTGACTTTAAAGGGCAGCGCATCTCAAGCTAGGTACAATGTGCTCCACGCAAAGATTCAGAGTTCGGATCCAAAACATACTTGTTCTTTTTTTAATTTTTATTATTCGTTACTAGAAGTGAAAAAAATTGTTTGAAAATCAAAAAGACTGTCAAACTGACTACAAATCCTTTTTAAAGCCACCAATTTATTATTGTTGTTTTTATTTGTTACATTTTTTCACGGTATAAAAATTTAGGAAACGCTGAACGAAAAGAAAAAACATTACAAAAAGAAAGAGAGAGAATGTTGCAGAAACAGTTAAAGAAATGTTTCTAAATTTTGACAATATTTGTAAGTTGAGAGGAATTTACTTTTGGTTGAAGAACTTATTGTGGTCTACTTTTTAAATATAGAATACTTGACATTAGGCTTATAATTAGGTACTTTTTTTTATTGTTTTAAAAAACAAGTTTTTTTTTTTTAATGTATCGGAAAATAAAAGGAAAGTAGGATCTTCTAACCCTTTTTTTCCCATTATTTGCAGAACAGAATACTTCAATATAATTCATATTGAGATAGTTTCAGTATCTATTATTGATGAGGAAGTGTATATTTATCGATTCATAGAATATATACCAACCAATACAGATAGACCGTCAGACGGTCGGACAGACAAACAGACACATATTTGGTTAAATAGATAAATAGAAAAAAAAAGAAAGTTAGCAATTATGTGCGATGGGCGGTTTAAAAAAAATTGTATTAAATATAAAAAAAAACCACTAAACTTATAAAACTACACCCCTGTAATCCTAAAAACAAAAATTCGCACAAAACAATCCATTAAAAAAGTGACTTGTTGCTAGGATTTACTTCAACCGTAACTCATACTTTTCAAGAAATAAAAAAAACAAAAAAGGTGGCAAGGGAGACAACTAAGATGAAGGGAAGTAATAATAATTATGTAGAAACATTTTTCTTGAAACAAATGGGGCATGGGGAAAGGGGCGGTGGCTGCACCGACTGGGCGGAGAAAGGCAGGGGGTGCGACGTGTACATTCTGTAACAGGGCACATCTAAAGTTGAAGGGAAGGCAACAATAAAAAAAAAAATATCATGTGTCTAGAATTGAATGTCAAAATGATGAATGTTTTGGGTCAAATATGAGGTCTGAAACTTGACTAATGTAATGTAGTGTCGACCAAGTGTTGCGTAAACTACCAACTACCACGGCAACGAGATTATCTCTTCTCGGTTGTTTGTTAAGCCTAAAGCCGTTTAGATTCATATTTGTGGTTGTTTTGTTAGAGAAACCAAAAGTTTAATATGAAAGACAGATCTTACCATTATAAAATTATAACAATAAATAGATCAACTGTGAGAATGAAAACTCACACAAACACCATCACAGTGCCGTTGCTAAGGATTTGGGGGGGAGGGGGCTTTGCCTCTTTAAGGGCCCCTGCATTTTGACATTCGACATTATGACATGAGAAAAAAGCAATTCGGACACTCCTTTGGGGGCCCCCCTAAAGTAGGGGCCCGGGGGGACTTTCGAATTTGGACCCCCCTCGCTACGCCACTGCACCAACACAATATATAGACAGAGTTATACAGCTTAACCAGGGATCTCAGACCCAACATGCTCAAGAGAGGACTTTCAAATTAACCCGATGAACGCATCGTTTTATTTATATTGTTCAATGTTAAAGGTCAATAACTGTTGTGTTGTTGTTGTTTTTTCATGAGTATTACCCGTTTAATTAAAGATAGAACACCAAGTAAGCGTTTCTTATGCGGCTGAATGTAGCCCGCGGGTCGCGTGTTTGAGACCTCTGATCGAAGCTGTCAAAATGTTTTAAAAGGGGGGGGGGGGATATCAGTAAATTAAGGTCAATTTTCTGATCTAGTGCTTGAAGCTTTAAAAAATTGTACAGAAATTAGTTTAAGTTAAATAAGGGTTAAATGACTTGATGATTAGTTTATGGATTGCTTCGTTCTTAAGACTGCAATAACTTGCATCTTATTCCTCATAATTTTTTTGCAATAACTGCAAGCCTCATTCTCTTTATGACAGATTCCCTGGCTCAGTGTGAGAGTATCTGTGGTGAATAACTCTCCCCACTTAGCAGTCAAAGTAAGTAGCGGCCCCTTTTTGGGTCCCACGACACCTCTCTGTGATTTACGGACCTCAGGAAAAAAAAAGAAAAAATGGAGACTTGGCCTGAAGATCATTTTTGTGAAGAAATGACGGAAGATAATGCGGCTTTAATTTAGGACTTTGTTAGAATAAGGTCATGACGGCGGTTTGTTTTCTAGTACCGGTACAAATGTTTGTGTGTGGAGATGGTGGTAAACATGGTCATGATGACGGAGCATTGTGCTGGCAACCCAATCCACTGATAGCTGTGGTCGTAAAAAAATTGCTCCTAATTTGTCCATAAAAAGAGTAACGTATCCCCGTCCCACTGATTTGATCTAAAGGACCCGTGAAGCTCTAGGCTCCTGTTTCCGTTGCCACAGCATACTAGGGAATTGTGTTGCCAGCACTGTACCCATCCCTCTTTAATTTGCCCCAACTAATATCAGGTGCCCATCGGAGCTGGGCACAGGGACACACCCCAGACACACGGGAAACAATCCTAGCCGTCACCCGGAACCGCTAGACCAGCGTGTCCCATTGATCAGCTCAGAGGAAGGAAATATTTTTCAAATGAAACTTTTATACATTTAGATCTACATTACATTTAGTCTCTACTCCAGGGGCCGGACACCTTTTGATAAAAGTGTGCCAAAGTAGGATTTCTAGTTAAATCGGCGTGCCAACAACCGTAAATGTCCACCAGCTCCACCAACATTTTCTTTGTATAACAGACTTGAATTGCCCTTTGAAGGTCTTTCGCCTGCCATTGAAAATCACTCTGCCTATACCAACCCTTGCTCTACACAATATTTTGCGAAAAAAAAACTTTTAAAATGTCTACGACTCACATGAAGAAGTCTAGTTGAGCACATTCAAAAGACGCACGATTTGATACGTTGATGAGTTGGGCTATGTCCACTCGTGTGTTGTCTTCCTTGTTTTGTTTTTATATATTGTGATTAGAGCCAAGCCCAGTGAAGATGATCGTGGTCAGATCCTCTTGGTCATTTGTTCACTAGCCTATCTATAAGCAGGTTAAGTGTCCCTTGCCCAGAAATGTCTCATTTCGAATGCTGGAAAGGACAGCGCCGGTAGCTATAGCGAGACCATTAAAATAAGATACATCAGGGAGAACTCGTGCGAATCAGGAAATAGATTACCTCCCGTTGTTTCTTTTTCTGTTTTCGTCCACTTTGTCTTAACATCTTGTCCACAATGTTAATTAGTGGCAAGATAAGAACTTAAAGACACAATTTAAATTACACCAGTAGTAATGAATTAAATGAAAGATGTGTTGTTCTTTATTAAATTGTGTATATAGTTTATGCTTTTTGTAACATGTACCTTAAAATACATTAATATAAATCAGTAATTTGAAAATATTAAGGAAAAATAACGGTGTGTGTGTGGGGGGGGGGGGAGTTCTCTTACTATTGTCTTATCAATATCTGGTTGCGGTGTATTGGCTTACCATGCTGTTGGTCCATGGTTAAAATCCTGGTAAAACTTGTTATTGGTCTGAAGGGTGTCCCCGAGTCTACCCAGCTCGGCTGTCGGTACCTGACTTGACTTGAAGGAAACGTAATGATGAATTGGTGTTAATCTGTCACCCTGAGCCCTCTTGTATGTCATAGTCAATTTGGTAAACATTACTTCACTATCTCTATGAACTGACAAGAGAAATGCCAATAGTTAAATCACTAAGCCTCGAAACACCAGAAGAGAGAAAGGCAAAGAGCAAAGTAGTAATAAAACATGTATTAAATTCTAACTTAGAATTACATTACAATAATAATCTGTTACAGTGCTCATATAAATATTGGGACAAAACCCTTTTTTTTTCTTATCTCATTATGCATATAAGTACTCTTTCTTCCCGAGTGGCATCCGGGCATGGAATGGGCTGCCTGAAAAAACAACAACAGGAAAACCAGTAACTTAACATAATTTTAAACGCTAATCAAAATGCAAGACTAGACTTAAACCACGGCTAAGCGTAGGATGCAGTAATCTTCTGTACAGAATTAGCGTCTGTAACAGTTAAGATAAGATCTGTATCAGTTAAGATAAGATCTGTAACAGTTAAGATAACTAAAGAGATGAAAGATAGGCTTGACTTTTTCCACCATGTGTTGAGCACTGTAATCAGTGGCGTGGCGAAATTCCCCATTAAACTGGATTCCAGCTTTAGTTGGAGGGGGCTAAGCGGCCCTTTTTTAGGGTCTCACAATCGTGCGCCTTTATAGACATCGTTATATGGGCATGGGCGATGCCACGTGTATATTTCTTATTAGAACCCATGACACTAACACACCTGATCGCCATTCACATTACGCCACTGAAACAGATCACAATGTAATAGCACTTGACCCACACACGTACGTACAAACGTATAAAACATATTTTGTTTTATTGGAGTAAGAATTAAAACTACATTACGTGGTGTCTGAATATGTCCCAACGACTTTATGTCGCCGTTAAAGAAAAGACCATTTTGGTTTTATTTCGTTCAAGTTCCGTCCCCCATTCACTCACAGCTACAGTTCACATTTACTCATTCAAGTCTTGACCCACTTTTCGACTAAGGGGTCATCCATATATAACGTACACACTGAAGATTGAGGGGGAGGGGGATTTAGGAGATTTCGCTTACGTATGGGGAGAAAGTGGTGGGGGGAGAGATCCTCGGCTGAATATAACTCTAATACAGTAACTCTAATACAGTAACTTTGATGCAGTACTTTAATACTCTAATTCTAATACTGTAATTATAATACAGTAATTCTAAAACAGTAAGTTTAATACAGTAATTATAATTTAGTAACTCTACTACAGTAATTCTAATACAGTAATTCTAATACAGTAATTCTAATACAGAAAGTTTAATACAGTAATTATAATTTAGTATTTCTACTACAGTAATTCTAATACAGTAACTTCTACTGGAAACAACAAAATTTCTAAACTCCATTGACTTAAGTCCCCACGTATTTCATAGGTAAGTGAGCAAAGGACTGAAATTAATGGTTTTCTTTCCAGCAATGACACGGCCAATTACACTCTACCATCCTACCATCATCGCTACTACCATTATACCATCATGTCGGACACCATATTTCTGTTAAAAGCTCGCCAGTTGGAAGTGATAGGGGGGAGGGACATCAAAGGGCGTCACAAGTGAGCCCGGTGTATCACCACTTGGGAACATCAGGTACAAACAAAACAGTTATGTCTACCTTTTCTCTTCTTTCTTCTCAATAGTAACACACGATGTATGGACGTATATCATGGTGGGGGAGTGAGGTGGTGGCCTGGGGAGGGAGGAGGGAGGGGTATAGTTGATACTTACAGTGAATAGTAATGAACGAAATCATGAAATTAAGGCACAGACACACATACAAATTAACATACATGGTTGAATGGATGGGGGTGGGGGGGGGGGGAGAGTTTTTTGGGGGTAAATAGATGGGGGTCTATTGGGACCGATGAAGCACATATCATCTACACCACAACTTTAGCCATTGCTGTCTCAAAGTGTACTGTAAGGTAGTAGAGTAATCCCATGGGACTAAATTGAGCGGGTGAAGCAGCGTTCACAAAGTTTCTGTGGATTGTGTGACCGGCACAATGCCCAGCCGCCTTTACTTCGCCACAACGAATGTCAGGTATCAGAGCTCTGAGTCGACTCAGGGGACACCACCCAGACCCGGGAAGAAATCCTAGCCCTCGCCATGATTCGAACCCAGGGCCTTCGGTAAGCCAATCGAACGCGCTGCCATATTAAAGTTTGGTGAGCGCTGGGGCTAGTTATCCTTTAAGGCCTCGGGTTGCACGTAGTGCGTCAAGATCTCCGAAAATATAAATGGAAGTTGGGTTACTCACATCAGATCGTCTGAACCTGGCGGGTCAGGTGCAATCTTAAAGGATTGTCTCTCCCCGGACTTAAATCAAATTTAGGCCTGAACCCGATAAAGTGTGCCACAAAGGGGCATCGACTATTTTTCACTGATCATCAGCAATGCCAACATGTTGCCCTGTGGGCTTTTACTTTCGTCACCGGATATCGAGTAACCTATAAAATCCACTTGACCAGAAAAACTAAAGGTTTCCGGCTTTACCGGTGCCGAAGCGAAGCCCCGTAGATTATCCAACACTTTGTCCAGAGACAATCATGTATATTGTATTTGGAAAAAAAAAACTGGTATCGAAATATTGATGTGAAGTAACTATGGAAACAATATGTCGGCTACCTTATGAACTAAGCCAACCTATGTTCTACAAGAACTTTTCTCTGAACAAATAAACATTAGTCTCATAGTCTCATCTAACCCATTTCTAAGTAAATTTAACGTCTACAATTGTATTTTTCAAAACTTGTAAATGATAAAATGTTAAAGGTTGACCTTAAATTACTTTTTTTTTTTAACGATTGTCTAATTTTTTATATGACGATTATTAAATTTAAATTTATATCAAATGACTAGTAGGGGTCTTTTGTTCGTACTGAACTACCTTGTTCTAAACGCCCTGGCATCTATTTAGAAACGTACATCAACAAAAACGCACCCTTCTCTCTTTTATCCGTGTTTTTTCTCTTTCATTTCAGCATTGACAACATTGATTTACAACAAAAAGAGAATGACTTGCTTCAATGATAAAGTGAATCATTAGGGAATTGAAGTTATACAGAGCTTCTATTAAAATGTAAGACTTTGTGAATAAACATATAAACGCATTATAAGTATCTGTTTGTAATAAAATATACATTTTTACTAGAGCATTTTGTCATGTTGGTTTAGTAAGTTAAATTTTTTCGATCAGCGTTTCCCCCAAAGCCGTATTGCGACCCGGTCTCAACGAGAAGAATGCGTTTAAAAAAATGCTTTAAAAATTTTATAGCCATGGTTTAGGTAGCTAATTTGCCACTGCTACACAAAAATTTTAAACCTGCATAATGTTAACTTATAATTAAACGTTGCATCCCTCTTAAGCAATATCAACAACATAGCCTAATCCAAAATGTTGAAAATGGTCGATATAGTCAAATTTATCTTAAACTGAGCTTATAATAACAGATAAAAAAAATATATATAACCTACATTTTTATCGTATGTATCATCTATCAGTTTCTTTCTTTTACTATAGTAGAGTCTCTAGTGACCGCTGCCTTTAGTCAAAAGAAAGTGGCGGCAGCCGAGCTTCACTTTTAGTGACTGCGCATATAGGGATTGCGCATTCTGTTATATTACTATTCTGTAGTCTTGCCAATATTGTAAAATAATCATTGTTTGTTCTGGTTTAATCCTTGTTGCCCAAACTACAATCAGCTTTGACCTAGTAAATAGGTTCTCAACGGGGGCGATATCGCCCCCCGGGGGGCGGTGAGAAGCTTTAAGGGAGCGCTGACATTCCCGGGGGCGATTGGGGGGGAGGCGGTGAAGGGCAAGTGGGCGGTACAAACATACCTGATATAATTTGAACCTTACAGCTATTTGAATCGATTCGTTTTTTGGATGAAATGTGATGTAAACGCAAGTGATGCTAAATATCTGATATCCCCCAACGGTATGCCTACATATTATTATATTAATAAGAAATAGGAATCGCAGTGACTTTTCTATGAAGTATGTGTCAGTATTTGACAAATATGGTGTGCGACCGGCTGGTCCTGTAGTTGGTTCATCGGACTGTCAACCCTGCTGACCGATCACTGTCGCATTTACATCTGCTAATATTAATATTTTGATCTCAGTTTTACCAAGATGTCCGTATTGTGTTTCAAACTATTCAATTGGACAACTATCTATAATTGAGCGGTATAGATAAGTAGTAATCATACAAACTGGGTAGTTATTGTAATGCTTGAAAATATACATATATATTCTTTAGTCATATAATATTTATATAATTTTCAAATATTTTTTTACAGATTGATCATTTCAATAATTTCGTCTCAATTTATTCTTTTTGTTAATCCTAATAATATAATCTCGCTGCCATTTAATATAATCGTAGCCATAATGTAATCATTGTTGACCCTGACATAGCTATTGTTGCCTTTCTACAAGCAGTGTAAGAGTAAATAAACAGATCCCGCCTCAAGGTGGAGGGGGCAGGCTTTAAGGCTAGGGCACGTTGCTCGACTGAAATAATATAACACACGGCGAAGCCCTCAAGCCAGAATGACCAAGGTGCTATGTGGCCATGCCGAAACATTGGATAGATCAACATAAGAAGACACTGCGTTCTGACATGGTATAGACTCAGTATAGAGTATAGACTTTGTTTGATTGTTTGGATGAGATTTCCTTCTATCATGTTTATTATAGACCCTACCTACTGATATGTTGTTTCACAATTTGTAAGAAATATTTCGTTTGTCAGCGTTGGTATTATCTTATTTCGTTGAACAAACATGTTTGAATATGTTGGATAGGATACATCTATCAACATTTACATCTTTTTGTTTTCTCGTATTGTAAAGACAGTGGTAACCTCAACGAGAGACGGGTGCTAACTACTAGTTAGTTACGTAATTTCAACATTATGGACGAAGTTTAGAAAAAATCAAACAAATAGTCTTACAAATATATTTATACAGTTGTCATATTGTACAATGTTTGTTTTGCTATAAGCCCGTGGTACTTGCTTGATTTCTATATTACCTTCGAATATCTTCCAAACGTTTAAACATAGCAATAGTTTTAATTATTTATTTTATACTAGTAGCCCCAACCCCTTATTTCGATGTTTTTTTTACAGGCTGCAACCATTCTGAAATTGAAAATATGCTCAATGGCGTCAAGAATCTAGAAATCAATATATGCCTACTCTGATATTTGTGGTTGTTAATTTTTTACATCGTGATTTTAAAATGAGTAGCCAGAGTTTTTAAATGCTTTAATAAAATTGGCTTTTGTTTAAGCCAGAAAATCTGGCATACGCAACAAAGTAAAAATTTATTTAAGAGTAAATAAACAAATCTGAGCCTATAATATTCATTCTTTATTCAATACAATAATTTAGCCTAGATCTATGTCGTTACATTAATTCTAATTTTGGTTACATTTACTGTATATTTATGTGCACGTTTTTAACTGCCTACATAATATACATTTTTATATTTGATAGACTGGACGCACGAAAAAGCAAAAGTCATGCATCAAATGATTAATTCCACTGGGGTATTGAGGGCTGTTTTAAGAAATAACATGATTGTGATAAGCGTTGCTATGATGGGCGGTTCTTCTTAGCCCATATAAAATAAACCTGTTGGCGCCTTATTTATGACTGGACGACAGTGACCATACAAAGCCCGTAGGCCTACACTAAACTGGGACAAAGACTGTTTCTGAAGTCTCGGATTACTATTGTTACTATTTCGTAAGTGATCGAATCCAAGACTAAAGGGAAAAAAAAGAGCTTACAAATTTGACGTCTGTTGAGGACATCACTGAAGAATGGGTCGTCTGCCACGCAACGATTATCAGAAGTCTTTTCCCTCCTTTAACAAGTTGATGAAAGCAAGCCAGATTCCTCCCCTCTCTCTCTCTCCCTTTCTCTGTCTCTTGATTTCAATGAGGCTTAAGAAAAAGTGCGGATTACTTGTTATAAACAGTGTAAGAATCTGGCTTGGGATGAGAAGCAAATCGGCTTTGTGGAAGATCCGACACTTTACAAACCGTGAGATTGAAAGCATCTGAACAATATTTATTTAGCCGTGAGTGTGTGATCTGCCAATAGACATTGATTTCTCTGAGCAAGTGCGCCGGTTTCTATAACGTCACGCATCGCGGAACAAGAACAGAAAACTCGATCAACACGGGGGGTAACTCGCTGCTTTTGATGGGCTGCCGGTGCGATAATTGCGTCCCCTCGAGCGGTCTATTACTCGGGCTTTGTCCCGCACGGTGGAGTCTCAACACTCTTTTTTTTTTTCTTCTTTTTTTCGAGACTGGTGTCAGGGGCTAAAAGGTGTCTCGGTTGTTGAACAGGTAAGTTGTTATCCAAATATTTAGAGTGATGATATGCAATGGGGGTATACAATGGGGGAGAGAACTACTGTGGTAATCAAGGCCCGGTACTCGTGTCAATCCCAGCACGGCAATGAAGACCTGTCAGACCTGGTTGTGGACAAGTCTTCAAGCTCGAACTGCGGGCTTTTAAAAAGACTCCGTTGCGTAAGTGAGAAAGTTACAACGCAACACTCTGTCGCCTTAGGTCTCTTCCACTAAACTGGTACATATAGGTACTTGACTAGTAGGGGCCTTTTGTTTGTACTAAACTACGGCCTGTACTAGCCTTGTTCGGACCGTCTGGCATCTATTTAGCAACATAGGACAACAAAAAATGTCCCCACTCTTTTATCAGTGTTACTTTTACCTTTTCATTTAAATTATTGACGGCATTGATTGACAACGAAAAGAGAATGATTTGCTTGCACAATGAATTATTGAGTCATTCAATAGTTGAACTCTTTATAGAGCTTGTATTGTGGTGATAGACTTTTTGAACAAATATATAAACGCTTTATTAGTAGACCTCCGTAGTAAGAAAAGTAGATTAGTGCGTTCTGTCATATATGTTAATCAGAGTTTCCCCAAACGCCAGGTCGCAGCCCGGTACCGGGCCATAGAAGCAGAATTACCGGGGAGGAAAAAAAATTTGTGGAAATTCATTGAGTTTTTTCTTTATTTATATGCTAGTATAGGCGATAAAATTATTAGTGAGTCGCTGGTCGTGAAAACAATGCGACTATCCTGCATGCAGCGGACTTTACCGACTCATCGCAGTCTGCGTTGGAGACAGAAGAGAATACATTCTTGGGATATCCACATGGTCCAGAACCTCCTGATTAGATAAGCGATAATTCCACGTGACACCCTTTATACGGCGGAAACAGCGCGGAAACATTTAGGTGGCACTCTTGGCGCATATTAGGTGATCCACACTCGCTACAGTATAGTATGGTACTCAAGATGCAGGTCATTACTTGTCTGTCTCGAGATTTTACAAACTCTTTTGGAAAGCTTGACCATAGCATCAGAGGCCTTGCTCATTCTTCTAGTTATCTCATTATATATTGACAAATCACTGTAGATTGTTATGCTGAAGTATGTGAGATTTTTTGCAACCTGAAAGGGTATGGCTGCCAGTGTTGATGATAGGGACCGATGAGACGTCTTGATCCATAATCTATTTTATATAGGCTGGTTGTTGGACCGAATTCCGGGGTAAAGTGTGCAGACCTGCTTGTATGTGTGAAGTGAGGGCAGCACTGTCAGCAAACTACATCTATCTAATCAGGAACCTTATTATTTATTTCACAAGTAAGCATATTTTTTAGAACCAGATATGACATTCAACCCTTTACGGTATAACACGTATTTCACAATACATAAATCTCGTAATTCTAAACGTTTCGTTTGGACAAGCTTTCAAATAGTTATCACAGACTTATGTTATCAAACTATACATGCCAAATAAAGAAACAGTTTTAGACTACATTTGAATATAAATCTTCTCATTATAGGCGCCGACTGAGGTGGTACCATTATCAGCTGTTTGATAAGCAAATGGGCAAAGCGACAGCTAATATTCGATTGTTTTTGTAATTGAGACCAGGAAGGTAACACTGTGCCCCTTCCACCATCCATTTCACATTTAATTTATTCCAATGATCAGGTTATTGTTGAATAGATTGGACTGTATACGTCTGTATTCGGTTGTATTCGGCTATATTCGACTGTATTCAGCTATATTCGACTGTATTCGGCTATATTCGACTGTATTCGGCTATATTCGACTGTATTTGGCTCTATTCGACTGTGTTCGCCTATATTCGACTGTATTCTCAACCTGTACACGCCAATAGCCGTATTCCACAAAACAACAAATAACTCAACTGTCCCACCAGAATTACGACATACATGTGAAGTACATGAATATATTGGCCTAGATCTTATTAGCTCTTTTCATTGAGTTATTTGAAAATATGTTCTTTCCCAATTCTGACCTTTTATACTTCTTCTTTCTTTCTTTCTTTTGTCAACAAAATATGTTAACTTGAGATGAACTAACCCGGGCTGTGTGTTCTGGTATTTGTTCGCCAATGACACTCTCACTCGTCACAGAGTATGCGTGTGTGTCTTTTCTTGTTTTTGTATGTGTGTTGCTAAATCAACAGGTACGTTGCGTTATGTTAACTGAACATATCAAATACTAGCGTGAAGCATGGCATATGTATTTAACAAATTAGCCTAACCAATGTAAGGGCATTACGCAAAGGCACGCTCGGGCCAAATGAAGAGCGGTGGTGTGGCGGCAGAGCGCTTCCTTTTGCAAAAACCCCCTGAAGGTATCATATTCCCTTGAGGGTCTGGAAGGTGTCTGTGGGGACGTTAGAGTTTCATGACATCAGAAAAAAAAAGGAGGAAAAGATCGGTAGGTCTACATAATGTAATGTAATTGATTAATGTAGTGGTTAATGGGGTCAACTGGGCTCTTCATTACTAAACCAATGGACATGTGATTTGGAATGGTTCTCTTCGTACTTTTGGTCAAGTGAGCCCAGCGGACAACGTTTTGACTTGTCACTCAAAAGTTTTATTTCCTTGTGTTGGCACTACAGACCCACCAATCTCTTCCCCCCCCCCCCCGCCCATCACCATTGTGCATCTTTCAATGCTATCAGTTGCTACGGTCCTGGTCCTCACAGTCTGACAGTCAATCAGTACTAATGTTGTTTGTTTTTTTTAAACTAAAAAATGCTGTTACGTTTAGAGCGTGTCACAAGAGAGAGAGAGAGAGAGAGAGAGAGAGAGAGAGAGAGAGAGAGAGAGAGAGAGAGAGAGAGAGAGAGAGAGAGAGAGAGAGAAAAATGGAGAGAGAGAGAAAGAAATGGAGAGAGAGAGAGAGTAATGGAGAGAGAGAGTAATGGAGAGAGAGAGAGTAATGGAGAGAGAGAAATGGAGAGAGAGAGAGAGAGAGTGAGAGAGAAGGAAAATATAATAAAATAAAACAACAAAACAAATCCAGAGTATAGTCTACACTTTAGTCTACAGTCTACCAGTCTACATCTTGTGTCTACGGCGATACATGCCGGTGGAGAGTGGGTGGAAGGTGGGTGGGGGGACTGTTTGAAAAGCGTGATGGGACATAACTCATTCCACAGGTGCTTGAATTCGCTCCCCTTAGTCTCCAGTGCAAACCAAAGACAATTTATTCACGGCATTAACGTCCTTTGCCCCACACCATCCCGCCGTGGCCCTCTTGCCACGACACCGCCCCTGGCCTCTTGCCATGACACCGCCCTCTCCCCCCCCCCCTCCTTACACCCCCTTTAAAAAAAATGAAACCTTCCAGTGTGAATGTCTTACACGAATGTGTGTATATATGGGTGTGTATCAAGTGTGTGTATTTGTGTGTGTGTATTTGTGTGTGTGTGTGTTTGTGTATGTTTTTAAGGTGAAACCCAACACAAGGAAGAACTTATATGCGTGAAATACTAACGTAGACGGATGAAATATGTGGGCATATCTTTTTACTGGATCACCGTGCGCAATAATAATTTTTTTTTAAACTTGATAATGGGGACGGGATGATAACGATCATTATGGTAGAGATTTCAGGCGCATGTCATACTTGGCATTCTGCGAAATATTTCATTTAAAAATGAATGATTACAAGAATGCTATAATATTATAAGCCTTTTAGGCTTTGTTGGTTAAACAAAAACATTTCTAATGCGTGCGTTTATGATTGTATTATACATTTGAATATAGCCTAGGTATTTATTTGTTATAAATTGTAACAAATTGTAAGGCTAACTTGTCATAACAATGATTATACATACCCCTCCCCCCGCCCCCGGTTTATAGGGGTACACAAAACAGGGGGACAAAGGCCTGTGCGATATTTGCGCCCCCACCCTCCAGCTTTCTATTAACTTGTCTTTGTCAAACATGGCGGAGTCGCAACATGATTTTTGTCTTTCAAACTGGTGTCATAGGCAAAAAGGGTCTTCACCTCTCCAAAGTGTTATTTATATTCAATATAATAATATAAAGCAATATAGACTAAATAAGCAATCCCCCAATGACCAGGAGATGTTTTATTAACGTGCGCCCCAACCTGGACAACTTTCTAGTGGGACGCCTATGCCACCCCCCACCCCCCATTTTTCAACGTATGTTTTCTTCTTCTTTCCACCCTCCTCCCCCCATAATTTATATTTCGCCCTGTCTTCTGTTCCCCCTTGGTATGCAACAGGTGAGGGGCGGCATCAAGAAGAAAGAGGGCGGGACTGTTCCTGCGCTGGGCTGCCTGACTAACCACAACCTTCTTTTTTCGTATTCCTACGCCGTCGCTAGAGTTGGTGTTTTTTTTCCCTTCGGAATAAGGGGGGGGGGTCGGGGTGGATGGGGGTGGAGGGGGAGCATGTTTGGCTGCTCCGCGTCTCGCTATCCTCGCGACGAATGGAGGTCCAAGACTTTTTTGTGTACATCCCTCTCTACACGGTCTCGACATCAGTGGAGATGGTTCTTCTCTTTTACAAGGGAGGTGACTGATTGATTCTTGCTACTGGTTTCATGTTTTCCACCATGGATTATTGCGCATAGAAATATGTGTTTTCTTTACAATAAATCGTAATTGTTTTAAAAGTTAATTCATCGTATCCGACTTTAACCCTATCCAAATTATTACCACAGGCAATTAATAATAAGCTTTGTACACGGATGGTCTCAGACACAACAAAGCTAAATAAATAAAACAGCATTTCTTCTTATCACACACGTAAGAATATCGGCAAGACATCCGTACCTCCCAGGGGTCGCAATGCTGAAGAAATTATCACCAGACACAGTCGTTTATATCTTGACCCCGCTGTAATCATAACACACTAGGCTGATTTTTGTGTGTTTATATTTGTGATGGAAGTGACCAACACATGAAACTAGTGTGTAGTGTCTGTGTGTGTGGTAACAGTGTAGGTTGAATCTAAAGCGTGCAAACTAAAATATTCTATTGTTTTTTTGTTTGTTTTTTTATGTTGGTATTATCAGTAACTGTAGGCCTACATTCAAATACCTTGGACTCGGATTGTATATTATTTCAACAACAACAACAATTATAATTTAACAGTTAGATGGTGGAAATTTTAATTTTGTGTTTGGATTAAAAAAAAATTTTTCCAAAGTGATTGTCTGGAAAACGGAAAATTCCCACTTGGATTGTTGAATTGTGACAGTTTGTTTTAAAAGTTCAACTGCACGGAGTTATTCAATGCGAAGGTATGTCAATGTTTTCAAAATGTCCGGGAATATTTATTCAGGTTTAACGTGGAATTCAGTTGAATCCGATATAAATTCTTCCTGTAGGCCTACCTCATAAAAATGATAGATATAAATGTTATTTAAAACCGCTTAGTCCTTCACGATAATTTTTTTTTTCAAGTGCGATATATTTTGTAATAATGTAGGCTGCAACCGTAATATCTTCTATTTACTTCTTAATGTTACAAATGCGAACTGCTTAAATAAAAATAAGCCAAATAGATTAATAGTCCTACTATACTTGTTATTTCTTATAATATTTTCAACTAACAAGTTTTTCAGAATTTTCTTTACCGATTAAACATTGCGAGACTAGACTCAAACAAGGCTGCAAAACTCTTTTGTAACATATACGTTATAAGAAACAATCTACCTTAATTTCTACATTGCCTGTATTTTTTTAGCAACCTATCTATTTGTTTATTTGTTTAATTATCGGTATGAATGCATAATCTAGGCATATGTATAGTGTGCGTAGTAGGCCTATGGTTGCGCATATAGGCCTACCCAAAATCCACTTTAATTAGCCTTTTACATAATATACAACTGAAGTAGACAAAACCTATTATAACAATTATAAATATTTGAATTTTTGTTTCTCAAGTAGGCCTGCTAATAAAATTGTAGTTTACAACAAGAAGCTTCAAACTGTCGGAATATCTTAGGGAAAACTTCGACACATTTCGGAAGCATTCCACATTCGTCAACCAAGTCCCGTCTTTGTCTTGTTCAGGTCCCAGCCCCTTGTATAAACTGTAACATAGTACAGTGGTACGTGACAAACAGTATATTTCTTGTACAAAACTGAACAAACAGCATTACAAAGTGATAAACTTACATGTTTATAACAAAAGCTTTGTGTTTGTCCACGTTGTATCAGAAGCCCTTGTTCAGGTTGTCCCGAAGTTTATGTTTGTCCATGTTGTATCAAAGTCTACAATATTCCTCCATATTGTATCAAAGCCTAATATTTTTGTCCAAGTGTATCAAAGCCTAATATTTTTGTCTACGTAGTATCAAAGCCTACTATATTTATCCATGTTCTATCGAAGCCTAGTTTTATCTATGTTGTATCGAAGCCTAAAATATTTCTCCATATTGTATCAAAGCCTACTATATTTATCCATGTTGTATCGAAGCCTAGTTTTATCTTTGTTGTATTGAAGCCTATATTTATCCATGTTGTATCAAAGCCTACTAAATTTCCCAATGTTGTATCGAAGCCTATATTAGTTCATGAAATTTCAAAGCCTGTATCTGTCCATGGTGTACCCGAAGCCTATATTTAGGCCTATCCATTTTTATATTTGGATGCCTCAATTTGTCCATGTTATATTATAACAATATATATTTATCCATGTGGCGACTTAGACCGTATTTGTCCGACTTGTATCAGAGGCCCATATTTGCCCAATATGTAACAAAGCCATCTCACCAGCAAACAACATATTTTCCCGGTACACTGTGTTCCTTGAAGAACAAATAATCTTTCTTAATCGCCTGATAATCCGATAAGCCTGTTCCAGAAACATTCAAGCCAAATATTGAATCTATTGCATTTTCTTTGCCCTTGTCGAAATTCGTGCAATGTGTTTTCTTTATTGCAAGAAGAGCTAAGCACAATCATGGAATTTCAGTTGTGTTTTTTTTTTGTCTTTTTTTTTATCGATCAATATTGGTATATTTATGAAATGGTATAGGCCTATCTCTGTTTTTACCTGTTTAAATTGTAGTTTCGCACGAAGAAGAGCTATAAACAGAAGTTTATTATTTAATTGAGTAAAAATTACAAATGAAGGCTTACATTTCATGCCGAAGTAAAGGTTACTTAAATGGGCAACAATTCTTCTATATTCACACGAAACGATTGCAATTATCTTACATTTTCTTGACGGTTCGCTAATTTTTAATGCCTCTAGGACTGGGGTCGGCCAGACTCGGCACGCAGAGCAATTTTCAATGGCACGCGGAAGCCCTCCAAAAAAGGCGATTCAAGTCTCTTCTAGAAGACATTGGGTGCTAGAGTGGAATGACGTTTATGTTGGCACGCCAAATAAATTAGAAGTCCTACTTTGGCACACTATAATCAAAAGGTTGCCGACCCTTGCTCTAGGACATTGAAAATGAACTTAGAACAAAACAGCACAGAAACGACCACATTGTCCATTCACGACTAACAAATGTAATGCTGGGCGGTCCGCTTTCGTAACATAATTATATTCTTTTCCCCGTTAGTACACTCGTAAAACACTTTATTGTTAAATCAAGATACAATAAACTACAGTAGAAACACCTTTGATATACAGTACTAATGCAGCGATTATCTTTATCTTTAGAACTAACGAGACGATTATCATGATATAAAGACAAATGCGGCGATATTTACATAGACGTTACTAATGTAACTACAACTGACGAATGGAGGAAGTGTTAATATACAACTTTTAAGAAAAACTAACTTTTAATATACACTATAATAGAATTGTCACTTTTACAATGTTTACATAAAGATAAAAAAAACAAACATGTCGGTATAAACGGTAAACAATTTTATTTGTAGTAAGCCTATATTTCACATTACCAATTGCTTCAATTTTTTTCCCCATTCCATTACTAAAATATAGATACATACACACATACAGACAGAACGTAAAATATGTCCACAATTAAAAGAATGTCTTGTCGTTCTACTTTGAAATTATATTTTAAACAACAACAACTAGCCTAACTGTTGAAATGGTCCTACCCACGGGTTTTTATTTACTATTGCGAAACGATGCATATTGGCTAAATATTGGTAGTATATGTTGCCAATAATTTAATCCCGATCTAATGCTAAACAAAAAACGTACTATTTGTTCCGCAAGTCTTGGCATCCACTAATACTAAACTGATCTCGGAAGAAAGCTGAAAACATTATTTACAATATTGAATTTAGAATATTGCAGTATTAGAAAAAGTATTTTCTTGGATATGATACATTGGTTCTATAATACGCTTCTATGTCTTGACGATTGCATAGTATTCACACGATTTAAAAAGAAATAAAAGTTGGCATCTTATCTTTTTCTTATCTTATAAGCTTATATTACAGACGCTCCTTCTATAAAGAAGACTATTGCGTGTTACGCTCATCCGTGGTCCGAGTCTAGTCTTTCATTTTGATTAGTGTTTTTAATAATGTTAATTTACTGGTTTTCCTGGTTTGTTCAGGCAACCCATTCCATGTCCGGATGCCACTGTATGGATTTGTTCTTTAAGATAAGAAAATTGTTTTCATCCTTATGTTTATCTGATCATTGTAAAAGATTGTTACTGTGTAGTATTTTTAAGATAGAATTTAATGCCTTGTGTATTATTACTACTTTACTCTTTGCCCCTCTGTCTTCTAGTGTTTCTAGGTTTAGTGATTTAACTATTGGTGTTACTCTTGTTAGTTGTGGATATTCACTAGTTATGAATTTGTTCTAATTTTTTTAATGTTTTCTTTAGTTGATGGGCCCCACACAGAAGATGCATATACTAGTATAGGTCTAACTAATGTGAGCTAGAATTTTCATTTTATGTTCTCATTACATTAAAAATTGGTAAAAGTTCCTTTTTATGAAAGCATGTAGTTAGACGTTTTTGGGGGGGGGGGGGGGGCAGGTTGGAGGGATACGCCTATGTGATGACAAGGCTAATAATAGTTTTGCCTAAATGTATTATGTTGAACATTGATCCGCCCATATAATAATTTCCTTCTAGAAGCTGGCGATGTTGAATTATATAATTTACAGCGTCATACTTTATGGAGTTTCATTGGTGTTTAGCTCTAAATGGCTTATTATTTAGTTCCGAAAGGTCGTGCTGTATGTTACCTTCGGCCTACTGTAGCTAATTTTCGAAAGGTTTTTATTATTCCGTTCCTTGCGTCAGTAGTATAGGCCACTGAAAAGTCATTTATATAGACAACTATATATTCAACTCTATAGACGACATTAGGCCTACAGTCAATTGTGTAGACAACGGTATAATCAACTCTTTATACAACTGTAGGCCTACAGTCAATTGTATAGACAACGGTATCATCAACTCTTTATACAACTGTAGGCCTACAGTCAATTGTATAGACAACGGTATAATCAACTCTTTATACAATTGTAGGACTACAGTCAATTGTGTAGACAACGGTATCATCAACTCTTTATACAACTGTAGGCCTACAGTCAATTGTATAGACAACGGTATAATCAACTCTTTATACAATTGTAGGACTACAGTCAATTGTGTAGATAACGGAATAATCAACTCTTTATACAATTGTAGGACTACAGTCAATTGTGTAGACAACGGTATCATCAACTCTTTATACAACTGTAGGCCTACAGTCAATTGTATAGACAACGGTATAATCAACTCTTTATACAATTGTAGGACTACAGTCAATTGTGTAGATAACGGTATAATCAACTCTTTATACAATTGTAGGACTACAGTCAATTGTGTAGATAACGGTATAATCAACTCTTTATACAATTGTAGGACTACAGTCAATTGTGTAGATAACGGTATCATCAACTCTTTATACAACTGTAGGCCTACAGTCAATTGTATAGACAACGGTATAATCAACTCTTTATACAATTGTAGGACTACAGTCAATTGTGTAGATAACGGTATAATCAACTCTTTATACAACTGTAGGCCTACAGTCAATTGTATAGACAACGGTATAATCAACTCTTTATACAATTGTAGGACTACAGTCAATTGTGTAGATAACGGTATAATCAACTCTTTATACAATTGTAGGACTACAGTCAATTGTGTAGATAACGGTATAATCAACTCTTTATACAACTGTAGGCCTACAGTCAATTGTATAGACAACGGTATAATCAACTCTTTATACAACAGTAGGCCTACAGTAAATTTTATAGACAACGGTATAATCAACTCCATAGACAACTGTAGGCCTACAGTCAATTGTGTAGACAACGGTATAATCAACTCTTTATACAATTGTAGGCCTACAGTCAATTGTGTAGACAACGGTATAACCAACTATATAGACAACTTCAGGCCTACTATAGATTAGGGGTCATCAACGTTTTGATAATAGTGTGCCAAATTAGGATTATTAATTCGTTAAGCGTGCCAAAAGCCTGAAATTCACTCTGCTCCTCCACCCAATTTCTGGTAGTAGAGACTTGCATTGCCTTTTAGTGGGATGCGCGTGCCGTATGTTGCCAGCCTCTGGTAAATACCACGGTATAATCAACTTTCAAGCATGATTGTAGTCTGACAGTCCATTGTATAGACAATCATAAAGTCAACTATATACAACGTTCTACTTTAACACTGTATTTTTATAAACGAATATGATTTTTCAAAACTGTATCCATATGAAATGCAAACTTTTCTTTTCAAAATGTATACATCGAGTGAGTATATGTGTGTAATTCATATGAAAAACACCACACTCTTCTAAGCGAATGTCTTAGATAAAGCGTTCCTTTAAATACAGTAAGATCATAGTAAGATGTAAAAAATCCTACATTCTATCATAGACTATAATATACATGGACCGCTTGCTTTAGTATTTCTGCTACATGATGACATGAAACACTGATGTTCGGAATTCCCGATTCTAAATAGCGTAATTGCTATACAGGAAATACCTTTTATTGATATACTTGTTCCGTTTTATTTAATGGCTATGATTTTCTCAATGAAAAATTAAAATTGAAAGTTGTACAGAGCGGAAACATTTATAGATCAGTGTTGTGTGCGAACGGGAAAAGAACATAAGCTCTAAAAATAGAGCAGGCGGTCCATCTTATTATAGTCAATGATAATAGGATTAATAGGCCTACAAGTATTCATTTAAAGTCGAAAAAATGCGATTTAATAAAACGAAACTTGTATAACAATTACTTCATTTAGAATCGGGAATTGCAAAAAAAAAAAAAAAAGAAGATAATAGCATAAAAAACTAAAGCAAGCGGTCCATTTATATTATAGTCTATGGTTCTATCATATCTGCAGACATCACAATTTCTAAATCTTAATTCTTATGTATCTGTGTAATATGAGGATATTGAATAAACTTTCAGTGGCACGGTGGCGTTTGGCTGGCGTACCGGAGGTCCTAGGTTCGAATCTTGGTGAAGGCTAGGATCTGTTTTCGGGTCTGGAGGGTGTCCATGAGTCTACCTGACATAGATACCTGACATTAGTTGCGGTCAAGTGTAGGCAGCTGTGCTTTGTGCTGGCAACACAATTCCCTTGTATGCCATGGTCACAGAAACTGGTTAACGCTGCTTCACTGGCCCCATTTGTCAATCTGGTCCGACGGGATACTTTACTTTATTTTACTTTAAAAAATGAACTTTATAATAAACTTTGAACTAAAAACACCACAAAGAGCAAACATACCAAAAAGGAAAAGATCTAAATCTGATCAAAGACTGTAATAAGATGGACCGCTTGCTTTAATATTTCTGTTATTTTATGACTCGAATGACTTCTTTTCGGAATTCCCGATTCCCTTTTGTATTGTACACTTGTATTTTTTTAATCGCTATGATTTTCTCAATGAAAAATTAAAATTAAAATCGAACAGCAAAAGCTCTATAGAGCGGAAACCTTTAAGCAGACGTAGGAGCGTAGAAGTCATTTAAGACAGTGTATTGGCTGCGCACGGAAAAAAGAACATATAAGCTCTAAAACTCGATCATTTTATTATAGTTTTTGATCTGACTTAAAATATGAGAGAATCAAGGTGTGAATAACTATTTACATTATTTTATATTATCTTTACGTATTAGCAATGGACTGTTAATTAAATCTAGTTTCTTATAAATATAATGCTTTACATAACTATAACATACTAAAGAAAAGAATTTGCTTTCAAGACAGACACATATTACATTTACTATCTTATCTTATTATCTTATATGCTAAAGACGCCCACTTCTAATCTGAAAATTATTGCGTCCTACGCATATCACTGGTTGTGATGATCTGTTAGGTTTTCAGGTTTATTCAGACAACCCATCCGATGCCGAATGCTACTCTTGAAGAAAGATAATTTATATGCGTTTTTTTTTTGCCTATATAATAAGAGTTGTTTTTAGCCATAAGTCTATTAGAGCAGTGTTTTAGATTGCTGTTGAGTTGTCTTTCTAAGTTAGAATTTAATATTGTTTATATTATCACTACTAGTTACTATCTGAAGTAGCCTACCTTTTCAGCTGCTAACAAATCTAAGTATTTCAATATTTCTTTTTTTACACGAAGAATATCTTTAATCGAAAGTATTTTTTTCAATAGTTTGTACAATATTTCTTCCCGTTTCCCACACAAGTCTCACTTTAAATATAGTCTATGGATATTGGACTTCTTTGGTTAAGATTTTGTTTTCTGGGATATAAGAATGACGAAATTTTTAAGTTTCGAATTTGAGTTTCAAATACATAAAAAAAAATCCCCATGACCCCATGCCAGTCTGGCAAATGTAAACAAAGACCATCTTGGAAAAGATTAAATGACAATCTGGCAATTGGTGGGAAACCATTGTCCATTGTGTTCTTGACTATAAGTGGATGATTGCCAGTCGATTCGATAGAACTAAGGACTATAGTGAAGTGCTTTGAAACTATTCTGAAGCTACTTGTAGAGATTTTGTTGAAATCAGAAAAAACTTTGTTATTCTGTCCACAAAAACATGATTTGAGGGCGGGGGGAGGCGGTAGTTGCAATGTGTTTCACATTAGACTTTCCCATTATTATTTGTTTTGTGACTGAATGGTGCAAGGTGGTGTGGTGGACAAAACTGCCCACTGTTGACCCACCCATTGAATTTTGGAAGATATCCAGAGAAACACATTGGTTAGACTTTCCTTGGCATTCAGCTAGAGTTAGCTACAGTTCCGTATTAAAATGGTATTCAGCTAGAGTGCACTTAAAATGGTATTCAGCTAGAGTTAGTTAGAGTGCACTTAAAATGGTATTCAGCTAGAGTTAGTTAGAGTGCACTTAAAATGGTATTCAGCTGGTGTCAGCTACAGCACACTATTCAAATAGTATTCAGCTAGAGTTGGCTTCAGTACACTATTAAAATGGTATTGAGCTAGAGTTAACTCCTTAAATTAAATGTTATTTAGTACAGTCTTCCAGACGTATGATGAGAAGCAGATCAAACTGCTTCATTGATGCAGGACATACGTGGCGGGGGGGGGGGGGGGGGGGCGATAGGCTCATTTTGAGATTATAATACGATTTCCCCAACTTTTCTCCCTCGCTTTGAAACGTGTATCCCCGTAGAGAATCTCCAAAGCACATCCTCGTAAATCCCACTAATCTTTACTTTTGATGTGATTAATGAAACCACAGTTAGAAAAGGTTATTGCTGCTTCTTAAATCTATATAGTTCATAAACATCTTTCACCTGTGCATTGCTTATCTCTTGAATATTAGCAGTTCAAAGTTCATTACAGGCATGAAATGGAACAATTCAGTTTTAAAATGAAAAACGCACAGATTCTAATTTAGTATTTCGAATGGAAAATTTTAGTTTGAAATTCAATACAATTATATTAAAAGAAATTTTTTATTTTATTAGTTTGAAATAGTCATTTAATCAATATACGTATTCCTTGTATTTGGTGGAGCAAAAGGCACAGACTTTCGACCTTTTTCTCTGTCTTACACAACCAAGAAGATTTTTGATTCCGATGTTTTAATAAAGCCCTTTGGTGCCATCATGAACCATCTTTCTCATTGTAGTTTGTGGCCTTACTCTTTTCCCTCCTTCCAGGTAGGGCCCATCTGAGAGTTATCTAATTTTTGTTTCTGATTCTACTAATTTTTGATGACACGCCCCAGCCATATCAGGACTAGACTCAAACTGCGAATGAGCGTAGGACGCATTAATCTTTTTTATAAAAGGAGCGTCTGTAACGTATAAGATCGATCTTCTCCGTTCTTTGTCGTCTAAGTTATCATTGATGGTTGAGCGTCTCGAGAGCTCACCGTTTGTAATGTGAAATTAAATAAATTAAGTATGTGCAATTAGATTAGAAATGAAACTAGAATTATGAAGATTTAAGAAAAATAGAATTGAAATTGATGAAATAATTTGAGAATCTTTTGACTGTCTCTGATTTCTTGTTCATATTATTTATAATTTCTTAGCTTTTATATAAAGCAAACGACTTGTCAAAATATAACAGGTTTTAATATATAGGGCAGATCAAGTAACTGTAGGCCAGTGCTGTTTCCATATGATCAATACACTGTAACAATTTTAAAAGTTAAGAGAGAAAACATTTTATATATATATATAGATATAGATATAGATAGATATATATAGATATAGATAGATAGATATAGATATTATACACAATTTCAAGGTCGATATAATTAGTGTCCGGCCAAGTATAGGCCTACGAGTGGAATTACCAAATCGTACCCGGAACTCGGTCATGATTAACACTTTAACGAAGACTTGGCGTGGTTTGTGTCTGTTGTGACTTATTGCACTAAATCACTGTCCGCACAACATAACGTTTTCTAACATAGTGTACGCCGGGGCGTATGTAAATAATTAGCTTAGTATTAATGGTACGACGGTGCATTTACTAAATATTATAATATATGAGTTTATGAAGACTTGAAGATTGTTTTTGTTTATTCTTCCTTGTGTGTCTGAGGTGAAATTGTAATGGGTTTTTTTTTTCGTTTCTTGAAATAATGTCATAATTAAAGCTGTGGCTATGTATTGTGTTGCTGACATGTAGTAATGGGCGGGACTCCAAGAATGATAAAGTTACATAAAGAAATGGAGGCGGGGCTAACGTACCCTGTTGCAAACTAACACACGTATGCATGTAGCGGTTTTAAATAGGAGACTATAAATACATTTTTGTCCTGTGCACAACTGTGGACAAAGTTTACATTACCGTGAAAACACTGTGAATATAGCTCTCACGGGAAATGGTAAGGTATAGATACATAGTATTGGATACCAATCCGAGGCGGATCCAGTACGGCGGGTATTTTTTCCTTCCCGGGACACGAGGGTAGCAACCCAGCTTTTATGCATACCTGGCATCTGTATTGAATTTAAAGTAAATTTGCTGTGAATTGTATTGGCCACACAACACTCTAGAATGCACGTGTCAATGAAACCGAAGAACTCTGATTTATCATCACCAAAAGACTCACAAAGTGTGAAAGTTAGTATTTTAAAACCAATTGTGACAAATAGTTTTTCTGTAGTTACTTTTTGTGCCATGAATCATCCCTCACAAGTACACTTGGAATCTAAACATCCAGTGTTTCTACACAAAATGAAGCGAAAAGTTTGTTGTATGGTTGTCTGCTCTACTTCATTCTATTAACACAGTGAGCTTGTGAGAAGCTTATCAACTATGTAGAGATACAACAGACAGACAATTTGAGTGATATATAAATATTGTTACTTCTGTAGCAATCATTCTTGCTATAAAACATGGCTTCTGTGGCAGAGAATAGTGTGTCTTTTTTTTGTTGTTGTTGTTGGCTTTTTGGCTTTGAAACTGAAAGAAACGACGAGTCAGAAAGAGAGAAAGAGGAAGAAAGAGTGTGATAGAGGTAGAGAGAGGTAGAGAGAGAGAGAGAAAGAGCGAGGCAGTGGGTGAATGACAGATGCATAGATACAATGTTTGCAACCCGGGACCTTCGGCTTAGTTTTTATAGGCCTAAGTGTTTCAAAAATGTTATGGTTGTCCTTGTAGATGTTTCAGAAAATGTAATTGTTCTTTTAGGTGTTTTAGAAAATGTTATATTTATACTTCTTTTAGGTGTTTTAGAAAATGTTATATTTATACGTCTAATAGGTGTTTTAGAAAATGGTATTTTTCTTATAGAGGTTTCTGAAAATGTTGTTCTTTTAGGTGTTTTAGAAAATGTTATAACCCTAGTTCCAAAAGTTGTTTAGGAAGCTGTTATAGTTCTAATAGTTGTACTATTGTTGTACGTTGCGTTGTAGTAATAGGTGTTTTACAAAAAGCTATTGTACTGTGTTATAGAAAGAGGTTTTTTGTGTTGTAATCATAGGTGTTGTCATTACACTTAACGCTTGCCTTGGTAAGGGGGGGGGGTAGCTCCCACGGAATGCCATTCGTCTTTGTCGATGTGTTGTTTCTGCAGAGGGCAGGTAGTCTGTAAGAATACGCCCCTGGTTATCAACACCTTGACGCCTTTCCATTTCTATTACCCCTCGTCGAGACCTGTTGTTTTCATCGGGTGTCCATTTCAACAAGCTATTCAAGACGCCAAGTTTGGGGGTTTTCTATTCTGCGATCCACCGGTTTAAGAACATCACGTAATCTATCGAGGGGGGATAATTCTGAATGACACACACACATACACACAAAAGGGACAGCGGAATCTCTCAATATCAGTTAGCGTGACTGAATTATATCTGATTTAGGGGTTTGATCTTTTTGTCTGATATTAAGTTAGAAAACGTTGAATAGTCAAGATAGGTAGGTACGCAACGTGCCGGAAAACTTTCTTAACCCTTCCCGTACCGACCTACTTCTATATATGCTGCCTTCAGTTCCGGTATATACGCGCCCGGGACTGTAAGGGTTAAGATGGTTAAAGTTAAAATAACGGCTGTCGTATATATTGACATATAGCCTATATAACGCACACATCTAATTAATATAGAAACAGCAAAACAGCTGAGAATAATCTAATTAATATAGAAACAGCAAAACAGATGAGATTGTTTTATCATGTACGATTTTTGTTGTTATTTAAGGTCTTCAAATAGCGTCATAATTAGAAATAGTGAACAGAAAACCGTCAACACAATTTTACTATCTATAGAACTTTAAAAAAAAGACGCAAAGAAAGTATTTAAAAATGACAGTGTTTGCACAATATATAATTGTCAACTTTTTCCAATACCGCAGCAGTTGATGTGAGGTATGAGTTTGATCTAAATTATTGTGCTATTCCTAAAAAAACAAACTAATAGAAACATTAATGCAATGTTTGAATAGGTCAATCGGTCAATCTCCTGTGTAATGTTTGAATAGTTGAATCGGTCGATCTCCTGTGTAATGTTTGAATAGTTCAATCGGTCATCTCCTGTGTAATGTTTGAATAGTTGAATCGGTCGATCTCCTGTGTAATGTTTGAATAGTTCTATCGGTCAATCTCCTATGTAATGTTTGAATAGTTCAATCGGTCAATCTCCTGCGTAATGTTTGAATAGTTCAATCGGTCAATCTCCTGCGTAATGTTTGAATAGTTCAATCGGTCAATCTCCTGCGTAATGTTTGAATAGTTCAATCGGTCAATCTCCTGCGTAATGTTTGAATAGTTCAATCGGTCAATCTCCTGTGTAATGTTTGAATAGTTCAATCGGTCAATTTCCTGTGTAATGTTTGAATAGTTCAATCGGTCAATCTCCTGTGTAATGTTTGAATAGTTCAATCGGTCAATCTCCTGTGTAATGTTTGAATAGTTCAATCGGTCAATCTCCTGTGTATTGTTTGAATAGTTCAATCGGTCAATCTCCTGTGTAATGTTGAATAGTTCAATCGGTCAATCTCCTGTGTAATGTTTGAATATTTCAATCATTCAATCTCCTGTTTAATGTTTGAATAGTTCAATCGGTCAATCTCCTGTGTAATGTTTGAATAGTTCAATCGGTCAATCTCCTGTGTAATGTTTGAATAGTTCAATCGGTCATCTCCTGTGTAATGTTTGAATAGTTCAATCAGTCAATCTCCTGTGTAATGTTTGAATAGTTCAATCGGTCAATCTCCTGTTTAATGTTTGAATAGTTCAATCGGTCAATCTCCTGTGTAATGTTTGAATAGTTCTATCAGTCAATTTCCTATGTAATGTTTGAATAGTTCAATCGGTCAATCTCCTGTGTAATGTTTGAATAGTTCAATCGGTCAATCTCCTGTGTAATGTTTGAATAGTTCAATCGGTCAATCTCCTGTGTAATGTATGAATAGTTCATTCGGTCAATCTCCTGTGTAATGTTTGAATAGTTCAATCGGTCAATCTCCTGTGTAATGTTTGAATAGTTCAATCGGTCAATATCCTGTGTAATGTTTGAATAGTTCAATCGGCCAATCTCCTGTGCAATGTTTGAATAGTTCAATCGGTCGATCTCCTGTGTAATGTTTGAATAGTTCTATCAGTCAATCTCCTGTGTAATGTTTGAATAGCTCAATCGGCCAATCTCCTGTGTAATGTTTGAATAGTTCAATCGGTCAATCTCCTGTGTAATGTTTGAATAGTTCAATCGGTCAATCTCCTGTGTAATGTTTGAATAGTTCAATCGATCAATCTCCTGTGTAATGTTTGAATAGTTCAATCGGTCAATCTCCTGATTTATTTTCTGAAGGCTGAATGGTGTAGATTCTGCTTAGAGTTTCAGACCATTGCATGGACACTGTTAAGACGTATCTCCCCGTGGCATGGACACTGTATAGCCTCCTCTGCTCATGATATGGACACTGTTTAGCCACTTCTGCCTATGGCCTATGGCATGGACACTGTTAAGCCATCTATGCCTTGGATACTGTTAAGCCACCTATGCCTATTGTATTGACACTGTTTAGACTTATCTGCCCATTGCATTTTCAGCCTTAAGCCACGCCACCTCTGAAAATATATATTATTATCTGACGATCTTCTTCCTTTTAACCCTTGAATCCTTATACAGGGATCTCTTCCAGACTGAGCATGTTATGCGTCTTTTTCTGTAACATTGAGAAAAGGGGGAAGGGGAATGAGGACTGGTGTGTAGGGTGGTGTTCCAGTCCGTTTCAGAGGATTCTATGTTTTCCGCTCCACCTGCACGACGTGGGCTCAACACTTTTAGTTTTCGTGTAGCCATTGTGTAGTAAGTTGTCCCTGAATAGCTGAGTCTGTCTTTAATCTTCTTTTAAATCCAACAGTCAACCCGATCCACGATTAGCTCTTTACAACGTACACATGTGTATAAACCGTGCAGTTCGAAACAACAAAAAAACTATCACCACTCTATTGAATATTGAATAATAGAAAAATAAACACTCTATTGAATAATAGAAAAATAAACACTTTGACAAGACATGAAACACTGGTTCATGTTATGGTCTTTAACTGTATCAATTTATCTCTTGTTTCATGGCCTCTCTGTGAGTGAGAGTTTGTCAGCGGGTCTGTGTTCTGCACGAGATAACACAAAATGAGTGTTAACTTAAGGATTAGCGGATTATAGATTGGTGTGATTGATAGTAGCCGGTTAGGTAAAAAAAGAGAAAGAGGGAAGGATAAACAACTGAGCTTATCTATCTATCTATCTATACATCTATCTATCATCTATCTATCGTTCTATCTTTCTATCTTTCTATCTATCTATCTATCTATCATCTATCTATCTATCTATCTATCATCTATCTATCGTTCTATCTTTCTATCTTTCTATCTATTTCTATCTATCTATCTATCTATCTATCTATCTATCTATCATCTATCTATCTATCTATCTATCATCTATCTATCTATCTATCTATCTATCTATCTATCTATCTATCTATCTATCTATCTATCTATCTATCTATCTATCTATCTATCTATCTATCTATCTATCGTTCTATCTTTCTATCTTTCTATCTATTTCTATCTATCTATCTATCTATCTATCATCTATCTATCGTTCTATCTTTCTATCTTTCTATCTATTTCTATCTATCTATCTATCTATCTATCATCTATCTATCTATCTATCTATCATCTATCTATCTATCTATCTATCTATCTATCTATCTATCTATCTATCTATCTATCTATCTATCTATCTATCTAACTATCTATCTATCTATCTATCTATCTATCTATCTATCTATCTATCTATTTCTATCTATCTATCTATCTATCATCTATCTATCTATCTATCTATCTATCTATCTATCTATCTATCTATCTATCTATCTATCTATCTATCTATCTATCTATCTATCTATCGTTCTATCTTTCTATCTTTCTATCTATTTCTATCTATCTATCTATCTATCTATCTATCTATCTATCTATCTATCTATCTATCTATCTATCATCTATCTATCTATCTATCTATCATCTATCTATCTATCTATCTATCTATCTATCTATCATCTATCTATCGTTCTATCTTTCTATCTTTCTATCTATTTCTATCTATATATTTATCTACTTATGTACCTATTTTCCTACGTATCTATCTACCGGTTTATATACCTAACTACCTATGTATGTATCTATGTATTTATCTGTCTAGCAATCTTTTCTATCTCTCTGAACTATTTGATCCTTTTGATCTATATGATCTATCTGATCGCTCTATTTAAATATATTTTATTATATAGCCTATATTTAACCAATTATCCACCTACGTACGTAGCGCCCTATTTATATATCTAACTATCTAAGTATCTATCTATCTAGCTATCTAATCTATTTATGTGATCTATCTGATCTATCTCTCTCTCTTTTATATATATATATATATATATATATATATATATATATATATATTTATATATATATATATATTTATATATATATTTATAAATATATATTTATACCAATTTACCCAAGTATTTTTCTATCTATTTATATATATGTCTGTCTATCTGGCTGGTCGTGTGGTCTGTCTGGTTGCTCTTATATCTGCCTGTATGGTTTTTGTTTCACTGTCTGTCTTTTTAATGAACCCTCTTTTCACTCTTTTCACCCCCCCCCTTCCATAAATTTTAATAGAATAAAATGCCAAGAAAAAATGTAATAGCAAACATTATTTTTTTAAAAACATGAATAACCAGTGCTTCTCAGTCCTCGAAAATCTCAAACAGGGAAAGCGGCATCGGAATAAAACATCCCCCCCCCCCCCCCGAAAAAACAACAACCACGTTGGCTTTCTGAATTTCTGGTAGCAGCTGAAGATGTCTAAAATAGTTAAAGCTAGACTCACTTAGTGCATGCAGACGTCAACAAGAATTATATCATTCTCTTTTTGTGATATCTAGTCTTAGAATGTTAAGTGGGTCGTGATATTTCAGAACAGGAAAACATAGCCAGTAAACAATGAAATAAGCATATTGAAAATAAAAGAAAGAACTTGTTTTAAAAAAAATTCAATATATATGTTAAGGTTACAATGAGGTTTCTCTATGGTAGACATTGCGGCTAATATTGCCACCTGACACTGCCACTTGACATTAAAGCATTTAATGAGATGGCACTTTATGTTATCGCGACATGTCACGTTGTCATGCCGGGGGGCAGTTAACTTAACATGTCAACGAGAATCACAACCCGGTGATAGATTTCGTTTTGACGGCTCACACAATGAGATGTCTTCATTAACAACAGGGCTATTCAATTGTTTCATTGTACTTTCTTTCAATAAACACCGGTCACGTGGGAACGTACAGGTCTAAATATAACAACACGTGTATAGAACTGTACATTTATTATTCAAGAAGACTACTTTAAATATACCTCCAAATAAACAGACTTAACTTGTTTTGGAATATAATGCATTGCAAAATGACTCAATTGACAATAATAGGATCATAAAAAGCCCTTGGCCACAACAGTAACAATGACGTGAGAAGATGAGCCCACACAGAACCACACAGAGCCACACACAAACAAAGTAATAAAGCTTAATGTAGGTAGACCACCTAAATGAACGTTACCGATGTAGAAAATGCCCAGCAACAAAATTTCACAAATGTTTATACAATAGTATCAATCGTAAACTTGTACATCTACTACACACCTGTAACATATGTATAGCTTGTACCATAGATCTGGGTAGGTTGTTTTTTTTTGCCATTGATTTGTTTATTTTGCGTCACAAATCTCAACAAAGACATAACTCCAAGGGGGGGGGGGGTGGTAAGGGAGCATTCGCTCAGAAAACCCACACCTCGTTTTTATCAGGCTTGGGTAAGTTTCTGAAAGTATAGGAAAACTTACCAAGGTTTAGAGAAGTTTTGGAAAGTTGAGTAAAAATGACCAAGTTTTGAAAAAGTTTAGGAAAGTTTCGGAAAAATTACCATTAACTAAAGAGAAGTTTAGAAAAGTTTATGAAAAATTACCAATGTTAAGAGAATTTTATAAAAGTTTAGGAAAACTTACCTATGTTAAGAGAAGTTTAGAAAAGTTTAGGAAAACTTACCAATGTTTATAGAAGTTTAGGAAGGAAAACTTACTAAGGTTTAGAATTCGGAGAAGTTTAGGCAAGTCTAGGAAGACTGACCAAGGTTTAAAGAAATTTAGGTAAGTTAGGAAAAGTGACCCTAATTTTGGAAATGTTTGTAAATTTAGCTATTAGTTTTTTGCAATTAAAACATATTATTTTACGTGGTCTGGTTAAGGATACTATCTTATATGTAAGGTTTTTGTCGGACTATTCTATGATTTCTATAAGTAATAAGTAATAAAAACACATTGCGAAATATTTTTTTTTACCTTTATATCGGACTACAAGTAAATATTAAGACATTTCATGCATAGGCGTAGGCCTACATATATATTGTGCGACTTGTTATTGTGAGTTTTGGAAACAGTTTGGGAATTGCGAAATATTTATATTTAAAAAAAAGAACACTGAGTGGGAAAATAACATTTTTTATTTAGATTGTAGGGTGAAACTTTGAACTATTTTTTATTTAGATTGTAGGGTGAAACTTTGAACTATTTTTTATTTAGATTGTAGGGTGAAACTTTGAACTATTTTTTATTTAGATTGTAGGGTGAAACTTTGAACTATTTTTTATTTAGATTGTAGGGTGAAACTTTGAACTATTTTTTATTTAGATTGTAGGGTGAAACTTTGAACTATTTTTTATTTAGCATCCACCCCCCCCCCTTTTTTCATTTTGTACAGTGATTTCTTTAATTTACTATTTGCCCCCTTTTCTCATTTTATACTATTGGTCCCGTTGCCCTCCTTTATATCTATATTTACTCACCCTAATTGCAACCCCTGACTACGCCACTGCATCTCATTGTTCTGTTTGATATTCTTCAAATCCATGAATGTATTGAGCCTGGGTATATAGATCTATGTTATTTATGTAATCAAATCAAATTTCCATTTATTTGGATCGATAAAGCAATCTTATCTTATCTTATCTATGTTATTCCAACATTCATATTTAAAAAAAGGATATTTTGGCATTTAAAAAAAAAAATCTTTCTACGCTAAATTTGCTCAATTAAATATAACGGACATTGTGGTCTTTTGATATAGAGTTAGATTGTTATTTAGAAAGTAATAACAGGCTTGTGCTCGCTTTGGGTAACCATGGTTACTGCAATAGTTATTTGCTTTACTCTCCTGTTGTTGCTACTGCATTTAGATATGTCATGGATTACCCAAACTACTAATAAAGTTTGTTTTTTTTAATTCGCTCATCAACTAGAAGAATAGACTTGAAACACGCTTTTATATACTAGTATCATTAGAAATCACTTCAGTAGATTTTGCATTTTTAAATTACCGTACTATTCATTTTTAAAATATTTTTCCTTTATGCACTGTCCAAAGAGCCGGAATAAGGCCCTGGGGAGCCCTAAACGATAATTTATAATGATTCCGTCCCATCTCCCCCTTTTTTTAAAATAAAAATAATAACAATAATAAAAAAAACTTTTTAAAACTATAACAAAATAACTATAACTATAACTATCACAAAAACTTAACATTATTGCTTTTTTTTTTATTGTTTAATACCCAACTTTAAAAATGGGTTTCTTGCCTCAAAGATGTTACTTTGTATAACAAGATTTTATTTGTTTTGTTAATTTCAAGTGGGCCGCTTTTTTTTTTTTTTTTTTTTTTTTTTTGGGGATACTGGCTCAGTGGCACCATTTGCGGCCACGACATATGGGTAAATTTCTGCTATAGAAAAAAAATGTCCATTGTGCCCTTTTCCTTGATGCCCCTTCATGCCCCTGCTTATTTATCCTTAATAACAGTTACTCTAGCCCTGACTTTTGTAATTTCATTTATATCACTTTGTATCTATTTTTAAAGCAATATTTATCATCAATTTTCTAACTTCAAAAATTTATACACATGAACTCGCTTTAAAACAACATAAAAAAAAACAACACACGAATTCTTTTAAACACAAATTACTTGGAATAATCGTGCTTTGATAAATTAAGCCTAGCTCATTGCCCAACTGAATTCTTACGTGAAAACATAGTTAATCTAGGCCAGTCTTATGGTATTAAAGTCTGTATACAAAATTTTATGGAACAGCTAAATATTTTTTTTAAATATTGACAATCTTTTTTTTTAATCTCATCTCACAAACCTGTTTGTTTAATTGTCCTCCCCCCCCCCCCACTCCCAAATACTTGAGTATCAGTCATCTCATCGGTTATTCCATATTTGGCCACATCCTGTTGACCGGTGAATGAGCATGGGAAATATGCAAATCACTTCGTGATTCGCATCATACAATGTAAAAGCTAGAACAAGTTGAAGAGTGTAAAAGGGCTATTCTAAATCTAAACAAACACTACAAAACAATGTATTTAAAGACCAAGTGAAGAGGTTTTTCTCAAAGGAACGAGATTTGGAATAGCCTCATACGGCAGTGACGTATCACAAGGGAAATAAATAAATAAAAATAGACGTTATAAATCTATATTTAACCATTTTGTTAAAAATAAGAACCGGGAAAAGATTCAAAACATGTGGCAATAGATTCAAAACACGTGACAATATTCATTTTTCCTAGTCGGAATCCTTTATGTTACGTCACTTTCCTATATTGCCGGAAATAAAAACATCTCAAATGGCTACGAGATTTGGAGTAATCTTCCGAAAAACACACACATTTAAGTGCAAATATTGAACTAATTACTTAAAATGTATCTTTGATATTTTGTATAAATGTTTTTTTTAACATTCAGATACTGAATACACTATTTACTATCAAAATCAAATGTTAACTCAATTTTGATAAAAAGCTCTTCACTTGGTCTTTAAAGTAGCCTATTTTTCGTTACCAAAACGGAAAATCTGTAATAAATTTTGTAATTTTCACTGCGTCCAGTAAAAGTTGTGAAACAGGGAGGAAAACAAAAGCAACTGGTAAACTATTAATGAATAACTTCATTATGATTGGATCGAATTCGCCGCCAATCGTTTCAACTCAATGTTATCTTAAGTTTATTTAAAACTACGAGAGAACTGTATTATTTACGTAAAAAACTTTGGAGTTATCACAAGAAAATGACAGAAATTGCTCAGAGACTTGAAGAAATTGCTAGAAAACAGTTTTACATATACACTTTTTGTTTAATAAATGAAAATATCTATAAATTTACATTTGGATAACATCATGTAGAGCCTGCATAAATACATCCATGATAATAATTCCAGTTGCATATTTTCACAAATAACATTTCTTTATTAATTAGTCTTGCATGTTTAAATACTAAACAAGCACACAAAACAAGATAAAGAAGAAATTATAAAAAAATGTTTTGCAGCCGTTGATTGGACTGATCAGGTTTATATTTAGTTTAAGTTGTCCAGCTCACATATCGGATTATCTAAACTACACACGCCTCTGTGGTCAACGGTATATACCCCTTACCGGTTAGCATTTTAGCAACGTAAGAGCAGATGAGCACTGGCTGAGCAGTCTCCCTGTAAGCACTAAGCACTAGCTTTCTATTATATCTCGTATTTCACCAGCACCACGATTCTAAAAGTCTGGAAATTTCGACGTTTACTTTTAGTTCTATATAATAGTAACAATAGTCACTTTTGTTAATATGCATTTTTTATGGACGTAGAATATAGCTCTGTTTTTTAACTGCAAAAATTAATCATCAATACGTTTAATTAGAGTGCATTCTCTTTCATTTGCTTTATGTTATATAATTTGTTTCCGTGTTGTCTTCAACAGACAGAAACTGCAATGTGATTTAACAGGGCGATCCAATTCTTAAGGATATGGACAAGGTGTCAGTTCTGGATTAGAGGTGGCCGAAGTAGCCCAACGTAGCAGGGGCCTGGCCCCGGGTGGCCAAGGTGACCTGATGATGGCTATAGTCACGAACACCTGGATCAGTACTATCGTGGTTCTATTATCTGTACTTCAAGTAGTTCACGCGTCCTGGTGGTGAGTATTTTTTCTAAGTATACTTGTGCATTCTTGACTTGTAGGCTGTCTCTGTTACGTATATCATAGTTTCCTTATATGCCTATATGTATACACAGGCTTAGAGTTAGCAATTACGTTAAGCATCTGTGCATTTTATTTCCAAGTATTATAGAGACTGATAGGTTTGTGTCAGTCTTTATTAAATTGTATGTAAAAAAAAGCTGAAATCGAATGTATTTAACAGTAGAGGGCCAAGTAACCGAGATATGTAGTTTCATATAGATATGTATCACCCCTGGAAAAATCAATAACAGCAATAATCTAAGCCACAAGGTGCCCATAAAGTATTATAGTTCGGAAACTGTACAGCCTTTTCGCATATTTTCAGAAATATACACCATTGTGGAAGTGATGGACTTTATCTTGTCATTTTATAACCTCCACTCCAATTTTTCTACACTTATCCAACGATACTCGGGGATCACAGAAAAAAGAACTACTTTTTTTTACTCCCTTTATATTCACTTGCGCCGTCTGTCTGGTTGTATGCTTGTCTAGTTGGTTGGTTGATTGCAAAACTTTGCATCGATTTTTCGGCCACTTCCCATCGTCCGATCGAGCCGAAACTTGGCCAGCAGACTTGTCCCGACAAACAATACATTCTAACAAATTTTCAGCATCGTAGCCTTTGTAATAGTCACGAATACCTTCCACTAATTTGCGAATCGAAGAACAAATTTTACGAAAAAACATGGCTGCCTTTGACCGCAGTAACTAAACTTTTCGGATATGTTCGTTTTTACGAAAAAATACGAATGAAAACGACAAAATCTAGCCGAAACTTAGTTTCGGAATAGTTATAATTAGATATGTATTTGCCGACATTACCGATTCGAAATTTTAGTTTTGTAGTGAAGTGGAAATGGTAAACTTAGTATACAAATAAAGGGAGTATAATAAAAATTTTGTTTTATTGTTTAGCTTTATTTAACGGCAGACCAAAGGAAATACGAGAGTATCCTAGTGGCGTAGCTAGGGGAGGGGGAGGGGGGGTCCAAATTCGAAAGTTCCCCCGGGCCCCTACTTGAGGGGAGCCCCTACTTGAGGGGAGCCCCTACTTGAGGGGGGCCCCCAAAGGAGTGTCGGAATGTTTTTTTTTCTCATGTCATAATGTCGAATGTCAAAATGCAGAGGCCAAGTCTCCCGGGCCCCCAAATCTCTTGCAACGGCACTGGAGTATCCCATGACTCTGGATTCATTATGATACGAACAATGGTGGGGAAAAAAATTCCTTTATCAAGTATTTTGACAGTGTCTCCAGATCTTTACAATAATATGATTGGTACACGACTTGCCAGAAGGAAGCACTGCTGCAGTCTTGCCACATGCGAACAAACGAGCAGTAATACATTTTGAGTCAACATATTAAGTAGGATTCTGTAATTACCCGGTAATTGAAATGATGAAACTAATTATTTATCTAAAACATGAGATGCTTTTATCTGCTAAATAATTTTCGCGAACACACCTTAAAAGTTATGGTTACTCCAATTGCATTGCCTTCGGTACACGAAGGGACTATGTGGCCAGCACATTGTTATGGAAGGCTACATCATAGCCGAGTAGAATCAAGTGATTTTATTTGTATAATGGCTTAAACCCGGGACCTTGGCAATGGCAATCCAACTCTAAAAGACATTACCCATTAAAAGTTTTATATGAAAAAACAGCAATGATATATTTCAACCATAATCAGATTAGGTACAACGAAGAAATAACAGTAACAATACTTTATACTTATACATATTGATAACTTGATAACGTGCATTATCGGTACAAGGCAAAGCAATCTTTTCAATATACATACTGTCTGTATTATAAGGTGCTCTATAATTGACATCTATAATCCCCGCCTAGACAGCCATGTTTGTTTTTATATCCACACTGTCCTTATCCAGTTAAAGATCTTTGTTTCCATTTTGAAACACAAAATGTTTGAAGTTTAAAAGTTTTCTTCTTGGACTTTTATTCTTTTGCATAAAGACCTGTTTTCTTTTTTCTGTCTCCATCTCTGCATATATATATATATATATATATATATATATATATATATATATATATATATATATAGGTTTATATACATATATAAGTTATATATATATACAAGTTTAATATATATATATATATGGGCCGCGATGGCCGAGCGGCAGCGTGTTCGGCTGGCGTACAGAAGGTCCTGGGTTTGAATCCTGGTGGGATATGTTCTCAGGACTGGAGGGTGTCCCCGAGTCTATTCAGCTCTGATGGGTTCCTGATATAAGTTGGGGGTAAAGTAAAGGCGGCTGGGCATTGTGCCGGTCACACAATCCTCTAGTAATACGTGTACACACAAAATGGTGAGCGCTGTTCCACCGGCCCCATGAATCAATTCGGTCCGACGGGATACTTTACTTTATATATTCACGAAACAGAACGCAGTTTAATATTGACTAGAATTGCAGACGGAAGATAAAATTGCCAAAATATCTGGCCAATTTAAACATTGAGCCTCAGCCAGGATGGAATTGGCGGGAATGTAGAAAGTTAATGGAAAGATAGAACAGGCGGCCGGAGTTTACTATTTGGTCATACGTTTCTACTTTTTACACCGGGTTTTTACTTCCTAGAACCGAGTTTCCATCCACCAGATCCAAGTTAATACCAACTAGAACCGAGTTTTCACCCACCAGATCCAAGTTAATACCAACTAGAACCGAGTTTTCACCCACCAGATCCAAGTTAATACCAACTAGAACCGAGTTTTCACCCATCAGATCCAAGTTAATACCAACTAGAACCGAGTTTCCACCCACCAGATCCAAGTTAATACCAACTAGAACCGAGTTTTCACCCACCAGATCCAAGTTAATACCAACTAGAACCGAGTTTTCACCCACCAGATCCAAGATAATACCAACTAGAACCGAGTCTTCACCCACCAGATCCAAGTTAACACCAACTAGAACCGAGTTTTCACCCACCAGATCCAAGTTAATACCAACTAGAACCGAGTTTTCACCCACCAGATCCAAGTTAATACCAACTAGAACCGAGTTTTCACCCACCAGATCCAAGTTAATACCAACTAGAACCGAGTTTCTGCTTTCTATACCCGATGTTCTACTTTCCAGACCAAAGGTTTTACTGTCTAGACCAGAGGTTTTTATTTCTAGAACCGTGTTTGGTATTCCCCCCCCCCTCTCAAGATGTTTTTTTAGAACTTCTTTTTACTATTTTAGAGGTGTTTATTTTTTAAAGTTCAAGAATTGGAACTATCAAACTATAATAAGCTGCTTATGCAAATGATAGTTTGATCAACTCTATCAAGTTTAAATCGCCTTCTCATCAAGTCTATTGTTATTTTTTTTACATTTTGAGAACCACTACCAACACTCTATGATTGGATATATGTTGTGAAGTAAATATGTTTAGCTCAAAGACAAATGTAGCCAATAATAATAATAATTCTATGTTGATAGCGCTGCCAACAAACATAATGTAAGCTCAGAGCGCATTAACATTAAGCAACAAACAACCAAGAACATGGATATAATTCTCTAGGCTGAAAAGTATATAGTCTAAAGCTTAAATAATATTTAAATATTTACATAATATTTGCTAATGTCATTTCAGGAATCAGTTCAGACAAAACACAAGCCAGGACAATGTCCAGCAGCATAAACCTTCCCCCCCTACCCCCCCCCCCTACCATGACTGTAGGGTACAAAGACATGCCAATTTTTTTTATCAAAGTTTCGTATTCGTTATGATGATCGGCACGTTGTTTGATCCGTTTACGAAACTACGTCTAGGAAATAGAATAAAATTATTGACGACTATAAACTCAGATATTAAATGTTTGTTTCGGTACAAATCAGCCTAGTGCTTTTTGGACACTCGAACTTTAGAATTTAGAAGGTTAGAATTGTCAAGTACATTTAGCTTAACCAACCAATTATTTCTGGATTGCAAAAAGGATTGTTCTCACAAAACTGGTACTCACCACTAAAAAAATATTGCTGTCTTCATGTTTTGGTATTCTAACAATTGCATATATGGAATAAATATTATTTTATCGGCATTTTCTTTACTTATTTACAAAGTAAAGTCAAGCTATGTTCGCCGTGTTTTAGTTTTTTAAAACCGAAAAGAAAAGTATAATTTTTATACAGGTAATTGAATTGGTTTGGGGGATGCAGACGAGAATGGATTAGTTACCTAGCCCCCACATTCTTTTGTCTCTAGACAAGTCACTGACTATTTACTTCAAACACCTATTTGCTTATCAAGCCCGGCAGATGCACACGCGCTCTCTCACACTCTCTCTCTCTCTCTCACACACACACAGAGAGACTATAGTTGCCCTGGCTCATACACACCTACAAGTTGCAGGCCGAGCTCTTCGCATCCGACTCGTTACACTTTTCGCTTAAATGTTCATTCATAAAACAAGTTACAGAAGAAGATAACTTTGTGGCGTTACTTGCAATACCCAAACACACAGAGAGAGAGAGGCTCTACCCCCTCCCTCCCACCATTGACTCTCCCGCCACCCCCGTTCTCCCCCCCCCTCTTCTCACTACTCACCCGCCTCATTGTATAAACCTCACCGACGTCCTCATAACATAAATGTCAAATGAATTTAAAATGGTAGGAGGGAAGAAAAAAAAAAGAATACAGGAAGAAGAGATCATGAGCCTCTCGAGTATAAGAAGATTGTGGAGGGAGGGGGAGGGGGAGGGAGGGAGTAGGGAGGGGGAAGGAGGGGGTAGAGGATGGCGAAGAAGGTGAGCATTATTCTTTTTCTGAATTGAAACGAGGGACGAAAACTGTATAAAGAAAAATTGTAACAACGGGATAAACGAAAACGATTTGTTTAAAAAGAAATACACATATCTAATAATTGTTGAAACCATTTAAACTATATCATTACAAATGTTAGCTATGACGTAACGAATTGAAACTATAACATTACAAACGTTAGCTATAACATTACAATTTGAAATTATAACATTACAAATGTTAGCTATAACATTACAAATTGAAATTATAACATTACAAATGTTAGCTATAACATTACACATTGAAACTATAACATTACAAATTGAAACTAAAACATTACAGATGTTAGCTATAACATTACAAATGTTAGCTATAACATTACAAATTGAAATTATAACATTACAAATGTTAGCTATAACATTACACATTGAAACTATAACATTACAAATCTTAGCTATAACATTACAAATGTTAGCTATAGCATTACAAACAAACTATTACATTTCAAAGTTAAAATATAGCCCAACTTTACAAAAAACAATGAAATGTAGTCGTAATTTTACAAACTTTATAATCATGCTAGCTTTTCTTTTCTTTTTTTCGTTCTTTTAACCCTTCCCGTAGCGACCTACTTCTATCTATGCTGCCTTCAGTTCCGCTATATACGCGCCCGGGACTGTAAGGGTTAAGACGACTAGACTATATAGTCCAACGTAGGTGAGGACAATATCAACTGATTCAATTTCCCTGATTTTCTTTGACTATAATATGTTTGTTCGCTATATTCCCCAAGGCGTTTTGACAGATCCTGACAAAAGCTAGATAGACCTACTACACTTACTGGAAACTTCCCCCGACAGATATTTTTTTAATCAAATAACGCACACCGCTTAAATCTCTTTTCGGTTATAAATAAATAAAAGTAGATTATGTCTGATGAGCAAATAAATAAAAACTGTTATGGAGTTTGCTGTGGTATTCTACTGAAACTGTTTACGGGTTTTCCCTGTTCGCTGTGCATTCTGTTGTTTTGTGACTAGTCGAAAGCGGGGGGAAACCCCGATGCTTATAGTGAAAGGACGCTTAGCTATTTGGTTTGGAGAGTATGTATCACATGACTTTATGTCCACTTAAAGTTTTATTTCCGGCTTAGAATCCTCTGCTCTGAGTTAATATTAAATGCCGGTAAGGAGGTCTTTATTATTATATTAAAGACCAAGTGAAGAGCTTTTTATCAAAATTTAGTTAACATTTGATTTTGATAGTAAATAGTGTATTCAGTATCTGAATGTTAAAAAAAACATTTATACAAAATATCAAAGATACATTTTAAGTAATTAGTTCAATATTTGCACTTAAATGTGTGTGTTTTTCGGAAGATTACTCCAAATCTCGTAGCCATTTGAGATGTTTTTATTTCCGGCAATATAGGAAAGTGACGTAACTTAAAGGATTCCGACTAGGAAAAATGAATATTGTCACGTGTTTTGAATCTATTGCCACATGTTTTGACTCTTTTCCCGGTTCTTATTTTTAACAAAATGGTTAAATATAGATTTATAGCGTCTATTTTTATTTATTTATTTCCCTTGTGATACGTCACTGCCGTATGAGGCTATTCCAAATCTCGTTCCTTTGAGAAAAACCTCTTCACTTGGTCTTTAAGAGTTTCAGAAGTTGACGGTACAACGATTTCACCGTAAATTCTAATCCAATGGAATAATGTCCATTAAGTACTCTATAACTAACATCATATAGTACATATAAGAGTAATAAGCATAGGCCACAACAACATTGAGAAAACCTGATTGTACTTTATGACTTTATGTAAGTGGACACATTTTGAAATGTTTTATTTTAATGGTAATTGTTAGTAATTGTTAAATATCTTGCATAGCACAATAATGAATTGTAAAACAAATTTGCTTCTGGATAAATAAGATTATTATTATAAAAGCATTATAACCAAACACGATTGATTGAACTTGTTTAAAAAGTGTAATTTCTTTTCATTGTTATTAGTACAGGTATAAAAAATAGTTATGTAAATAGTTATGATAACATCACTGTACATAATACTAACGTTATGATATATAGTAATTATTAAGTTTACTACAACACATTTATAGTACTGAATAAAGAACCGAATAAAAGACTTCCTCTCACCCTTCTACTTTAACTTTTCCTCTTACATTTCCTCTCACCATCACTCCCACCTATCTTGTCACCTTTCCTCTCACCATCACTCCCACCTATCTTGTCACCTTTCCTCTCACCATCACTCCCAACTATCTTGTCACCTCTCCTCTTATCATCACTCCCACCTATCTTGTCACCTTTCCTCTCACCATCACTCCCACCTATCTTGTCACCTTTCCTCTCGCCATCACTCCCAACTATCTTGTCACCTTTCCTCTCACCATCACTCCCAACTATCTTGTCACCTCTCCTCTTATCATCACTCCCACCTATCTTGTCACCTTTCCTCTCACCATCACTCCCACCTATCTTGTCACCTCTCCTGTCACCATCACTCCCACCTATCTTGTCACCTCTCCTGTCACCATCACTCCCACCTATCTTGTCACCTCTCCTCTTATCATCACTCCCACCTATCTTGTCACCTTTCCTGTCACCATCACTCCCACCTATCTTGTCACCTCTCCTGTCACCATCACTCCCACCTATCTTGTCACCTCTCCTGTCACCATCACTCCCACCTATCTTGTCACCTCTCCTGTCACCATCACTCCCACCTATCTTGTCACCTCTCCTGTCACCATCACTCCCACCTATCTTGTCACCTCTCCTGTCACCATCACTCCCACCTATCTTGTCACCTCTCCTGTCACCATCACTCCCACCCATCTTGTCACCTCTCCTGTCACCATCACTCCCACCTATCTTGTCACCTCTCCTGTCACAATCACTCCCACCTATCTTGTCACCTCTCCTGTCACCATCACTCCCACCTATCTTGTCACCTCTCCTGTCACAATCACTCCCACCTATCTTGTCACCTCTCCTGTCACCATCACTCCCACCTATCTTGTCACCTCTCCTGTCACCATCACTCCCACCTATCTTGTCACCTCTCCTGTCACCATCACTCCCAACTATCTTGTCACCGTTCCTCTCACCACCACTCTCGCTTATCTTGTCACCTTTCCTCTCGCCATCTATTTATCATTTCTCTTTTCCCATCTACACTTTTTTCTCCCTCACAGCGTCTCAAACTTGCTCTCATCTACCACTCACGTTTCAAAATTACACTCACATTCTGTTTACTTTCCCTCTCATCCCCACTCCCCCGCCTCATTCGCCAGTCTCCCAGTTACCCTCTGCCTACTCTTTCCCTTACCTTCCCTCTCACCCTCACCTTTACCTTCACTCTCAGCCTCCAGCTTGCATCTCCGCTCACCCTCCCACTTACTTTCACTCTCACCCTCCCACTTACTTTCACTCTCACCCTCCCACTTACTTTCACTCTCACCCTCCCACTTACCTTTCCTTTCACCCATACATTTCTTCTTTCCCGCCTCCTCAACATTTTCATTACCTCTCACTCACCTTTTCCTCTCTTCACCTCACTTGCCGTGCCTCTCATCCTTACACTCAACTCTAATCTCACCCTCAATTACCTTTCCCCACTCTCCCGGTCACCTATCCTCCATATCGTTCCCACTCCCTCATTTCCACTAGCCTTGGACTGACCCTCACTATTTCCTCCCGACCTTCTTTTCACTCACCTTTGACCATCACCCCTTCTCTCACCCGCTCACTTTCTATCCCATCACCCTAGTCAAATGATACCTCCTATCTTACATTGACGTCTTACCTCTCAGCCGTTTGAAAGATCACATAAAAACCACCCCAGGTGGTTAAAAGGGATTCGAACTGGAAACGTTCTCAACTGATAGTGTAGCGTCTGTCCTCACTGCCACCTTTGCTATCTTGAACTATAAATCTAATTGCTTTCTATATTTAACACAAATCACCCTCCACCTTCTTTGTTTCGATGCTGATTTTATCACTAAAAAAAAATGTTATAAAATTGTAATGTCAGAATGGAGTCTTGGGGTTAGATGGAAAGCTATTCAAGATAAAAAAAAAGAAACAACTTATTTAATTTATAACAAGATCTAGATTTCTAGCTACTTCTGGAAAACATAAATCTTTTCATTTTTTATGCCGCGGGGGAGGGGGGGAATTTTGACATTTTTTGGACTTTGTGTCATAGTTCATTCAACATCAACAACAGTTTCTCGGTGTGAAATAGGATAGTAAGTCAAAAATAGATCATAAAAATATGCTCTTATCAACGCAAAAAAAAAAAAAAAAAAGTTTTATAGAGTTGTTTCGTGAAAATTATTTTCATATTTTTTGTGATTCTAGAGTTTAGGCTACTGTAAAAAAAAACAAAGAAAACAGAAATTCATTTTTTAATGTTGGCATCTAAAGTAACGGAATTTTTATATAGGGAGATTGGAGTAAGACAGTTTTATATGTTTTTATATAATATTGCATCCTTGTCTTTTACGCCCACAGAAGATGAAATCTTGTTGCCTACAAGTGTAGCCATTACAGAGAAAACTTTCATAAATTTTTATAGCTTTCATTATCAACCTTACAGACACTTATTGCTGTATTATTATTATTTTGTTGAGAAATGCTGTACCCCTTAGTGTAAGCATAGAATGTTTAGAATATCTTAACAATTTTTTTTCAATATTTATTCTCACCTTGGTTGAGTTTGTCTGTTAAGATATAGGCATCTAGCACAATCACCACAATTTAAAGAATCAATAAAAGCTATTTAGAATTAATCATAATTTTGAAGCGATCTACACAGAATTATCAATATATAATAAGTTTGTTCATACTATATATATATACCGGTAAATATGAGTCATATATAGACTCCTATGCCGTCTAAATTATCGGGATGATAGGTCAATACAGAAATTGAAAACGGCCTCGAAAATATAATTTTATAATATCAACTATATTTTGGAATTCGTTCTTCTTTTTTTTTTAATAAACGAATTACCAATTATGTTATGTTTATAAACTAGAGCGCCATTATAAAATATTCATAGTAATGTCCCTTTAAAAATGCTTTCATGTTACCGGTATGCGTTCTTTGGAACCGGGTTTTCCCGTGCTGCGAAATTTTAATACTATTTACTTTTTAAAAATTGTTCGTTCTTTTTTTCTAGTTTTTTTCCCTTATCGTTTTTATTCTTCTAACAAAACATATTGTAGTCATTTATTTCAATCGTTTCTCCGTCATTTTGACGGGCGTTAATACTAGTATTAAAATCATTTTGTACGACAGTGGTGATTGTTTTGTATTTGTAGAGGCTCGTCAATAAATGTCCAATAGTTTTATTTTATAGCACGAGGCTTTGATTAAGTTCTCAATTGCCTCACTAGTCTGTGGCTGCTGTTTGCGCCATACGTAGGCTACTTCTGCTTTAACCTTGCTCGGGTCTATTAATAAAAAAGTAATAAATCAAACTACTATCTAAAGTAATCTCACCAAATGAATTGCAAATTTCTGAGATATGAAAGTAGCAGACGATCTTTTCACTCAAGTATAGTGCTAAACACATTTGATGACGTCATACTATGATTATCCAGCTTTTCAGCATTGATATTTGTTTTAGAGCAAATCGACTATTAAAATAAAAGTATTTCGTTTGTTTTATAAAAAATATATTATTAATCCTTCAGTCTGTTGCACAATACACACACAGGCCAGCCATCTTGATACTGGGCGAAGGGGGAGGGGGTGTCATTTATATGCGGGTTATCTCCCCTTATCAGTTGTGGTGAGCTTTTTTGTTTCCTCCCCTGCACACAGTGGCTTGCCTTTACTTTTGATTTTTTTTCTTCGAATTTTAACCCTTACAGTCCCTGGCGCGTATATAGCGGAACTGAAGGCAGCATAGATAGAAGTAGGTCGGTACGGGAAGGGTTAAATTCATATCATCCGGCATTCGGTCAAATGATGGTAGTCAGACATTTTCATTTGAACATATGATTGTGATTGCTCTTCGGATGGCGATGCACAACTACACTCATACTAATCTACTTACTTTACGAAAAACAAATGATGTTTCAATCACGGGCTGGAATGAAAGTCATGTTTATAAGTTTGCAATATTAATATTTCATTACGTAAAATTAATGTGAACACACTCACAAATCATTCATACACATTCACACACAAAGGTCGAACCACACCATTACGACCCACAGTATTATAATCGTATATGTGTCTTCTTCAAATTGTAAAATAAATAGGCAATGAAATCTCTTAGTAATCAGCAAATAATAATAATAATAATGGTTATTTATAGAGCGCTTCTATCCATGCTATTTTAGCATGCTTAGTGCGCTCTAGAAGATGTAGCTTGTTGACCATTAATTCTGTATTCACAATTTTTAAAATTAACGCAATTAAGCGTTGAAGTGTGTGTTGAAAAAGTGAATGCAATTACACGCAATTATACACAGATTACATCGTATTGTGTAGAAAAATGTATATGGTATAAATTAGCCTGATGCTCAGCTTTACATATAATTGTGGTACATTGTGCCTTCAGGGGTTATAGTGTCTATCAAACACACAAAAGAGCTGCTTCTAGAGACAACTCTTTGTGACTATAAAGTATACGAAACAAATTGTATCTTTTGAAGCACTTTAGCACGTGTTCTGTTGTTTCACAACGTTAATGGCTGAGATACAGTTTTCCCACACAAGGAACTAAAGAGTCCTTTTATAGCGATACTTATAACCGATATATGTTACCTTTCAACTTTTATTGCTGAGGTTGTTTTTTTTTTATATGTTACCCTCTTAGCCCATGCTACCCTACTCCTTACATTCACCATCTGCGAGTAAATCTGGCGATGAGTGAAAGGTGGTATTGTTGGCGGGGGGGGGGGGGCTCTTAAGCCAAGCTTAATACGGTTTAGTACATTTACTGGCGGAGGAGGTAAGCACGAAGGGGGTGGGGGAGAAGGGGGGGGGCGTAGGGGTCACATAAAATCTAGAACTTCAAAAGCTGAAAGATCTGACCCTTAGATTTGATGAAATCATAAACTGGCAGAGACTATAAGCTAGTGCTTGGTTGTTTCTTTTAATGGCCTAGTAACTCGGCATCGCGGCAGGAGCTCTAACTGAAACCGAGATGAGACTCGAGGGTATTAATGTGAATCTAAGACCAAGTCCAATCCGGCCTTTTTCTTTGGTAAATTCTATACTCTTTTTGTACATACCAGCAAAGTACTTTTTACCAGCAAAGTACTTTTAAAAAAACAAGCAATAGGGCCAAGAAATTTAACAATAAGTTAACATTAAAAGCAAGAGAAGAATTAATTTCTATGAAACTTAAATTTGTTATTCTAGATTATCACCCCTTCCCTCGCTCTGTGGTTTACAAATGGGCCAGACTGTGTTATCCCAACAGACTCGCTAAGGCAGACAGTATGATAGTCATATTTGTAAATAGACACTTTTCCATAATTAGAGACACAGCGAATCGAAATAATAATAACAGCAAATGTTTTTGAAGCTTTCTTTTATTTCAATTTTAAACGTGACATCAAATGACAAGATGATAATTGAAGTGAAATGAATTCTAAAGTGAAAGCACAACGCAGAATATGGTAGTCTCAATCCCAGGTCAATTGTACCCTGCTCACGCCGCTAATGGGCCATGATTGATTCACACGCGGACACAAATTACAACAATCATCGCCAAGGATTCTTTTTTTTTTGCCTAATTTAACAATCCAAAGATTGTTTTGCTTGTGAAAGTGTCGCAGTGATTTCTCATCAAGTTCCCATGTTTTTGTTGTTGTTTTTTAATTTATCTTTTGTTTCCTGAAATTGTTCAACATTCCACAAGATGTCCAAAATGAGTTCTCTATTTTTCGTCTCCATCATTTGCACGAGGCTTTACATTGGTATTGTTCGTTCACAGTAATGCACAGTAAATCAATAACAATGAGTTAGTGACGTACACATTAACGAACAAATCAAAAGAATTATGTCTACAGAAGCTTTCTTACTTTAATTCTTTTATACCTTTTCATTTAGTCGTCTAAATATTCCTCTGAATTAAAATTTGACCTGCTTGCATAATAATTAATTTTTGAAAGATTTCGGGTCACATTATATTGAGAAAAATAACAATATCGGTACTTTTTGAAGAAGTGTCTCATCATTGAACATCAGCTATACTGTAAACCTCTAACATTCTGGTCCCACTGAATAGCCCCAAAAAGTGCTATTAAATCTCCCCCAGCGTAGAGAAGAGATGAAGAAACGTCTCCACTAGTCCGAGATGAGATCTGATAAAAAGTATTCTGAGAAAGTATCATATTTGTTATGGCTCCTATCATTTGATCTAAACAGCTCTTTGGCAAATGATATACTAGCTTGTTTGTTTTCCTTTCATGGACAACCCATTCTCTCTGAAATTTTTTAAAAGTTGATCACATTGTGTATACATTACAATCTGGCCAACCAATGGAAACAACCCAATACAATCTGGCCAACCAATGGAAACACCATATTGTTTCTTTTTATAATAGAGGGTTTTTATTAACATTTTTTTTTACTAAAACATTCGTGCGTTGGATGATATCTTCTTTTGATAAGGCTGTTTTATACAAGATTTTATGCATTTTTTAAAGTAACATTTTTTATTGGGGATATAATCATATTGTAATTTTAAGTTACAATATTTAAAATAGATATTTGCCTTGATGCAGCGAGACTTCGTAGCTTTAGTCTGAGCGAAAAATTGTTTGCTCAAGTTCAATGATTTTTTTAGTTGTGTTTTTTTCCAAAAGACTTTTCCAGATGTATTCCAATGAAAAGTTTTGTAAGAGAAATTCCTATCTGTGTATGTTTGTATTTGGAACTGTACCAATCTACAGCTTAACAAGAAGAAAAAAGACCAATTAAAAAAAAACAAAAAAACTAAACGCTATAAAAGAAAAGAAGAAAGTATGAACTGAATTTGTACTGCCATTGAAACGAGTTGTGTTTCTTTCGTTTCAGAAATCTGTTTATTTATCTTTTTTCTTCAGTCACACTTTTGTGAGTTAATTCTTGATTCAGTATCGCCTTATCCTATAGGGCATTTGCAAACACGTGACCAAAATCACGTGACTTTAAGGTTACCTTGACCTTGACCAAAATCACGTGACTTTAAGGTTACCTTCTGTTATTTGCCCGTCTTGATGTACAATTTCAGCTATGCTCTTGCAGAATTACGCTAGCTTTATTAACTAAGTGTTTTCAAACAAGACATTCTATTACCTGAGCGTGGCTTCTAAGTCTCGAGAGACAATAAAGTTTCTTGCACCCAGGGGAGCCCCCACCCCAACTCCACCCAAGGTCCAGAGAGTCTGCTGCAATTCGCAATCCGCGAGAGACACAATCTGTTGCATCTCTGAGACACATGAGCGTAAGACATCCAGATATTCTATCATCATCGATCGTGAAAAAAAATATTTTAAAATATTTCAAAGTTTTATATTTTGATTCTAGGACTAGCAAAGGCCTATTTCAGCATAATAACCAGACTCACTACTTAGGACTTAGCCGGCTTATGCCACTACACCAAACACTTGTATTAAATAATCATATTGATCGACAGTAATTCAATTAGTTAAAATGTAAAATATACACTAGGTCTAATCGTTAGCTAAAAATGATACATTAATTTTTATGTACTAAATTTACTCTACTCTCGCCGGTCTGATATTTAAAATTTCTTGAGTAGGAAATGGTATAGCTTATAAATATTGGTGCTCCCCCTTATTCTTATGTTCAACAAGATGGAGTTTGTTTATATAAGGAGAACTATTGCAAAAGTACTATTTATTTTCCAGAAGCTCCTTCTGTACTAGCAAAAGATTTTTACGTCCTATGTTTATCCTTGCATTTTGTTTTGGGTTTTAAATTATGTTAATTGTATGTTTATCTGATTTGTTCAGGCAACCCATTCTTTGCCTCGATACTGATCGGGAAAAAAAAACTAGAATTTATATGAGTTTATTCTTGCATATGGAAATAAGAAACATGTTTTCATCCTATTGTCACCCCAGAGCATTGTAACATTGTATTGTGTTTATAAGTTTATTGCTTTATATATTTCTGTGGACGTTTGTTTTTAAATCTACACATTCTCATTGGTATTGGTTCATTTTTACACTCGATTATTTCCCGTTTGACCAAACCACTACGAATATATAACAATTTAATTTACACGACTTTCACAATGTCATGTTTTATTTGACCAACGAGATGTTATTTGTTGCATTTTTCCCCTTTCTGACGTCACCAATACATATCATTTCCTTCTCTATTTTTCCGGTCTCTCTGTCCACACGTGGCACCCGGCTATCCGTGTGGCGATGTTTTCTACCAACGTGGTGCCTTAAGCTGAAATAACACCCGCACCCTTTTTATTGGCCAAAAAAAAATAAAAAAAGGGGAAACAGCAAGAATAGAGGGAAACAAATATTTTCGTAGCTGGCGCCCTCAACGAGTGACGGCACTTCTTACGCCCCGAGCCAGCTTGCACCCGAGCATCAAGGACGCTGTGCACCCGCCGCGTTTTGAAGTGGATGCGATGGAAGCCCTCAAAGATGGACTTTTTTTTTACCCCTCTTTCTTTGATTCAGGGGCGTGGTTTCATTCAAGTTATTCCCCCCATGTTTTTAAACTCGCCTCACCCCTCCACCAAACCCTGAACGCACCTAGGAACTCACAGACCATCAAGAGCCACCACAACCTTTCACAATCGGGTGAGGGGGGGGGGTACAGATGTATTTGAACAGTTTGTTTCGTTTCCACGCTCTTGTGATTTTCCTTCTTTCTCTTCAAGTTATTGTTTTTTAAATAAACGAAACATTGCTGAACACATAATATTGCTGTTGGCGGGAAACACGAGAGAAAAAGTTCAAAGTTCATATCCACCTGCCCTTCAATTTGTCTCAAACTAATTTCTAGACAAGTGTTTAGATCTACTGTGTTGGGTTTTTCGCACTTTAGAGACCGTACCTTTTGGAAATATTTTTTCTGTCCATTTTTTCCCAATGAAAATTTAACTAAAAGTGTCTTCCATTACTGTGGGTGGGCCGAGCGGCAGCGCGTTCGGCTGGCCTAGCGGCAGGTCCTGGGTTCAAATCCTGGTGAAGTCTACGGTTAGCTTTAGGGTCAACACTGATCTGATGGGTACCTTACATTAGTTACGGAAAAGTAAAAGGCGGCTGGGCATTGTGCGGGCCACACAAACTCCTTGTATGCCGTGGCCACAGATAGGTGTGAACGTGTCTTCACATACCCAACGGATAAACAGACCTGCCAACGTCCCAAGAAAAAAATCTGTATTAGGGGAGGGGGGGGGTGCGCGCGCCCACAAGTTATGTAATTTCCATTAGAAGGAATATAACTAGTATCGTTTGTTATTAATGTCAATCTAATTAGTTTAAAGTTTTAATCAATATCTGTGTATTTAACTTTAAAGAAAATCAATAGGCCAAATTATAAAGCTAAAAACTGTAATAAAGGCTCTAGGTCTACACTATAGGCTATATTTAGTCTATAGTATTATAGTCTATAGCCCTAGTAGAAGGCCTAAATAGTAATAGTAACTAGTACTAGTAGGCCTACTAAAAATGCTAGTAGCAGGCCTAAACATATATTTATACCGCATATGGCCTATACTCCTATAAGTACCTAACCTAGTACTAGATAATTGTGAGCAACATGATAGGCTAAATATGCTTATGCTATAGGCTAGGCCTAGGTATTTTTTAGACAATATTTTCCGTATTTTGTTATTTTGGCCAAAAAAATGTTTTTTTCCTTAGTGTTGTAGTAGGCCTATTCCTATTTTGTTTTTCAATGGTCAGTATAAGAGCAATATGCGTTTTACATTTATAGTAAAGAGATGTAGGCCTAGAGCTAAAAATGTATCGGTAGTGGCAAAAATGAAACGTAACATTTCTGGGCTTGTTTGGTTTCGGATTTTTACTATCGACAGTCCGGACGGAAAAATAATCAAAATAAAAAAATTGCCGAAAATCGGAATTGTAAGTGCCTTGTCGGAATGTCGGAATGAGGGGTGAAAAATCCGTATTATTTCGAGAAAATCGGAAGGGTTGGCAGGTCTGGATAAAGTCATACGGAAATACCTTACATTACTGTCCCCATTACTGTCCCCATTACTGTCCCCATTACTGGCCCCGTTACTGGCCCCGTTACTGGCCCCATTACTGGCCCCATTACTGGCCCCATTACTGGCCCCATTACTGGCCCCATTTGCCCCATTACTGGCCCCACTACTGGCCCCATTACTGGCAATAGTATATTGTGACAATTTTAATAGATAAATTAATATCTTATCCAGGTAGGATATAATCTCTTCCTGTATGTAAGAATAGATGTTATCCTTACAGGCTATGTAATACTATGTATACATTAATCAGCTAATGTATTCTTTACACGCACCGTACACGGTAGATAACAGTTTTATTAATTTCGACAGTATTTAAACTTAAACTATGTGCAAGTATTATGTATTCATGTTTAGACTCTAGATCGTAGGTTCTCAACCTTTTTCGGCTCCCGCCCCCTCCCCCCGCCAATTTTTTTTTTTCGCTCACTCTCCCCACCCCTCTGGAAATTATAGTTTCAATAAAGTTTCTGCAATTTTTTTTTTTGCCGACTAGATTTGATTGCTTTTTTATTGTCTTTAAAAAAAAGATGAAAAAAATTACCTAAACAAGAGGCTTAACAAAAATTCAATATTAATCTGAATCGTTTGCCTGGTGTGTTGCTAGTTGCTAGTGTTGCTAGTTGCTAGTGTTGCTAGTTGCTAGTAGTTTGTCTAATTGTGTTTCAATTTTGTTTGCAAAAGTCTTAGGTCTCCAAGCTTCACTATATGCAGCTTTTCATGTTTTTCTTTTTTTAACAACCAAATGGTACTAGCATAAAATCCACTTTCCACAAAAAAGGTGAATAAGAATGCAATAAAAAATTGTTGCCCAAACTCACACTTAGAGAAACTGTTTAATTTTCTCCCAAAGAATCACATTTGTTTTTAAAAAACTCGAGCACCGAATCCAAGTCTCATACATTATATTTAAACATTCATCTTTTGCTAACCAACGCGCTTCTGTGTGCAATAGCCATCGCTTGTAGTCCTCGTCAATGAACAATGAGCAATATATATTTTGCCACATAGTACAATCAATAAGAATAATAAATAGGCAATAAAGGCATACATAAAAACATAACAAAAAAATAAAATAATTGGCAAACAAAAAAAAATTATAACGAGACAATAATAGTTTCTTTAATCAACTCGTTTCATTTGAGCTAATTGACAAGTCTGAACAAATATGCATGCATAAAAGGTCGACAAAAAAGACATTTCCGGTCTTATTCGATCATTTACTTCGAAACATGTTTGTATGTTACGTTACTGGTTGAACGAAAATATGTAGATAATTAAATTTTTATTTCATTTCCAAAAGATGTCGACAAAAGAAAACGATGGATTGTGAATGTCAGATTTGAAGAAAAAACTATTTATAAACCCAAACTAATCACTTGATGCAAAAGAATTTTCGTGTTGTTTTTTTTTTTTTTGAATCACCGCATTATGTATTTTAATTGCCAAGGACGCAACTCTTGACTAATTTTTTTTGTGAACAAAGATATACCGTATATACTCGCGTATAAGTCGCACTTTTTTTTACCGAAAATTTCGACAAAAAGTAGGGGTGCGACTTATACACCCAACACTGTTTTTGAAAAGTTTGAAAAACATCACTACTCTGTCATAAAGTTTCCAACATAACCCGTATAGTTGATTGGAGTTGTGTAGAATTACTAGGATATGCGTAGGCATACATTTTACATTTAGAAAACTTTCGTAGGTGTAAATATTACTATCTTTATATAACTGAAATTGAAATCGACAAATACTTTAGGTTTTCAGACCCTCACAAACCCGCTTTTCTTTTGAACTTTTGGACCAATTTTGTATTTCCGAAACATATCGTAAGTTTAAAGGCGGCATTTTCGGTAGGCTTATTGAGCACAAATTACAGTATGGTATGAATCTTAATGTGTGAAAGCCTGTGTAGGCCTATAATGTAGGTAGGCATAGAAGCTTAAGATGTGTTTTATTTCGTACTTAAGGTCTAGGCAGTGTTGAGCATTCCGATAAAACCGCGCAATGTCTAGGCAATGTTTCTAAAACTACGATCGGCAGATGGACGCGTGAAATGTCAATAGTGTGTTTTATTTTCCATTAGTTGCATGTAAGAGTTGAAAGAAAACACATCTTATTATATGTCGGTCGCGCAGACGCACTTGAAATCATTACAAACAATGTTAATGGTAAATAGGACACATGTATAGCGCGTCATAAATGCCGGCGCCTCCCAGTCTCCAGTCTAGGCGACATTCAGTCTAATGACGTACTTCAAAGACTTTTTGTGTGTAGTGTTACTATAGGGATAGAAACTTGAGTAGGGGAAGGGACTTTGATTGAAGAAACAGATACCTTAATTACTTTCTCATCTCACTAATGTCTGTAGCCCTATAGATCGGTTGTTCAAAATAAATGAAGCCCTGCCTTTATTTGATTATGTTTGCCTTATGCATGATTAAAACCATTGTCTAAAGAAAGTTTCCAAACTAAGGTGAATATTTAGTAACTTTTATGTTTAAAATGTATGCATTTTTGAGATATTAAAAGGCAGTATAATCCGGGAAGTCAGGGTGCGACTTATGCGCGGGTCAATGACAACATATAAGAAAAAAAGTCTTGAACTAGGGGTGCGACTTATACACCGGTGCGACTTATACGCGAGTATTTACGGTATTTAACCTTACGCGACTAACACTTGAGTATTAATTATCGCCTACTCACTTTTGATGTTAAAAACGGATTCCTCATAACTAATCTTGTATTCTTTGTATAATTCTAAAAGACTAGAACGTTGAGGTTGAAATTAATTGTCAAACACCAGCCAAAGCATGCTTTTTTTGTTTATTAATTTAAAAATAGAACCGAAAGCACGTGACCTCTTCCATTTCAAAAGGTCACGCCTAATTAAGACTTGTCAATATTGCTAATGTTTTTTTTTTCTTTTATAAAAAAATAAATGGCTTAAAATTTATAACCGATTAAACAGTAAAAAGTATTTGAAAATTATATAAATATTATATTTCTAAAGAATTTATAGGCTTATGTATATTTTCAAACATTACATTAACTACCCAGTTCGAATGATTACTCCGTATCTACTCCGCTTAACGATATTCATTGATGTAGCTACTAGGTTTAAATGCATTAATATCTCAGGGCAATAGGTTGAACAAATTAAACAAATTAAATTCCTCCTGCGGAGGAAACTTTCAACACATTAAAGGACATCTTAGCTTCAATAGGCTTAAATGCATAAAAGGACTGAGGATACACTACGTGCTGTGATAATGGTACGTAATTTACATTTAGTCCAATTCTGAATAACATTAAATGCGATTTCTGTGTTCTACCCATTTGACTTGAAAAAATTGCTGGGGCTGAGTGTGCTTACTGTTGTTTCTCTCCACTCTCTCGTGCATGCAATGGCAAACGTTATTCAATTGATAAATAATGACGAACTAGAGAACGGACTTATTCACCCTCCAGGCATGTTAGTTTTAAAACTAAACGGCCCTCAGGCCATTAGAGCTAATATGTCCTCTATATTGTCAGTTCTTGACCTAAACGCAAACGACGTAGATGCCTTATACAAATTTCCAAACAACTATTTGTGGTTTTTGAAAACAAATGGAACCGAAAGGACCAGATTACTAGACCGACATTTTGGGTCTGATCAAACCTTTACTGTACAGGTCCAAGAGTGGGAAAACAGAACCAAGATATATTTGCATTGGCTTTCCCCCAACATACGACCAACCAAGGTTAAACAGCTCTGCCTTCTTTTCGCGGAGCCCAACACTGAAGTCAAGGTTCAGAGAGCCGTAGACCGAGCGGATGAATGGGTAGGGTTTATACCCCCCCCCCACATAAAAAGGAAGTAATACCACACTATTTGGAGGTCCAATATGAGGGTGATCCTAAGGTGTACAAGATACTTATCACGATACCAGGCCGAAGACAACAATGTCATCATTGCGGCGAGGATACCCACTGGGCCAGCCAGTGCCCTCAAAGGACCTTGAGGACACATACCCAAGAGGCAGCTTATCCTAAAGCTCCGCCCAAAGGGCTCCAACCCTTGTTGAATCTAAATATCCCATCAATTGTAACCTACCTCAACAACCGCCCTCTTCTTACCACCTCCACCAGTCAACAGGAGGAACGCCCCCCCCCCCCCGCTGAACTCCTATCAACAGTACCTGCTGAGCCCACTCGAGAATCTTTCCCCCTCTCGGTTTTCACTGCAACTCATCAAACAGGCCGGCAAGATAATAGCCGTCTCCAAGAGACCATCCCAGTGGTACCGGAGACCCCAGGTCCCCCCGAAACTAGCGAACAGGACAATATTCCCACCGCTTCAACCGAAAACACAAGACCACCCAAAAATAAACGTCTTAAATTGCAAGAGGACGCCCTACCTGAGGAAGTTAATCTGGCAATCACCAAACCTAAATATTGCTTCAAGAGAATTAAATCTCCATATGACTCTAATAGACATGCATTCATAGACCAGTATGGGGAAATCATCTTTCACACAAAGGAAAATCCCACTGCTAGAACTCAATATTGGGTCCTACGCCCTACCAGTACAAACCCTGACGGTAGATTATTCTATGAGGAAGCGACGGGAAGGATGCGTCCTAGAGATGAAAAGGAGATCAGTCCAGAGGATGTAGATCTCGATGAGACCTACCCCCCGCCTGTTCCATGCGCAGAGCAGTCGAAATCCCTTTAGAACATACGAAAGAGCAGACAAGAAGTACCTAGACTTAGAAATAAGACAAGGTGCACGCTAGACCTCATCACACTGGCAGAATACAGGCAACACATGTGGACAACATACAAGAACTTGAAACAGTTTTAGATAAACACCAAACGCTTATTCTGTAATTTTATTTAATAGTTTGTTTTTTCTGAATGTTTTATGTATTATAATGAATTTCATGGATGGGATCCTTATGTGATTTATTATTTGTTTCCTTTGTTTAATTGGTGGATTTATGGATATGGTTAGGTTGTTGGTTGCGTTTGTTTAAATATGGAGATGCCCTTGTATTGTACATTTGGCTGTAGTAACTTTTCATCAAAGGCAAATTTATATTTTCATTTCCGTGTAATTTTTTTTATTCATTTCCGGTGCGGTGTCCGTTTCATTGAACGTGCAAAAGTGTGTTGTTTTTGTTGTTTTTTACGCACCACTATGTACATTGATAGAACAAGTAAAATTAATAATAAATGTGTATGTCTAATATGTATGTTTAGATTATCGGTAATTTAAATATGTATGGATGCTGAGAGTGGATAGGAAAAAAAAATGAATGATTTTAAATTTGAATTAGTTGAAAACTCTCTGTTTGTAAAACAATGTCTTCTATCCCCTTAAATTTGTATGAATTGTTCTTCTATTCCCTTTTCTGTATGTATATAAAAGAGATTGTACATGTAAAATCTTGAATAAACATATTTGGAAAAAAAAGAACAAATTAAAGAAAATCTCAGTTATAGCTGAGAAGAAATAATTATAATCAATGCAAGCAGTTGCTAGATCCTCATCTTGACAACCTAATGATAATGTTTACAAAATAATTACCATAAATGTGTGCTTAATAATACAATGTTGTATTTAATATAAATGCAAATAAAAAAGGATGATAATAAAAAAAAAATATCTCAGTAAAACTGAGAAAAAAAATCATTAATATTAGCAGATTAGATATTTAGCAGTGTTTACATCACATTTATTTCATTAAAAAAACTAATCGATTCATTTAGCTTTGGTGTTAAAATTATATCAGGTACATTTGTACTGCCCATTTGCCCTTCACCGCCCCCCATTCGCCTCCGGGAACGTCAGTGCCCCCCTAAAGCTGCTCACCGCCCCCAGGGGGCGATAACGCCCCCGTTGAGAACCTATGCTCTAGATCTACACATTTTTTAAAGAGATCAACATGGCTTCGGGATTTCAGTATTTTTATTTTTTAATCAATTACTGACGGGATTATATCTCGTTAGGAAAACAATTCAAATAAACCGCCAAATCTGTGAAGGGAAGCTATTTCTATTTCATACTTTGGTAACTAACTCTAGCATAACGTTTTAAATGATTAACTTATATGATTCAAAATTTAAATATTTAAAAAAAAAATTCTTAAATTTCAAATAAAAAATAAGGAAAAAGTGAAAAAGCAATTTCTCTACCCGATCTTCCATCCCCCGCCCTAACCGTCTATTTTAGCATTGCGCTTATAAGAATGTAGAACATACATTCTTATAAGCGCAATGCTAAAATAGGGAAGTGATGACGTCAACATTGCGCGTTTCTAATCATGTTTATTTCAATTCGTCAAGTTCTTCGTTAGAACATAATTATATTTGCCTTCTGCAGCATTTACTTTTATCATTAGTTATTATTTCTTCGTTGAAATAAAGGGAGGGATGGGAGAGGAATGCGGTGTTTGTTTTGTGTGTGTGTGTGTTTACATTCTGCATTAACTCAACACCGACAGATAATTAAAAATATTACCATGCGCGTGTTGGAGTGTTTATTAAAAATATTACCAAACAATAAACCCCAACTGGGGCCTTCCGGCGATTAAACAAGCGCTGATTAGTTAAATTTAGATTGTCATCGCAAGTTTTGATTGGCAAAGTCGCCGTCACAAACATGGGATCGAATTTTTTTTATATAAATCGACAACTTTTTAAAACTGAAATTTAGCGTAGTGAGTTGTTGTTTGTTTTTTTCTTTATCGTTTCCAAGTTATAATGTTAAATTTATAGAATTATTTTTTTGCTAAGTAGAAACTTGTGCCGCCAAATGGATAACTTTCGTCAGTACTTTTTTGTCTTTTTTGTTTACTATGCGAGAATCAATGCATTTTCATTTTCTTTCTTCCTGTGCGATATCCGGGCATGAAATAGATTGACTTAACCCTTCCTGTACCGACCTACTTTCTATCTATGCTGCCTTTAGTTCCGCTATATAAGCGCCCGGGGCTGTAAGGGTTAAAAGACAACAACAACACAAGAAACCAAACAACTTATCATTACTTAAGAAACTACAAAAGATTCAAGACTAGACTTAACCCAGGTATAGCAGGCAATAATCTTCTGCTTAAGAAGAGACTCTGTTACGCAGACGATAAGAAAAGAGGGTACTTAGTATTTATTTCTATTTCAGCTACAAATATCTTCGATCAACTTATTTTGTGAGGATGAGAGGGAATAAAGTGGATTGCTTTCTAATAGCTTTTATTAACCATTGTCAGTGCCGGGTTACGAAACAATTATACACAAATACACGGAGAACTGCCCGGGAGTGCCATGAGTTTGCGGTGTCACCTAAATAAAGAAATATTCGAATTTTTATATTCAATCTGAAGTTTATAAAAATGTGTGTGAGAGAGAGAGAGCGAGAAAGAGATAGTGAGTCTCTTTTAAGAACACGAAAGGATCCTTGTATGTCACATGACTAGTGCATATATTCCTAACGGTGCTTTTATCGCCCCCCCCCCTTTCCTCCGGATCGTAGTGGAACTCTTGGGGGAGAGGGGGAAAGTCTATGATGATATTATTCCCTGGTCTTGCACAAGTATCCACCGATAGATCCGGCTCTGTAAATAAAAAACAACAGGGCCTCCGAGCCCCATCCCTATAACATAAAGTCAAACATATTAATGCTGAATGGGGCACGGTAGCCGAGAGGCAGCGCGTTCGACTGGCGATCCGAAGGTCCCGGGTTCGAATCCTGGTGCAGGCTAGGATTTTTTACCGGGTCTGGAGGGTGTCCCTGAGTCTACCCACCTCTGATGGGTACCTGACCTTAGTTGGGGTAAAGTAAAGGCGGCTGTGCATAGTGCTGGCTACACAATCACCTAGTATGCCGTGGCCACAAAAACTGGTGAACGCTGCTTCATCGGACCTATGGATCAACTCGGTCCGACGGGTACTTTACTTTTTTTATTAATGCTGAAGTGCACATACTTAAAATGAGAAAGACAGTAAGAAAGAAAGAGAAGGTAGAAAAGAAAGAAATAGACAGGAAGAAAGAGGGAGAAAAAGAGAGAATTGTTTACAAGCTACGAAATTTCAAATAAAAAATGTCCATTGACCACGGGTGCTTCTTTTGATTAAGAAATTAACTCTCTCACTGATTTAAGGATTGCATATTCCTCCATTAATTTAAACCCACACGCGCTTTCAGCAGTAAACCCATATGGTCGCTCAAAGGTTAGCATTCACATTTTCAGGAACTCAACACAGTTATGTCTATACATTAAATTGCACCCTTTTTGGCCTAGGTATTATTTGTCCGTGAACTATATGTTTCCAACGTAAAGTCTTGGATTTTCCAGACTATGCAAATACAGACAAATTTAGTATAGATGGATATAGTGATAGAGTGATTCAATAATGAAGGTAAAAAAAAAAAAGATACTCGACAATCTTTTATCGACTCTTTGCACATTTTTTTCTCACCACACTCTGATATGTTTATGAAGCGTTACGTGGCCAGGCCCCCCTTGTGCTAGGTGGCCCCTCCTACTTGTCAATATAGACAGGAACTTTGACATTATGTTGTAAGTCTATCGTCTAGAAGTAGTTAAGACGGATTGTAAAGATGGCAGTTAACGAAATGAAGTTATAATGAGGTAACGTGAAATGTTCCACACACACAAAAAAAAAAATACGCCATGAATTTAACCTCGAAATTAGTTATAAACTTATAATAAAGGTTCAAAAAATAATAATTTACCTTTTTTTTTTTACGGTTCAGTGTATAGCGGCAGTATAGCCTATCTGTTAAGTTGTGGGTCTGTGTGATAAGATGTCAGAAATAGCAATGATAAAAAAAAATTCATTGTTGATCAAACGCATTTTCTCCCGCTACACTTGTATTAAAACGTTTGTAAAGGTCCATTTTTATAACACAGGCATATGTTTTATCAAACACATTTAAATTTGTTAACAACCCTTGGTTTATGAACCTATTTTTCAAAGGGAGATAACTGTTCAAAGGGATACAACTTTTATAACTTGATAACAATTTCATTGCACTCTTTTGTTCGCTGTATGTAAATACAAACGGAAAAGAAACCTCTATAAATGGAAGACAAGAGAAATAGAAATAATGAGAAATTCAGTTCATGAGAAATATATATATGAGACATTGAAGTAATGAGAAATATATATGAGACATTGACGTAATGAGAAATATATATATGAGACATTGACGTAATGAGAAATATATATGAGACATTGACGTAATGAGAAAAATATATATGAGACATTGACGTAATGAGAAAAATATATATGAGACCTTGACGTAATGAGAAAAATATATATGAGACATTGACGTAATGAGAAATATATATATGAGACATTGACGTAATGAGAAAAATATATATGAGACATTGACGTAATGAGAAATATATATGAGACCTTGACGTAATGAGAAATATATATAAGAGACATTGACGTAATGAGAAAAATATATATGAGACCTTGACGTAATGAGAAATATATATATGAGAAATTGACGTAATGAGAAATATATATATGAGACATTGACGTAATGAGAAATATATATATGAGACATTGACGTAATGAGAAATATATATATGAGACATTGACGTAATGAGAAATATATATCTGAGACATTGACGTAATGAGAAATATATATATGAGACATTGACGTAATGAGAAATATATATATGAGACATTGACGTAATGAGAAAAATATATATGAGACTTTGACGTAATGAGAAATATATATATGAGACATTGACGTAATGAGAAATATATATATGAGACATTGACGTAATGAGAAATATATATATGAGACATTGACGTAATGAGAAAAATAAATATGAGACCTTGACGTAATGAGAAATATATATATGAGACATTGACGTAATGAGAAATATATATATGAGACATTGACGTAATGAGAAATATATATATGAGACATTGACGTAATGAGAAATATATATGAGACATTGACGTAATGAGAAATATATATGAGACATTGACGTAATGAGAAATATATATATGAGACATTGACGTAATGAGAAATATATATATGAGACATTGACGCAATGAGAAATATATATGAGACATTGACGCAATGAGAAATATATATGAGACATTGACGTCATGAGAAATAGAAGTCATGAGAAATAAATATCTATGTATTGGTCCATCTTCCCGTCCATCCATCCACCATAAATATATAGTTTCAAAACCGTTACTATCAGAATCTTGTTCCTAAATACCGTACATCAGACAGCTTCATCACATGATTCCTAAAAACCAAACCAATTAACTTTTGTTCCTAAATAACGTACATCAGCAGTTTCAACCAATCTTCCCTAAAAACCAAACCAATTAATTGTTGTTCCTAAATAACGTACATTAAACAGTTTCTTCCAATCTTCCCTAAAAACCACACTAATTAACTGTTGTTCTTAAATAACGTAAATCAAACAGTTCCATCCAACCTTCCCTAAAACCCACACCAATGACGTCACAGAGTCTTTCAAAAAAATTACTTAATAGCCTAAGGAAGAAAAACGAAAGATGTAAAAAAGTTGTTCATAAAAAATAAAAGAAAAAGAAGATAAAAAATACTGAGAATTAACGTGATTGTTGCAAAATCCACAGGTTTCAGCAAATACACTGCAGGCAATTGGGTGATCTTAAATTACCACAAAGTCTTCAGCTTATCTAGATGTTTAGCCAGATATTTGTCCAAAACGTTTTTTTTTTCAAGCACGTATTTACATCGAAACTGCGAATGTTTAGCATCAACCACCCCACCTCCCCTCTCCCCGCCACCCTATTTCTTATACACATAGAAACTCCAAAAAGTCTTTCGCTATAGTTTCTAGTCTAGCTTGTAGTTAAGTTTATATGCAGATATTGTTTAGGAACTGTGTTGTTGTTGTTTTCTTTATGTTGGAGAAATTATTTTTAGATGGCATTTCAGAATTATAGCTTTCTTTCTTTTTTTTTAGATATAAAGATAAGGTTTGTGTGAATGGTTGACGGACACGGACATACATGATATATAAACACCTCAGCACACTACAATGTTGACACTAAACATATTCTTCAATGGATTTATTCTGTTTTTTTTTTTTTTACACTTATAGAGATCCTCACTTTCTTTACAATGAGTTTAAATTTTCAATCTATAATTAATTATTTCATCCTTTCTGTGCCTCACGCTCTTTCTCTCTCCCCGTCTGCCCCATTCTTTCACTATTTTTTTTTCTACATGGTTTGGGAAAATTTGGGAAGGCTTGGTAAAAGTTACTTGATTTTTCAACTTTGGGAAAATTGACCAATGTTTGGCAAAACCGAGCAAGGTTTGGGAAAGTGAATTTCTTTATAAAAAAAAAAACATTCGCGGAAAAATACTTCTTTTAATTTTTTTCTTAGAGTCGTTTGTAAAATTACTATAAGGTACTATAAATACTTAAACAATATGACACTTTTTTTTTCACTAGTCTACCTGTATACCTACACTGCAAGTAAACATGAAGAAGTTGTACACGTTTCGGTGAAAATTTATTTGTGAATTTTGCATAAAGTTTAGGATTTATTTTAGAGTATGAACACAACTCTCGCTTTCTGCTAGGCTCAACAGGAATGACGCAATAGCTCTCGTTAAACTAGTCTGCCGCTATTAATTGTGTAATTGACAAAAGACAATCGAGACAACTTTCTTTTGCAGATGATTGGCTAGTTGTGTAATTCCTTACAGATGATTGGTTATTTGTGTAATTACTTTCAGATGATTGGTTAGTTGTGTAATCACTTTCAGCTGATTGGATAGTTGTGTGTGTTTCCTTTCAGCTGATTGGCTAGTTGAGTATTTTGTTGCAGCAGATTGGCTAGTTGTGTGTGTTTCCTTTCAGATGATTGGTTAGTTGAGTATTTTGTGTGCAGATGATTGGTTAGTACTGTGTTCCTCCAATATAACGATTAACTACAAGAAAAGAACAAAAACAGTTCCAGCTCAATAAGGATTTTCAAACTGTAAAGATCCCAACCAAAGATGGCTAATAATCGTGCAGCTCAGTCCAGTGATGCTAAAGGAAAGAATTACACATATAGGGGCCTACTGAAGGTTACTGCTAGATCCAACATGATAACCACACGCACAATACAACAAGGGGTTTTATTTTTTTACGAATTTATTTGTTATAGTAGTTTTCCATTATACATGCGTATATTGTTGTCTGTTTATATTAGGATGAAACAGATAAATAAATAATTCAATAAAAATGATTATACAATGACATGAATAGTGAAACAAAACAACTCAAATAAACATTTCTGATTTTGCTTTAGTAAAATTGAAACTATTAAATGACTTGATCAATATAGATCTAGATCTATATAAAATACTACAAATGAACTGAAAAATATTTCTCAACTAAAAAATAAAAGTTACACTCTAAAGATCTATAGAAAATGTTTAATAAAGTCTATAATAGTTATTAAATATAGAAAAGATATAATGTACAAATTTACCGCATAACAATGCCACCGACATGAGACTATTGACACACTGGCTGTCCCTGTGCATCCTATAGCTTTGGAAAAACAAACTTAAAAAAGTTATTCTGTGTAAATACAGCCCTAAATAAAATTATTAATATTTGAAATGGTTTAGTAATTGAAACTGCGTGTATCCTTTAAAGTAAATCCACAAATACCATTTCTTGTTAATTGAAAAAGATTATTTAGTGTAAATATAAATCAAAATTTGAAAACAATAAATTATGCTTAAAAACATTTGGAAATCTTTAATTACCTATTAATAAGCATTTGATCTCGCAAACTCCGATGTCGTTCGGTTTATCTAGAATAGAAAATGTTCGGTTATCAATTTCTCTAGATTTTAATATTATATTTTGGCATAGATCTACTTATTAACACCAGATGCTTGATATAATACATATTTTTAACTAAACATCCTTACTGAAAACAAAAAATGTTAATGGAAAGAAAAAAGCAACAGAATCCAAGAAATAGATGTACCCAGTAAACCTATAAATACTTTCTACAGTACGTGTTGACCTTTCAGTTATGAAGTAAAAACAAAATCTAAACTCTGTACCGGATTCTATTTCATTGTAAAGCAAGTATTTATTTTCTTGAGAATCTATTTTCATTTTGCCCTTACTAAAACAACTTTTGTTTTGCCAATTATTTTTTATACTTTTACTTTTCTATATATTATATTGAACACTTTTAAAAAGAATTCGTAGACGCTTTTAGTTTGTAAAATGTTTACGAAAACGGCAAAAAAAATCAAACGCTGCTTTCAAAAACATATTCAAATAAAAATAAAAATCTGGCCAGCTAATCCGTTGAGCCGTAAACCGTCTCGCTTAACTAGCAGACGATTCCAGCATGGCGGATATCATTAGCTGTACTCATGATCTACTTCTAGTTGTTTTTTTTTTCTTCTTCTTTTCTTTTTCTTTCGTGTTTTTCTTTTCTTTCTCCCGTAGCAGACGATAACCGATTTTTTGGGTTTCTCAGACGTGACCACCGACAGAAAGAGAAGAAAAGAAAAAAAAAGGGAGGGAAATAGCAGACTATGTCGTGTTTGGCCTCATTGTCACTTTGACTTTGAATGGGAGAATGTTGGATCTGAGAGAAGGGTAGGGGAGGGTGGGAGTGTAGAAAGGAATAAAATGTTGGGGGCATGTTGTGAATGCGAGATGAAGAATAGCATAAAGACGCGAGAAGTGCATCAAAAACTACAACAATGGGGGTTTGTAACACATGTTGATGGAATGCACCTTTTCTCTCTCTCTCTCTCTCTTGTGGTTGATTCTTTTTTTTTTCTTTTAATTTTGCTTTGGCTTCTAAATCTCCTTTAAGGCATGTCTTGCTGCGCAGTGGTAGATAGACGGAGAGAAGAAACAAAAATGTCGATAAGAAAATAAAAGAGAGTAAAAGATGAAGAGAGAGAAAAAACAAGAATTGTATGTTGTGGCTTTTGGACGCTGGGATGTGAAATGATTGTGTTGTGGGGAGGGGGGGTAATTAACGAGTTCTGATGAGATAAGGTGTGAAAATAAACAATAAAGAAAGTAGATATTAGAATGTCGCAGAGGGAATTAGATAGGGTAAAGACAGAGAGAGAGAGAGAGAGAGAGACAGAGACGGGGTTTTGCGGTTTATGAAAGAAATACCTGGACCCTTAATTAACTTTGATTACTCCTGTGCTTGCCTTGCTTTTCAGCGAATTACTTGTGTCTTTTAATTTATTAGACCGGAGTTTTTACGAAATTTCTGGAAACCTATGCTTTAAAAAATATTGAAAGCTTAATAATTCTATAAAACGTCACCAGCCAAACTATACTATACATGAAGAGAATATTGACACGTCTTAATCAATGCCTGACAATTATTAATAGGTCAGGGTTTATCTTGTTCACGAACATCCGGTTTATTTCCGGCAATACTCATTAAATGATTTTTTTTCGCCTTTTACTTGTGTTTTACAATTTATTTCAACCTTGTCGTCCATTTCTGGTCTTTAAGAAATATACCAAGGTTACCATATTAGTAATGAGTTATGGGGATTCCGTTTCTAACATCAAAAGGGAGTAACGTCATACGATAAGTAATAGTCGAAGTGTTAGTCGCATTAAGTTAAATTTAGCTTGGTTTATAAAATGAAGTAGTCGAGAGTGGCGGTTCATGGCTAACAAAAAACATGATCTATAGATATGCCTACATAGAAAAACGAAACAAAAATTCTTTTGCATCAAGCAATACGTTTGGGATTTAAAAAAGCACGTTTGACGTTCACAATCCATCGTTTTCTTTCGGCAACAACTTTCGGAAATTAAATACAATTTAAATCCCCTACATCTTTTCTTAATCGAAGTACAACCAGTAACGCAGCACACAGACATATTTTGTTAGTAAATGAACGAATAGGACCGGAAATATTGGTAGACCTACATGGTAAAGTTTTACGTTCACCATCCATGCATAATCATTAAGACTTGTCAATTTGAATTCCCAATAAATCAATATCAAACACAAAGCAAGAAAAGCCAATAAACCATAGACTATAATAAGATGGACCGCTTGCTCTTTTTTTTAGAGCTTATATCAACTTTTGTTCCGTGCGCAACCAATAAGGCTGTCTTAAATTACTTCTACACTCCTTGTTGTTTCTTAAATGTTTCCGCTTTATACAACTTTCGATTTTAATTTTTCAATTGATAAAATCGAAGCGATTCAATAAAACGGAAGTGCAAAGGAAACATCGAATCGGAAATTCCGAAAATCAGTGTTTCGAGTCATCATATATCAGAAATACTAAAGCAAGCGGTCCATGTATATTATAGTCTATGAATAAACAACCCATCTTTAAGAAAAAAACGACACATAAAAATTGTACGGAAACTCCATTAATTTTCTAAACGCCATACTAAATAAAGACAACAAGAATAAGTTAGACTAGCCAGCGAATGTCTCTATTCTTAAAACAAAGAAATACAACAAAAACTATACCATGACAGTTTTTCTTAAAACGGCTCCCCTCTCCCATTCCCCAATCCAAATGCCCCCAAAGAAGCCACCAAGAACGTTTGAGACAACAAGTTGCCATCCAATGTAAACGTTGATCACAAACTATTATAATGAAATACTTCCTTTCTTTCCAAACCTGGGATGCTCACTTACGTGCTACAGCCAAGAAAGAAAGTAAGAAAGAAAAGAAATACAAGAACAACACAATTACATTTGGTGCCTCCCCCCTCCCCCCTCTTTCCATGTCTCTCCCCCTCCCCCCCCCCCTACTCCCGCTACTTTCTTTTCATTTTGTGCTGGGTTTTTTTTAAGAGCGTCAGCACAAGTGCATGACGTCACGACTTTATTAAACCCACGTGCAGTTGATTGTAATCTACGTGAGACATTGGCCAAGAAGTTTGATGTATTAGTCGGGATGTATGATATATTAGTCGGGATGTATGATGTTATAGTCGGGATGTATGATGTATTAGTCGGGATGCATGATGTAATTAGTCGGGATGTACGATGGCATACGGGCATGAAATAGGTTACCTGAAAAAAATCAGGAAACCAGTAACTTAACTTCATTTAAAACACTTATAGAAATGCAGGATTAGAATCAAACCACTGTTGAGCGTAGAAGACAATAATCTTCTTTTTTAGAAGGATCGTCTGTAAGATAAGATAAGATACAAAGGTCGTAACTTGAAGGCATGAAGTTAGCGAAGACCACCAGATCGAAACGTTGTTCTTTTTTTTTCTTTCTTGCTTTGTGTGTGTGTGCCTTTGATAATTTCAGAAACTTCAACCATTTCCGCCATGTAAACCCACAGAGTGTAATAACTGTCTGTCTTGCGATTTAGTACGTTTCATTTTTCCAAGTCATTTCTGGGCCAATCACGTGAAAAGTCCTATTCCCCCAAGGCCCACTGCTCCAACGCCCACTGCTCCAACGACAATGCTCCAACGCCCACTGCTCCAACGCCCTCTGCTCCAACGCCCACTGCTCCAGCGCCCAATGCTCCAACGCCCACTGCTACAACGCCCACTGCTACAACACCCACTGCTGCAGCGCCCAATGCTCCAACGCCCACTGCTCCAACGCCCACTGCTCCAACGCCCACTGCTTTAACGCCCAATGCTTTAACGCCCAATGCTCCAACGCCCACTGCTACAACGCCCACTGCTACAACGCCCACTGCTCCAACGCCCACTGCTACAACGCCCACTGCTCCAGCGCCCACTGCTCCAACGCCGGAATTCACAATTCTGAATTTCGACTTCACTAATTTTATTCAATCCATAAAAAAAAGGATAACTTCTGAGTGAAAACCAAAACTAAGCAAAGTGAAATCTTACTTTATCCAAATTAGCCGTGTAATAGACTTAATTAATCTTACTTTGGAACCAGGGAACCGCATTGTTCCAGTCACACGCATCATTGGTGGAATCTCTGTGTTAAAGCCAAAATAGCATGGAAGTCTATCAACCTTTGAGAAAAAGCTCCACCGTCTGATGAATCACGAGCTGTTCCGTTTGGTGTGGCGGTGCTTTCTTTTTTTTTTCCCTTTTCTTTCGTTGTTTTGTATCCAGAAATAATTTGGGTCTAATTAGTGTGACCCATGTTTGTCACGGCCCCATGGGTCATTAGGTGACCGTAGCACCTTGACTTATCTACTAAATGACCGAGCCTTAAATTGTCATTAATCACGCGGGCTTAATGGTTGGGTAGACAAGAAGTTACTAAGTAACGCTACGGGGGGTACTTTAATGGGACACCACTGCTGTCTCACAGACCGCTCATTATATGTACACAGGATTATTGCCCCATATTTTTATTCGTAATTTAACATCCTGAACTTAAATGACGTTATTGATCTACATGACTTGTTGAAGCAACCCATTCCATGTCTGAATGATACTGGCAAAGGCAGAAAACTTATACAAATATGTAATTGCTTATGGAATATGAAATAATGTTTTCTATGATCTATAGCGCTATGTCTATCTGCACATATTTGTAGATATGTGTGTTTAGTAGCGTGACTATAGGGGGCTGACGGGGCGCCCACGTTTGTTAGGCACGGGAATGACATTTTCTTAAACCTTACCTAACTAATAAATAAACACTAACATTCGTAATGGGCGCAAATTTCGACTGCCGCCCCAGGCGCCATTCACCTTCATTACTACATTAAATATGGGGCATGGTGGCCGAGAGGCAGTGAGTTCGGCTGGCGTACCGAAGGATCTGGGTTCGGATCCTAGTGAAGGCTAGGATTTGTTCCCCGGACTCGATGGTGTCCCTGAGTCTACCCAGCTCAGATGGGTACCTGAAATTGGCTGGGGTAAAGTAAATGGCGGCTGGGCATTGTGGTGGCCACACATCCCCCAGTATGCCATGGCCACAGAAACTTATGAATGCTGCTTCACCGGCCCTATGATCAATTTGGTTCGACGGGTACTTTACTTACTAAATAAAATATTGCTTTTTTAAATTAAGTTATATGTGTTAACACAGAATGTTTATTTATATAGAACCTTACAGCTGTTTTTTTTAAATGTATAAATAAATGCTTTGTTTACTATGGGATTTACATCTTATCTTATATATTACAGACGCTCATTCTATAAAGAAGATTACTGCGTCCTACGATCATCCGTGGTCTAGTCTTGCATTTTTATTAGTGTTTTAAATGATGTTAAGTTACTGGTTTTCCTGGTTTGCTCAGACATCCTACTCCATGCCCGAACTCTACAACATCAATACATATGATGCATTTACTCTTAAAATGTCTAAGAAAGTGTCTAGTAATATTTTAGTTTTTATTTCTTGTTACCATAGTAACGAACAACTAACGCGGCCTAAGAAATATAAAGAAGTGGTGATATTTCTGATTCACGCCTACAAAAAAGACTTTTAAAGTTTCCGTTACAGCGCATGCAATTTTGGTTATAAAAATAAACAGTACGTATTTACATTTTGTTATATTAAGTGGAGTTATTTTATGAAAGATATAGGATATACAGATAACTACCATTTGAAAATATCTAAATGATGCGAAAAGAAAACACTGCATTCTGTTAGTCCTCATACAATCTCAATTTTAATCTCCTGCATGCTTAAAAATTTTAAATTACACGCAGTGTTTCAAGCCATCAGTTCATCGCTGATAGGCGTTCTGTGCTGACGCAATTTTCTGCCGAATGCAAAGATTGACTTTATCAGCCAATTCCCAAAGCTAGACGGAGGTGGCTGTCATCAAGAATGATACTCTTACACAGGGGTCGGCAACTTACGCAACGCGTGCCGGGCTTGGCACGCAGGGCGATTTTCATTGGCACGCGGGAGACACTTCCCCAAAATGACAATTCAAGTCTGTTCTACAAGAAATTGGTTGGTGGTGCATGTTGACTTTTAGGCTGTTGGCACGCTCAATGAATTAGAAATCCTACTTTGGCACACTATTATCTAAAGTTTGCCGACCCCTGCTCTTAGTATATAGCTCGGGGTTATTGTTTATTAAATATACTAAGAAGTAACTATGTTTCAATCGTAAAGGGGATCAATGGTATACCTTTGGCAGTTGCGACATTATGTAGCATATAAAGACCCACTGAACTATAAAAAAGAATGAATAAAGCCTACTTAATAAATTTGTTTGCACCCATTAATGCGAGTTTTCATATTCCTTCACTTATCTATATAAGCGAGGAAAAGGAATAAACCAGCTATAATGACAACAAAACCTACACGATATTAAAGAAGGAGCCCATTGTCACCTAAAGTGTATTTACAGGTCATTGTTTAGGAAATAAATGGTTTACAGTTAAGTGAAAGCATAAAAGAAAATGTAGGGCGCTTGGCATCAAGGATATTGTTTCCGTGCCTAATCCACTTTTTTAAATATAGATCAGTGATATAGACAGACCATTGGCGAGCCAGCAGATCTAAATAAAAGTATTATCTTTTTGTGTGTCAAGTAGGAAACCATGGTGACGCGTGTAAACATTGTGCCGTGACGGTGGCTCTGATGGAAGGGGGGCGGTAGAGATAGAGACGTATTATGTTATGTCTACTGTGAAATTCAAGTACAGTAACTCTATAGTAAAGTAGCAGAACACGGAAAGTGATCTCCCCCTTGTGCTCAAGGCGCGAGTGTAAATCCGACGGACTTTTGACAAAGATTTGAAGGAAGAAAGACTTCCCAAAAATACCTACAAGCAAACAAATATTTCCGTAAAGTGTCAGTTTTGATTGATGGTGGAGAAAGATGATCATCATGGCTTAGCACTGTAGTTCTTTTTGTACTTAGTCCAAGTGATGCAGTGGACTTATTCATGGAAATACTTTAATAACTAGAGATAAATGGGGGAATCGACTTTGACAAAGGCCGTATCCAGCTTTTCAGTGTTATCGTATTAGATTTAGAATGAAGTGTATTGAAATTATGAACTTACACTTTAGCGTTGTTTTTTTTAAATTTTTATAATTCTTAGTGAATTCTAGTTTCCTACTTAAAAAAATAAGAGACTTAAATTCCTGAAATGCCATCCAGATTTCTGGCTCTATTTCGCCACAACTTTCGATGTTAAAGAGAAATTGAAAAGTATAAAATAAATAAATCCTCTCCAATTAGAACTTTGCATTTTTTTTTCATATATTTACAAATTATTGATTATTGTTGGATTAGAATCAAAATGATATGTCAGAATGAATATTGAGGAAATGGGATTCAAGTATCCCTGTCTGATCAATTTGATTTCTAGGACCCCGTGGTGTTCACGAGTTTTCGTGACAACGTCATATTATGGGATAGTGTGGAAGAGAAGGCATTAGGTAGATGCTAATTCCAGAGAAGGGCGAGCATATGACCCCCCCCCCTCTCTTCCTTTTCTTTTATAAAAGTCAACTTGTTTTTCCCCAGCATGGACACATGCCTTTATACGCTTATAGTAATTGGAGTACGCTTATAGTAATTGGAGTGCGTACCTTTGGCAAATTGCTCCAGCCATTAATGTGCTGTCTTAAATGGGCTTTAAATTATGCTTAGCTTCATCGGAATTCAATTAAAATTCGCTGACTACATATAGTGATTCTGCTATCTTCGAATTCACGCGACTTTACACTCGGTGTTAACCCTCTGCTCCCCCCTGTTCATAGCCACACACAAAAACATAACCTCCCGGCCTATAAGAGTTAACGTCGTCGCGTGCTTTGATAAAATAAATGTTACCAATTATTTTTTTTTTCACATTTTTTAGCAATAATATTTAGCGTAGGGAAAATGTGACCCCCGCTAAAACATGGGGTGATAGCAATCTGGAGTACCTTAGTACCTGTATCACCTTGCCGTACCTGTCAGGAGCCATCTCCTTCGGTCAGTCATAAGATAGTCAACGGTGAGGTTGACTGTGTTGTTGTTTTTTCTTGAATCGCCGAAGATTTTGTTACCTGAGGTGTAAATCTACCCTTTACTTTTTGTGGACGCTCTCCTTTGTCATCAAAGTTTATGTATGTTTATGTAGCTTGAGAGTATATATGATAGTTTATATATATATATATATATATATATTGTTATTCTATGGCACACACTAGGCCTACTCCCCCTCAACCTACCATTACAAACTACACAGCAATACAGAAAAACTAAAAAGGGACATGTAAATATGTTGGTCTGGCATTGACTTCAAGAGAGAAAACTGCTATGCAGTTTGGCTAACAGAGGACTAAGATTATATTATTATTATATAAAACCTGAAGTTTATAGGCGGCTGGTTAGCAAAGTCGACAGTGAGCTCGACTCCCAAGCGCCGCATCAGGGGTTCGACCCTGCATCAGGGGTTCGACCCTCGGTGCAGGCAGCCATAAATCCACCGCCGACTTGGAGAGGAGATGGGCGCCGCCAAGTCTACCAAGCCCAAGAGAGGACTAATGGACACCCGGTGTACATTAGCTCCCCCCAACGACCGCCAAGGTTAAGGGACAAGAAGAAGAAGAAGAAGAAGAAGAAGAAGTTTATAAGTATTTGTAAATTCGACGCCATTCTCACCTTTGTGTTTAGCGTGTGCGTACGTATGCTTGTATAATTAAATTCCATGCATTTTACCACCGTTGAAAGGGAGACGATTTAGTCCAGAGATGAATTGTGGAGTAATTCCGAATATTGACATATTACTTTAGGTGTATGAGTTTTTACACAATAATTAGTTTCAAACACAATACAAAAACCATACATCGACAGCAGATAATTTATCGAGACCTTTATAATATGCTAGCTCTATGGAAGAAACTGGACACATATAAAGCTAAAGATGATTTTCTAAGGATATTTTTAAATGCAATGATTCGAATTTCAAGGGCACCCCCCCACAGAATAAGTATAGAACAGAATGCACAATCCCTATATGTGCAGTCACTAAAAGTGAAGCTCGACTTTTACCCTTTTCCTTTGACTCAAGGCAGCGGTCATTAGAGACGCTACTATAGTAAACTTAGACATGCTTTTTTATTACTGATATCTAGTCTTAGCAAGCTTAGGACTAAAGCAAGGCTACTAATATTAAGTAATATGAGGTTACAATTTACCGTTGTTTATCCTTTACGGGGGTCAGGAAAGCCATGTAGTTTGACATGCTTATTTGTACGATAATCAATCGTTTTCGCATCATCGTTGCAGTTTATTACACAACAGTCTTTGTACCTTAGCATTGGGTGTTCGATTTTGTAGATTTGATGAAAAAGACATTGTAAATAAGCATAAATATATAGTGTAACCAGGTCCGCTGAGTCTAAACAGTATGGCGTCTGTATTACTTCCGGAAACAGAAAAAAATGCGATTGCTCATTCTGTTCTATATTTATTCAGTGAGCGCCCCCCTGCGAGATTTACCGACTACTTCTCATCTCCCCAGCCCTGATCAACTATACAATAAAATTTTAACTATTCTTTTTACTGCATAGTTTCTGTATACTGAGAGTCATTTTTTGTACGTTCAACAATTTCTCTCTCCCCCCCCCCCCTCCCCGTGATATTAATCCGCCTATGACATCATTAATCTTTAAGAGTCTCCATATAAATAAAACATCAAAATTCCATCCTTGCAGACGTTTTCTGACCCCCCAAAATTTATTTTTACCTTCACCTGGAAAAGTTATAAAACACACACAGGAAGAGAAAAAGAGAAAGAAAAAATACACACACGAGATAAGAGAATGAGATGGAAGGAGAGAGAGAGAGAAAGAGAGGGGTAGACAGAGAAATCTAGATATACTTAAACTCGCTCAGATATTAAAAAGTTTTGGTGTTAAAAAGTGGGCGAAAGGGGCTAAGGGAGCTATATACGAGCCACGGTTGTTAAAGGGTTAAATCAAAAAAAGTGACTGCGAGATGACAAGGGTTAAGGCAAATCGTAATTAATGTAGACACAGCTTTGTACGTAAGATAAGTTTAAGATACTAGAGTTATATATGAGACCTGTTCCTCCCTGGCTGATGGCCGTCTGTCTGTTATAAGTTTATAAATCTCTGGAAGGTCGCTTTGGATTTCGTACAGTTATTTTCTTAACTCTTCCCGTACCGACCTACTTTCCCATGCATACCTTCAGTCCCGCTATATACGCGCCCGGGACTGTAAGGGTTAACTAGGTGTTATATATTTTTTATTTGCATATGTTTTTGTTAGTTGGACTATACAATTTGGAGTTTAACTGTACGATGTAATAGAGCTAAGCTAAAACTATGAATTGGATTCTGAAGAAATATTGTTACAAGCAAATGTCGTTTGCCCTTTTTTTAAAATTCCTTTTTTATACCATTCAATAGAAAATCAAACCTCGCACTCTATTTATATAAACAAAACATGTAACCTAAAACGCGCTAAAAACATTTGAGTATCTAAAATTCCAGGTAACTAATATTACCTTTAGAGATTGAAATAATGGCGTCATCCATAGATACATGAACATGCAAATCAACCAATAGAACAAGAACTCCTATAAGGCATTTTCACTACATTATCATTTCCTTGGAGCAGAATAATTCATTATATCTGAATCTATGTTATCTTTTCGATTTATTCCATAGCTTTTTTCTTTTTCAACTCTTCACAGTTGACATTTTTCAATAGTTGTTTTTTATTCTTTCAACACTGACGTTTATAATCTACAAAGTACTGCAAACTAGACTTTCTTTTTATAAAATTACCCATTTTTGTTTTAAATTCGAACTAAACCAAACAACTAAGGTCTTGATATTAAACATTAATATTACTTTAAGTTCACTAAACTGTGCCAAAGTTCAACTAAATTCCAAATGTGACGAACGCAGTATCCCGGTTATCAATATTTCATGATGGGTGCCATAGATTTATCATTTTGATATTTGTCAGTGTGTCACAATTATTTGCCCCCCTCGTTATTTAAACATTTGTCATCATTTGTTGAGCTTGTATTTGAGTTTAAAAACAATCAAAGTGTCAAAATATTTATCACATTGCTCGCATTTGCGTCAAATTTCTCACCGATCCGCCCAAACCATATTTTAAAGATAGAAGTTTAGGTGCTGTCAGCAGTTTCCCAATTTAAAGAATTGACTTTTATATCAGTGCCATTCTATAGCCCGCATGTAAAAAACATAATAATTGCCATCATTGCTGAGACAATATCCATACTTTAAAGTAATTAACCGTTTATCATTATCCTAATTCCCAATGACGTGCAATAGGGACTGTCACTCGCATGTGGGCTTGCACAGCCAAAGCAGAAGCTGCAAGGCCAGGAGCGCACATTCCCCAAGGGCACAATAAACTCCATCGTCTCTCGAGACAAACGGAAGCCAACAACAACAACAATTCCCAATGGCGAAAATGGCACAAATTATCCCCCTTTCTTTTTTAGCATTACAAATAGTCTTTTTATAAAACAGCCCGCACCAAATTTTAGGTGACCATATCTCAAACGCATCCTTAGATCAAAGACTGCCACTGGATACTTCTGCAAAGAGTAAAGTAGTAATAAAACTAAGGCATTAAATTCTAACTTAGAAATACAACACAATAACAATCTATTAAAATGCTCAGATAAACATAAGGGCAAAAGCACTTTTCTTATTCCATATGTTAGAACAAATGCATATAAGTAATCTTGCTTTCCGAGTGACATCCGGGCAGGTAATGGGTTGCCTGAACAAGCCAGGAAAACCAGTAACTTAACTTCATTTAAAACATTAATAAAAATGCAAAACTAGACTCAAGCCTCGGATGAACGTAGGACGCAATTATCGTCTTTATAGAAGGAGCGTCTGTAACAAGTAATATAATATAAGCTACGTACAATTATTCTACACCCCACACATCATACTCACACATTACACACATTACACAAATCACACACATTACACACATTACACACATTACACACATTACACAAATCACACACCCATATAACTTACACACTCCCCACGCGCCAATGTCCACACTACTTAACAGCCGCTCCATAATCTACCTATTCCAGAACACTTCCCGTGGAAAACCCGTTTTGTTTTGTTAAAGGGACTTCTCTACATAATCTGGACGCTTAAGCTCCGTTTAATGTTAAGCTCCTACGCCCCCGTCCTTCCTGCACCCACACGCACACCTACGTTCCAGAGCTCAAATGACGTGCACGCCAAAAGCATGTCTACATTCGTTTCTTAGCCGTTTCTTCTTTTTTTTTCGCCTTTTTATTATTGTTTGTGTATGTGAGCGTGTGTGTGTTATATATATCTCCCATGTTTGTGTGTGTGTGTTATATATAACTCCCATGTTTGTGTGTGTGTGTTATATATAACTCCCATGTTTGTGTGTGTGTGTGTTATATAACTCCCATGTTTGTGTGTGTGTTATATATAACTCCCATGTTTGTGTGTGTGTGTGTGTTATATATAACTCCCATGTTTGTGTGTGTGTGTGTGTTATATATAACTCCCATGTTTGTGTGTGTGTGTTATATATAACTCCCATGTTTGTGTTTGTATGTGTGTACACATAATATTATAGTCTAGCCCTATGGTTTGTAGTGTTCTGTTCTAATGTAGGTATCAGTCTATATCGCAACATTATCTTTTTATCTTACTATCTATATTTATCTATCTATCCATCCAACCACTTATCTACCTACCTATCAATACATCTATCCAATTACCTATTCACCTATCTATCTACCTAAAAATCTATCTATCGAATTACCTTTGTAGCTTCCTATCTATCTACCTAATTACCTATCGATCTACCTATCTATACATCTATCCCATTACCTATATATTTACCTAGCTATAAATCTATCTATCTACCTATCTATCTATACAGCTGTCTTTTTTTGTGTATATTATTCTGCTTTGGACTGTGTCTCTATGTACGTATGTTAATGTACATACTATGTATGTAAGAGTGTCTGTATGTTTATTTTACTGTTCGTTTTTCTGATTTTCCTATCTCTCTATCTAAATCTATCTAGACATATCTACTTTATAAATCCTTCTATTAGTCAATCTGTATCTATCTCCACATCAACCTACAGGTATTTATGTGTATGTGTGTGAATTATGCTGTCTTTAAAGATGCCCGTGGGAAACACATTATGTCTACGAAGAACTCCTCCCCTCCCCACCTCTCTGGACCCCCGCCTCCCCCAAAAGCCCCAGTTGACACCAAATCCCCACGTCCCAGTTTTCATTGTTCGGGTGTCTAAATTGAATTGATTTCAGTAATTTTAGACACGTGATAAAAAGCCTGCTTCCCATTGCCATGTTCATGATATATTTATCAGCTTTTGCCGGATCCCAGTCTTCATTGTCCTCACCTTAGAAACCACGCCCAGTGCCAAGGTATAAGATAATAATTTTTTCCCCTTGTGTGTGACGGTTTTTTTTTTTTTTTACTTCTTGGACTTCTATACCGTGAACGGTAGGCCCATGTGTGTCATCCAACTGAGAACCCGCTCTTGACAATCGTGGGTCCAGACACCCCGTGTGGCGGTTTTAAATCAGCGAAACTGCGGGGGTATTTGAAATCTATACAAGTCGCAAGGCGACGAAATCTTCAGAGCTGTCATTGGCTTTTTTGGGGGCTGGATGGGGTAAACAAGGGGACACAAATCACGCTGTGCTACATGTTGGCAAGAGCAGGTCACTCTTACTCAATCTTCAACGTCTGCTCGTTTTTTTTTTTTAATCTTTGGTTTTTATTGTCATTGGCAAAGATGGTGGCGATGGAGGGTTTGATTTTTGTTCTCCTGCTTCCCTTCACGGTAGCCTCCCTTATAGGATGTGTAATTATCGTCACCCTCATAAAATCAGGTTATCGTGAAACTGTAATGTGTGCCATCAAACAGGATGGGTGTTGAGGAGCATCAGAAAAAAAACACACATTCACAGCCTGAATTTATATCTTATACATTACAGGCGCTCCTTTTATAAAGAAGATTATTGCGTCCTACCTCATCTGTGGTCCGAGTAGTTATAATAGTTATGTACACTGATAAAAAACAATGCGATGAATCCAATGTACAGCCTGTCAATATTTTAAAATACTCAAGCTTAATTAATTATACAAATACTTTCAACAAAATATAATTTTCCATTTCAAAAATTTATATTCTCTATTGAAATTCTTATGGAGCATCTGGATTTGAATAGGTTCGCTGCCCTAGCGGGTAGCATGGCTGTTATTTTTTCGCAACTTTCTTGTGTGCGTATCCAGCCCTTCAAGTCAAAGACATTTTATTTAATACCGGTAAAGATCTATGTTTTGTACTTTTTCTGTAAAAAATAAAATACTTATCTAGCAATGTATTTTATTGTTGGCTAATAGAGCCGATGTCATATTTTGAGCAATATTCACAATCTCATTAATTTCTCGGTACTAGCCCAAAAATGTGCAGTATATTTTTTACAACTGAAAACTTTGTCACATTCACATTTGGGACTTTAAAAAGACAACTAATGCGGATAAAATTACTGTACAATTAACCAGCATAATATTCTTTAAAAGCATACAATTTCAATTTTTTAATTTTAATATTTTCACTTCGATTTAATTTGTTTTTTGTTTTTTTTTAAATCCGAGATAAATTTCAGTAAAACTTTTCTTTTCGACTAAGATGGAAGCCTCACCAACTTTTTAATATTCTGAAACTTCTCTACGATTTTATTTCCAATTTACCATGAATTATATCCTTCGATTCAAATAGTCTACGGTTTACATCATTGTGAATTGTCTAAGGGGACATTTTAAGTCTCAGCTACCCTATGTTGTGTCCTAGTAGGCCATTAGATATCTCTCGTGATATGATTTATCGGGATATGTTCCGTTATAGCGGCATTTGTTCCGTTATAGCGGCATTTGTCTTCACGTTCCATCCAATATTTCATTTTTTTTTTTTTTTTTGGTCTTTTTTGGGTGATTTTACTTTCTGTTTCTCTAGAATCACCAGCCTCACGATTCAATGCTGACTAGGCTGAGACAGAGTTATCTCCCCCACAGGCTTTGACATTCTGCCTTGATAGCTCTTTCTCGTTTCTAGTGTATCTCAACCTGTGTGTGTGGGTGTGTATGGGATTTAACTTTAGCACGTTCGTCTGGCGTACCGAAGGTCATGGGTTCGAATCCAGCTCTGATAAATACCTGATTTTAGTTGACGTAAACACAAAGGCGGCTGGGCATTGTGCTGGCCACACAATATCCTAGTATGCCATGGCCACAGAAACTGGCGAACGCTGCTTTACCGGCCCTATCGATCAATTAAATCCGACGGGATCATTTAATTATTAGTATTACTTACTTACTTATACAATTAGAACAAGAGGCCGTACATTGTAAATAGCAGCCGTTTGACGGTCTTAAGTACACGGAGAAGCTTGCCCGTTGGACTTACATTTGATTGACTATTTGAGCATTAAAAACATGTCCGCGAAGCGATGGCCACCTGATTACAACTACCGATATTGGCGATTTCGAAATGCGTGACCCTGCGTGATGGAGCTAATGCCTACCCCGTTTTGTCAATGGTATTTGATTTCTTTAGTCAGGGTCCCTTCTCAGATATTTCCGTATTCCTGTTATTGTCTAAGATAATTGTGTTATTGAAAGAAAAAGTGGAAGAAAGACTTTTCGTTGTGGGTGTGGGTGAGTGTGTGGGTGTAAGTTCGCGGAGGGGGAGGGGGCAGGGCACAACCTCCTATATTTTTGTTCCCTCCAGTGAATTCAGCTCGAGACGTGACAATCTACGGAAAGCTCATCCTCTCACGTGGACTGAATGAAACAAAAGGTCATTCATCGTGGCACGTGAACTTGGAACGTGCCTGCAACTGTTCTAGTGGGCGAGAGATTTTACACCTTTTCTATAGGTGTTTGGTTAAACCAATTACCTTCTACCCCCCCTCCCACCCTTTCCCAATGATCATCCTGTTCTTAGATCCATATGTGATGTTTTTAGTTTCAGTAAAATTACTAGAACTCTGCAATTCTTTGTTGTTTTTTTTCTAGCTGTTAGCGTTTGTTTTTTTTTAAAATCAACATGGTTGTGATTATCATCTTTTTTTTTCTTTTTTTTTGCATTTATCGCCAATACAAAATTTTATTATTAAACTTTCACTTACACATAAATGGTTACAATCTAAACTGTAGTATAGTTTTCAAGATATAATTCTAGCACCTGCTAAAAATTCATTATCTTTTAATCTCAGCCTAACTGATATATTTTTTTAAATAATAAAGTTTATTATCCATAATTGCAAGTATTATAACAATAATATAAATTGAAATGTAAATTATATCAATTTTTATAATAAATATACAAACATTAAAGAGAGGGATAGAAGACAACCAGAATATTTACATCATCAGATATATCGTTTTACTCCCTTTCTTTTAACTTGCGCTGTCTGTCTGATTGTCTGATTGTCTGCTTGTTTTCTTGCAAAACTTTGCATTGATTTTTCGACCACTTCCCGTCATCCAATCGAGCTGAAACCTGGGTAGCAGACTTGTCCCGCCTCCAATACATTCTATCAAATTTTCAGCATAATAGCCTTTGGAATAGTCACGAATAGCTTCGACCAATTTGCGAATCTAAGAAAATATATCACTTAAAAACATGGCTGCCTCTACCGGAAGAGACGAAAGTAAATAAACTTTTCGGATTTGTTCGTTTTTACGAAATAAATAGAATGAAAACGACACAATGTAGCCGAAACAAAGCGAGTTATCTTTTTATGGTTTTTGCGGACCAAGGCTAGAAAAAAAAAGGATGCTCAAAATTTTAGTGTGGAAATTCATAAGGTATGATATCACTTAGATTTTATTTATTTTATTCTATCAAAATATAAATTAAATATAAACTTAGTTTACAAAGAAACGGAGTATATTAAAAACTTCGTTCTTATGGGTTAGTTTTTTAGAGGTGAAAATAAAAACATTCGCAAAATATAAATGAATTCAATGGGAGAGAATAACAACAATGAAATTATGAACACTAGTTTAAAACCTTATAGTGTAATAATTTTGTCTTGATAATGCAACCAACTAGTCTATATTTCATCCAAAAAGTAACTTTGTAGCTATGCTTAACTGACAAAACATTTATAAAAGTAAAATAAACTTTTATGTTTATTTATAACAATTTATGCCCAATGATTATATACATTAAAACAATACATATACTATTTTTTCTTTATTTTTTAAAATTAAGTGTTTTCATGTCTATAAGAACTATCAAGATCAACGTCAATGAATAAACTTATCTCCCTTTTATATCAGTTTCTTCCCTTTGTTTTTGTTTTTATTTCACTATAAAATAGGTTTCATTAGTGATTAAATTACCGATCCTGGTCTATGCACCAACGGATAGTCTAATAATGTTGTCCGGTTCTGCCATTAACGTTACCAGCATACGCTCAACTCTGTCAATTATCAAATCGGTGATTAGTACTTGGACCCATTGTAGCTTATGTAGACCTTTACCAAGCATGCTATACTTGAAATTAGGGTGCGTGTATTTTATGTATGTATCGCATGCAAGCTAGAAAATTCTGGGCTCCGTGCTCAATGCCCTTAGAAATACGATACCTGCTTTTTGTTTTTAACTCTTGACATTTCTTGTGAAATTTAGTGGGAAAAAAACAGCAACAACAAGCAAAGGCTAACTAGTTTTCAGGGTCACGAAATATTATCTAGATCTATCTATCTATCTTTATGTCGGTCATTCTATCTATCTATCTATCTATCTATCTATCTATCTATCTATCTATCTATCTATCTATCTATCTATCTATCTATCTGCCTATCGGTCATTCAATCTATCAATTTATCAGTTTATCAGTCTATCCGTCGATCAGTCTATCAGTCTCTCTATCTGTCTCTGTCATTCTATCTGCATATCTATAGATCTATCTTTCTATCAATATATCTGTTTATCCTCACTTGACCAATCAATCTATTTATCTACCAGTTTATCTTTCAATCAATTTTATTTGTCTAGAGATCTAGCTATCTATCTAGCTATCTAACCACCAATCTATCAAAAATCTATCAATTTGGCTGTCTCTATTCTTGTTTATCTTTGTATCTGTTTATCTTACAAGCCTGTCAGACTATCTATCAATCTTCCTAAAAATATGTTTATTTATATAGTGCGATCTATAGGCCTATGTATAATTATATGCATAATGTGGTCTATATGTATAATTATATGCATAGTGTGGTCTATATGTATAATTACATGCATAGTGCGTTTGACATGCATACTTTTGTGCGAAGTTACAAAACTTGTTGAGGACTGGCGTGTGTATTTGTCAGTTGTCACTGTCAGTTGTCAGCCTACTTATCAATCACTGACATGGCAGACATGTAAGTGACATCGATTACACAAAAGGCAGATCGACGGTCTGGTTTCCACGGGTGGGGTGGGGAAGGGGAGAAGGTGGTCATAAACTTGCATGAGCTGGGAAAACTGAAATGTGTGGGTTAAAGTTGTGAGCGGGGGAGGGGGGGTGTTGGGGGGGGGGGGCTGGAAAAGGGGCGCTCATGCTTAAAAAAACAACTATAACGTATAACAATTAGAATAGTTTAAAACAATTGTGTGTGTATTTCTTTCGTGTCTTTCAATATGGCATTGACATGGCAGTAAACAACATTAACATCGAAACGATTTGTACTGAATGTGTTTCAAATAGTTCCACCATTGTTTACTGTCACAATGTCTCATGCTTTTTTTTTTTTTTATTCATGTTTGTTTTTTTGTTTTTTAAATTATTTTTATTTTTTACAATGGCATTGTATCGGTTATCGGCGTCCTGGAAATGGCCATGTGAAAGAATAGCCCCACTGCTTAGTCCCACTTGCATGACGTAAAAAGCGCCTAATAGTGGGTTGTGCATAATGGTAAATCCTAGGCACGTTTAACCTGTAATCCTTTTGAGGTGCTGTTCGACGGAGATCCAGATTGCACTACCCTGGATAGAGTTTTTTTTGCGCATCTCCTGCTTGGGGTGGGGGTGGGGGGCTCTGGTGTTGGTAGCCACTACTGTACCCATGGGCCTCAAAGCGGCGTAGTGTGTAAACCGCCAGTAATTTCTTTGAAACACCGGCGGGCTAACGCATGGGGGACAGCCCCCGCAGCATGTCCGAGATCCATTGCACTGCCGAGAGGCCACCGGGTCTCGGTGGGGAGGAAGCAATGGATGCTGCAACCCCGTCTCACGACCCACCCGGTGCCTGGATGCCTGTGCCTATAGTACAGGATTTGTGCTACCGGGTGACAATACAGATATACGGGAGAGCGACCACGATAATGACCCTTAGGGGAACCGCAGTGAACGGTCGCTGGCCTGCGGAATCCTTCCCTTTTACATGGCACGCCACGCCTTCGGCGTGCCGTGGGGTGGCTGGATCCCGGACAGGGTTTTAAATAACCCACTTCTAAAGCGTTACGCCCCGGCTTAAGAGCTTCGGCTCGTCCGGGTTTTGAGACTTTTTACAAGGTGTTGGTAGCATGGAGCTGGGTGGGTGTAAAGTCGTGAAGGGGCCTGCATCCAGGATGTGATAAATACATAGAGTATTCCCATAATCTAAAAAAAAAAAACTAAACGGATCAAGTGAGTGTCATAACCGTTTGTAGAGAGCTCTGTGGGTGGCGGAGAATGGACAATAGGCCAGCCCCCACTTCAGCCCTGACTCAATGTAGCACGATCCCGGAGTACCACTTACAGTGTGTCTGGCATTGACTGCAAAAGAAAGCAAACTGCTCTGCAGACTGGCTATTAGAAGAAGAAGAAATCGCAATCATGATATAGATTTTTCCCCCTGGTAAGTAATGAATGATATTAGAGGGGAAAAAAAATTAACAGCTTTTGTTTTTTCTTCCCATCAAAATATAGTCTAGAGAGGAACTTCTAGATTATAGGATAATGATTATTATTAGGTCGTACTGCTTTCAATGGTTTACCTAAAATTTTGGAGATTTTAATAAACTAATCATGTGAATTTGTAGTGTGTTTTTTAAACTAGTAAATACATAAGGCATGTAATGTTAACTTAGAAATACAACAGGAAAACAATCTATTACAATGCTCAGATGAACATAATCAGGAAAACCAGTACTTAAAATCAATTAAAATGCAAGACTAGACTCAAAGCACAGATAAACGTAGGACGTAATAATCTTCTGTATAGAAGGAATACTATGCCCAAAAGCCACTCGTAAAACTACTTATTAATCTCATATTTATGAAACTTGTGTGTGAATATATAGTCACATATCAAAATGTACAACAAAAAGAAAACTTTCATTTGTTCAAATCTCTTCCATTTTCGTTATTTGTGTTTTGTTCAATCTGTAAAGTACACATTTTTCTGATGAAAGTAAATCTACGTCAGTGTCACACGTCACGTGATCATACAAGTATGTGACCTTAACACGTCACAAATCTTTTATTTGTCCCTTAAACTTAGAATATATAAATTAAAACCTAAAAAAAAGAACGCTAATTAGAAAACAGTTAATATAGTCGGAGCTTAAGGTGGTGGTGTGTTGTTGAGCGCGTTTTGTGGCCTAATGTACATCGTGCTGTAAAAAGTAAAATATTTGACACTGTGCTACATTTAATATGTTGAACAAAAAACAATGAATGAGTCTAATTAGATCTGTATATTTCTTTGTTTGCTTTGTGCAATGTAGATTTAGAACAAATACATAACTCACTAATAACTGCGGAAATTCCCGAAGCTTTATTTAAAGGGAGGTCATTGCATTGACTTTTTATTAGAGAAAAATGAAACACACACACAGTGTAATTAAAATTACAAGCCGTAAACAATGTATGTTACAATCAATAAATACAAATTAATTCCCCACTGTGGGACAACATACAGTTTTTGTAAAGACATACACAAAATATATATTCAAAATATCATTGACAAGAACAAATATTGATATGAGTTTTCGACGTTTTAAGAAAAAAATGTTTTTCTTACTAGGTTAAGCTAGACAAGGGGTCGGAAACCTATGGCTCTTGAGCCAGATGTGGCTCTATTGATGGCTGCATCTGACTCGCAGACAAATGTTCGAATATTAAACAAAATGTTTATTTAGACTCCTTTGATCTACATATTACTTGCATAATAATATTGCACTCTACAAATCATACAAATGAGCTACAGTCTACTGCAGCTTAGCATCAGAAGAATTCAGAGACATTTATAATTATTAAATTATTGTATTGTTAGCGTTGAAATTACACAAAATGTACACATTTACTTGAGTTTTTAGTTTTATACATAATGTATGGCTCTCACAGAATTACTTTTCAAAATATGTGATGTCCTTGGCTCTCTCAGACAAAAAGGTTTCCGACCCTTGGACTAGACTATACATTGAATAAAAATTAATAGAATAGTTTAGTATAGAGCATTATTTATTTTAACTTTGTTTTGGTTGCAAAGTTATTTTAGTTTTTAGTATGGTGCTAAGACATACTTTAAAATTAAAAGCAAATAGTTCGTAGCATCGAATAAATTCACTGAGTGAATTAATCTGTGATTGAAATATCACTAATTTTATAGAAAGTTTGTCTTGAAGTAAACATTTTTATTGACACAGAGTACACATTTTTTTTACAAAATGGTTGAAACACTATAACTATTTCCATTTGTTTACATGACAGTAAACATTTTATGTCCCCCATTGGAAGCTTAACGAAATCTACAGTAAATGTTCAGTGAAAAAGTCGCTTAGTGGATTCAAGTAAGGGAAAAGGTTAGGACTGGTATGGGAATGTCTAAATTGCAAGCATTGCGTAAATGTGACAATGTGTAGGAGGGACATTTTGTGTATCTTGCATTTAGAGTGACAAGCTCAATGAAAAAAAATGAAGTTTTTGTGGAGTATTTACCATAATTAAAGATCTATTACAAAAGGAAAAAAATATTATAACCGAATAGTAAATAAGTCCATTGATCTGTTATATATTATAATTTTTTTTTCCAGACATATAGAGTACAAAATCCAACCATGCTAAACTCATAAACAAGATGTTTTACATTTCCATATAAAAGGTCAAATCGGATGTGCGCCAGAGATGCCCCCAGTCCACTCCCGGTTCCGAGCAAGCTTACTCCCAATCTTATATACTGTGTCCCTAGGGGTGTCCGAGGGGAAGTGTCTGTCTGGATGCACAGGGCGGCTTTTGTCTGCGGATGTTTTCGATGTGTTCCGGCTGTCCATAAATATTTCTGGCAAAAAAAAAAGTCAAAGTCCGATGGACTTTATTAGTTTAGTTAATGTCAAGAACTGAACCGGTTTATATTAACTGATGTAGCATACAACTGCTACCAGTTGTTGGACTACTCACATGTATTGGGGGAGTAGGGGGCGTAGGGTGGAGCTAAAATACAACATTTAGTTGAGGGCGTATATTTACTGAACTGACCATTTGAAAATAATGAAATGAGACAAATTTCTGTTGTGAAACGGGAACTAAAATATTTGTATCATGAGTCTATGATAACGTTTATTGATCTATTTATGTAGTATGCTACCATACACTTTTATATTGAAATTTAAAACATTGTATGAACATTAGTATTTTCATTATATTAACTGTACCACACACAAATATTACTATAAACAACATAGAAAAAAAAACAACAAAAATCACTTTGATTAATTCAAAAAATACCCAATGAGAATCATGAGTTTCTTTGTCGTATAAAGCAGAAGTCATGCAGACTTTGTAGAATAACGATTTGGTTGTCTCTTGTTTTCTCGGCACGGTGGCCGAGCGGCAGCGCATTCGGCTGGCGTACTAAAGGTCCTGGGTTCGAATCCTGGTGAAGGCTAGCATATACTTCCGGGTCTGGAGGGTGTCACCGAGTCTACCTGGGTACCTGACTTAAGTTTGGGTCAAGGCGACTGTGCATTATACTGGCCACACAAGGCCCAAGTTCGCTGCTTCACTACTTTATTTTAATACTTTTTTTTTTCAAATATATTTTTTCCTTCTATTACCAGGTATCTTGGCGTGGCCAGTTCTTATCAAATTCTCGCTGACGAGGTCCGGAACAACAAACCGCCATCCTGCTCCACGATTCAGTTTTTCCTACCGCATCAGAGGGACATCTGTAGCAACGACATCAAACTGCTGGACGTCATACGGAGCGGCGCCTCCATGGGGATCGAGGAGTGCCAGTTTCAGTTCCGGGACAGGAGATGGAACTGCTCCACCACAAACAGTACGGATGTCTTCGGCAAGGTCCTCTATATCAGTAAGTTTTTTTCTAGGTTTAAAACGGGAATTCCTGTTCAATAATAACACCAGTGGTCTTATATAGTGTTATAAATATTCCAACAGATTTTTTTTGTTATTGAGACATCGCATCTTATATATCAAAGACGCTCCTTCTATAAAGAAGATTATTGCATCCTACGCCGTTCCCGTAATATTAGATTAATTGAACGTAAATGTCTCAACCAATTAGGAAAAAAATGTTTAAAAATTCTTTCCCCACCCTATTTGTCACACCAGTATCTGGATCTATTGCTACAGTATCTGGATCTATTGCTACAGTATCTGGATCTATTGTTACAGTATCTGGATATATTGCTACAGTATCTGGATCTATTGTTACAGTATCTGGATCTATTGTTATAATATGTTGATCAAGACACCCCCCCCCCAACACCTTTCCGTTTCCTCAAAAATAGGCTAATAAAGTTAATTATTGATGTTGTTAATTGAACATTTGTAGTAAAAGTTTCGATGAATCCGACAACACAAGAAAAATAGGCTTATAAAGTTAATTATTGATGTTGTTAATTGAACATTTGTAGTAAAAGTTTCGATGAATCCGACAACACAAGAAAAAAGGGGTAATAAAGTTAATTATTGATGTTGTTAATTGAATATTTGTAGTAAAAGTTTCGATGAATCCGACAACACAAGAAAAAAGGGGTAATAAAGTTAATTATTGATGTTGTTAATTGAATATTTGTAGTAAAAGTTTCGATGAATCCGACAACACAAGAAAAAAGGGGTAATAAAGTTAATTATTGATGTTGTTAATTGAATATTTGTAGTAAAAGTTTCGATGAATCCGACAACACAAGAAAAAAGGGGTAATAAAGTTAATTATTGATGTTGTTAATTGAATATTTGTAGTAAAAGTTTCGATGAATCCGACAACACAAGAAAAAAGGGGTAATAAAGTTAATTATTGATGTTGTTAATTGAATATTTGTAGTAAAAGTTTCGATGAAACCGACAATACAAGAAAAATAGGCTCATAAAGTTAATTATTGATGTTGTTAATTGAATATTTGTAGTAAAAGTTTCGATGAATCCGATAAAACAAGAAAAATAGGCTTATAAAGTTAATTATTGATGTTGTTAATTGAATATTTGTAGTAAAAGTTTCGATGAATCCGATAAAACAAGAAAAATAGGCTTATAAAGTTAATTATTGATGTTGTTAATTGAACATTTGTAGTAAAAGTTTCGATAAATCCGACAATACAAGAAAAATAGGCTTATAAAGTTAATTATTGATGTTGTTAATTGAATATTTGTAGTAAAAGTATCGATGAATCCGACAACACAAGAAAAATAGGCTAATAATGTTAATTATTGATGTTGTTAATTGAACATTTGTAGTAAAAGTTTCGATGAATCCGATAAAACAAGAAAAATAGGCTTATAAAGTTAATTATTGATGTTGTTAATTGAATATTTGTAGTAAAAGTTTCGATGAATCCGACATTACAAGAAACATAGGCTAATAAAGTAAATTATTGATGTGGTTAATTGAATATTTGTAGTAAAAGTTTCGATGAATCCAACAACACAAGAAAAATAGGCTTATAAAGTTAATTATTGATGTTGTTAATTGAATATTTGTAGTAAAAAATTCGATGAATCCGACAACACAAGAAAAATAGGCTTATAAAGTAAATTATTGATGTTGTTAATTGAATATTTGTAGTAAAAGTTTCGATGAATCCGACATTACAAGAAACATAGGCTAATAAAGTAAATTATTGATGTGGTTAATTGAATATTTGTAGTAAAAGTTTCGATGAATCCGACATTACAAGAAACATAGGCTAATAAAGTAAATTATTGATGTGGTTAATTGAATATTTGTAGTAAAAGTTTCGATGAATCCAACAACACAAGAAAAATAGGCTTATAAAGTTAATTATTGATGTTGTTAATTGAATATTTGTAGTAAAAGTTTCGATGAATCCAACAACACAAGAACATTACATGATATTGTCGTATAAAATATAATTTTATTACTTTTGTACCTGTGGATATTATATTGGTACTTCCATAGGACCAGTTTTAAAATACAACGAATACAAAATGGACTCATTGACTTTGACATTAAACGATATCACTGCCCTACAAAACCATTAATAGATTTAAAAGCTTTTTTTATAGACGAAATACGCTTTGTAGATCACGTGGTTAGTCCTGGGATTATCTAGTACAGTGATTTTATTTCTTCTCATTATAAATAATGGATTAATAGGTAAAGTATTCTATTGAATTTTTAAAACTACCCAAGTTAATACTTAATCGTTATGCCAGGTAAAGTTTATAAGGAGAATCGTTTAGTCTTTTCACTACATGTATGCACTAAAACCTTTGCGACCGCACTCAAAACTTTTTGTGTGTAACGGCCATTACAATCGAACAGTTCCCTCTAATAAATCCAGTCCAGTTTTTAATGTAAGCTTCTATGAAGTTAAAACGAAAGTAGAAAAACGTTATCCTAAACAATGTTGAGGGGGGGAGGGGGAAGGAGGGCTTAACAAAGGTTATGTGAACAAATCTAAAACTCGGTCGTACGGTAAAACATTAAAAAAATATAGAGGTCTTTGAATATGTTTTTTTTTTGTTTGTTTTTTTACAATTTACGTCCGTTAATATGTATGAAGTTAAATCAATAATGGCGGTAGCAGCGATGCGTTGATTGTTCATTCGCTGCAGTCTTGAGGTGAATATAAGTTGTTGTTTTTTCCTATTTGAATCATATTACTCGCTTATATAATCAGTGAATGAGCAGTAATATGGCGTCTAGCTCATTTCCGCTTCCTCACTTCTGCACAAACAGATTTATTAAAGAGGCTCTATCCTTGCTTTTCTAGATCAGTGCGTTACACTAAAGGCATTTAAAAAAATATAACATGAAAATGACCTTAATGACCTTAATGACCTCAGTAAAACTTGATATGAAGGTGACCTCACTAAGCCGTCTGTTACTAAACGTGACCCTCTCAGGATTAAGATGTGGCCTGGTGTTTTAAAAGTATGTTCGAATTGTTACTGGTTTATTACTTGATAAATTCCAATAATATTGTCGCAACATATCTTGTTCCATAGTAAAGCAATAATGGCAATATGAACTACCGGTAGTGCTTTTTGAAGATCTTCACTCATACGATTTATTTGCACCCATATTTCTGCTCCACATTAATCTACAGTCTACATCAATAATTCTAAATTTACACCTAGCATACATTAGCTCTACATCTTTTTCATTCTCTCTTTCTTTCTCCCTCATTCTCTCTCTCTCTCTGACACTCACTCTCTCACTCACACTCTCTCAAATTCTCTCTCTCTCATACTCTCTCTCATACTCTCTCTCTCTCATACTCTCTCTCTCTCACTCACTCTCTCACTCTCTCACTTACTATCTCTCTTACTCTCTCACTCTCTCTCATTCTCTCTCTCTCACTCTCTCTCATTCTCTCTCTCACTCTCTCTGACACTCACTCTCTCAAATTCTCTCTCTCATTCTCTCTCTCTCATACCCTCTCTCTCATACTCTCTCTCACTCACTCTCTCACTCTCTCACTTACTATCTCTCTTACTCACACTCTCTCAAATTCTCTCTCTCATTCTCTCTCTCTCATACTCTCTCTCTCATACTCTCTCTCTCATACTCTCTCTCACTCACTCTCTCACTCTCTCACTTACTATCTCTCTTACTCTCTCACTCTCTCTCATTCTCTCTCTCACTCACTCTCTCTCATTCTCTCTCTCACTCACTCTCTCATTCTCTCTCTCTCATTCTCTCTCTCTCATTCTCTCTCTCACTCTCTCTCTCTCATTCTCTCTCTCATTCTCTCTCTCATTCTCTCTCTCATTCTCTCTCTCACTCTCTCTCTCATTCTCTCTCTCACTCTCACTCTCATTCTCTCTCTCTCATTCTCTCTCTCACTCTCTCTCTCACTCTCACTCTCATTCTCTCTCTCTCATTCTCTCTCTCTCATTCTCTCTCTCACTCTCTCTCTCATTCTCTCTCTCACTCACTCTCTCATTCTCTCTCTCTCATTCTCTCTCTCTCATTCTCTCTCTCACTCTCTCTCTCTCATTCTCTCTCTCATTCTCTCTCTCACTCTCTCTCTCTCATTCTCTCTCTCATTCTCTCTCTCATTCTCTCTCTCACTCTCTCTCTCATTCTCTCTCTCACTCTCACTCTCATTCTCTCTCTCTCATTCTCTCTCTCACTCTCTCTCTCATTCTCTCTCTCACTCTCACTCTCATTCTCTCTCTCACTCTCTCTCTCATTCTCTCTCACTCTCACTCTCATTCTCTCTCTCTCATTCTCTCTCACTCTCTCTCTCTCATACTCTCTCTCATACTCTCTCTCTCATTCACTCTCTCACTCTCTCATTCTCTCTCTCTCTCTATCACATTATCACATACACTTTCTGTGTATCTGTCATATAAAACACTAATACTGGCAAAAGCCTCCCTACCATTCCCTTCCATTCCAAAACATTGTTTCCAACCACCCTACCCCCACCTCTCTATTTCTCCCAATAATTTTGTATTCAGGTGCACACAATCCACAAGTCAAACTAAGGGAAACAATCGACGGGAACTTTTCTTCTTCTTCTTCTTGTGATCGTATAAAGGGAATCAACTCGTGTGGGTGTTTGCACTGAACTGTTTCAAACCGAATCAGCAGCTGCCCTAAGTCCACACTGAGAAATATAAATACTGTATTCAAGAAGGAAAAAAACAAACTTGGGGCTTGGGGGGGAGGGCAGGGAGGCGTCAATGGAATAATGAGAAGGGCAATAGAGGGCACCCTCCCAATAGACTTCAATTGAATTTTAGAGAAAGAAAAAAAGAAAAGGAAACGTGGTGCTAGTAAGGTGAGGAGAGGGGGCGAGGGCGTTTGAGGGCGCTTGGCGGGGGCGAGTCGGCGCTAACTCCAGGTCGTGACCGATTGACGGTCTGTGTTTGCCCACGTTATTATCAAGAACACGAGGGGGAAAAAGAAGCCAGACAAGATGGTGGGATCAAAGAAATCCTCCGGGGACCTTCCCGCTAAAGCAACGTACGGTGTTTGCATCCGACCGGGGCGGCTCGTGAGTGCGCACCCTGTCGTGGGTTCAAGCCGCCCCACCCCCGCTCTTGTAAATCTGCGGTCCCGCGTGATCGTTTATGAGGCGGGAGGGAGGGGGGAGCAGACCAGATCTCTTCTATCTGCGCGAGGGGGGGGGGGGTGAGTTCCATTCCTTCTCCCAAGAGAAAAGACATTTAGAATAAACACACGACTTCGCTCTATAGCCAGCTAGTTGCTGTTGGTGGTGGTTGTTTTCTTTTTTTTTTTAAAGTTATTATACAGATGAGCTTCCCTGCGAATTGGCTTATCGGATTCAGTCACAGGTTCGTAAGTTGTGACAGTCGTTTCTAGGCAAACAGAACTGGGTCCAAGTTGAAACAAATGTCCAGTTTGAATTCCCTCTCTCCCCTTCCCCGCCTCCTTTTCGGTTAGCACTTTTTTTGTGTGTTCGTATGTTTGTCCTAGCCGCTTTAAAGAGTTTTTCGGAAGCGAACAAGGAATTGTAATCAATTAGCTCTGTTTGACCAGGGTCCAGTGAATGGTAATAATCTCCATAGTTAAGCTCGCAGGGGGACGTTACTCGTTTCTTCAAAATTGTCACTGCGGGTTCATAGTCATTTCCCTTCATGTTCAACATTTTAATGTACAATATTCGGTTTAGTGGTGTGGTCGTTGGCCTCTTACAGTTCTCATAGATTTTAAATGTCCCACTAAAGAAGTTTTAGGTTGAATATGTGTTTATTATAACAAGACCGCACTGGTATTCATGGGTATTTTTAGGTATTTCGTTATTGTCGGCCAAGAAATCTTACCATCAAAATACAGTTTGCTTTTTTTTTTCAACCTTTCACGAATGTCAGAAATCATAATATGAAACCGATGTCACCAAAACTATGAAATTTATTTCAACAACGTATGAAATTGGTGTCAGCTAATGAATATCAAATGGCTGCCAGCTACCTGTGGGAAATATGTCAGCATCCAGTGCAGCAGGTGTTACCAACATATGAAACACATATTTCCATCATTTTTATCATTTTTTTTTTATGTTAACAGATACACACATTTTCAGAAATGAGCCGAAAACTTTCTGTCTAGAAATCGAGGTAGTTTTGCTGTCTTGACAATAGAATGAAATAGAAAAACTCAAATATCACAATGATCTAAAATTCTAAGCTAAAATGTTATTCCATTACCCCCCCCCCTTTTTTTAATAATATAAATATGGCATTATATCATCCAGATAGGATTGCAGGCCCAGACTTGGATACTTTCCAATGTTCAGCTTTTTGACATAATAATGTCTACTTTGTGAAATTCTCGTCTGGTCTAGAACCAATGCCAAGATACTTCTGTTAGGAATTTCACAAACGTTTTGATTCTATACCTGACATCATCTCAGTGTCGTGTCAAGACTTATCTTAGACACATGCCATTATAAGTTTTAGATATAATATATGACTTTTCTCAAACTAATTTTTGGCATCATTGTCATTTTGTGACGTTTGTTGCGTGTGTTGCTTTTTTTTCTTCTTTCTCAGACGCACTTTTTCGTTTTCACTTCTTTTCAAATCAATTCAATTTTACCTTCCTCGCTTGCGATCAGTGGCGGAGAGCTGCAATCTTTTCTCGCTTGCGATCAGTGGCGGAGAGCTGCAATCTTTTCTTCCAGCACCAGGGTTATCTAGGGGCGCCTTCTGCCTTAAAGGAAAGTTTGGTCATTTTGTTTTAATTTACGAACGATGCCATTTCAAGATGAAAATAATCCATCATATCGTACGTGTCTTACCTGTTGACAGTAACATGGCCTGAATATCAGAAAATTAAATCCACTTTTCCGAAACCTTATCCTTAAAAAATATTAATGTTCTCAATGATGATTTAGAGATCGTTTTTTGGGTGCCATGATTACGAGGTCATATCTTCTTAATATGTCGTGTAGTACATGCATTGATGTAAGTTTTTATTTTTGTTGTTGTTTATCTTTTTTTTTGGGGTAGGGGCTATGTTTTATAGTTCTATTAAGCTTATAAGGTACAGATGATCCTTCTTCAAAAAACTCATTCAAGGCGGCAGTGGTCTGACTGCTGCAAGATTAGAACCCGGATCGTCTTGCCGACTGTCCGAAGTACTAACCACAGGACGGATGGGTACATATCTAGACTAATGTCGAGTTACAAAAATGCACTAAAGCTGACTTTTACATTTTACGTTAATATAGCGCAATAAACTTTGAATTTTTATTTTTATTTTAGAATCTGTCATGCAGTTTTTAGAAAATTAGACCATGTAAAATAAAACTATAAAATGTGATACTAATCAGAAACTTTTTTTTTTCATTTTTAAACTCGGTAATAAAAAAAAAAAGTGAATAAATGGAATAAAAATTAGATCGCATTAGAAAAATATTGTTGCATACCCTTGCCTCTGCAAATATGGCGTTACTAAGGAAACAGCAGTGTTTATATACAACAGCCAGGAAATGAAAGTATAACATATATATGTTTACTTACAATTTTAACCACCATATCGAAAGGAGACTGTAACCTATATATATATATATATATATATTATTACAGTTTTGACAACCGCCAAGAAATGAGAATATAACCTATATATCATGTGGCTACAATTTCATCAAGGTTTATAAATAATACAACAAAAAAAGGCTCTTCTCTCTTCCCCCAAACCCCCCCTCCCCCCCCCCCCCTCAGCGACACATTTCCCCCAGCTTCACTGAATTTAAAGTAAGGGCCAACCACTGCCAGGGAATATGAAAAAAACAAATCGGCTCGCTTAAGACTTTAGAAAAATGCATAAAGATCTCGAAATAGTTATTTCTTGCTTCTTTTCTTTGTGAAAACGATAAAAATCATAGATTCTCATGCCACGGGAAATAGACCGGAGAAAGATCCTTGGATTTCTAACGCTAAAGGGGGGGGGGGGGGAGGGCTTATGTTGAAAAAAAAAAGTCAATTCACGTTATCTTAAATAAAATGATTAAAAAATTATGTTGGCAAACAAAGCATAGCCAACTTTATTTATTTTTTAAAACTTTATTTATATTGAACTAAGATTTGAGAATTTGCGTAATATAAATATCGTGTTGTTTAAATATAGACCCATACCTTTTTACCCCATTGAAACATTATATTAAAACTGTACAGTAGCTCTTGAGCAGAGCCCACACAAGCCTATGTAGCGCCCCATGGCAAAAGTTTCAGCGACGCCCCCTTGCATACTGTAACTGCTTTGTTTAGTGCTATATTTAGACTATATTTGCCGCCCCTAGAAGTGTCGCCCCCGGGCATATGCCTCCTCTGCCCCCTTCCGCCTATGTGAGGGCATTGCTCTAGACTCGAGAGAATTGTGAAATGATGTTAAAATATCATCCATCTGATAAATAATTCGTACGAATATATTATGTGTGTACAATTGTTCATATATATATATATATATATATATATATATATATATATATATATATATATATATACAGATGATGTAAATATACACGAAGCAATGCCCACCTGTACCTTAACCAGATGGCCTAGAACAAACAATAATTGTTTTCAATTGTTTACAGGAATGTGCCTAGAGGAAAATCCAGAACTATTTGAACGCTGATAGTGTCTTTATTTTATAGCTAGCATCTTGAGTGAAATTCAATAAAGATGAATGGAGTCTTTTTGTTTCAATCAGTTCTTTCTTTTCTACACTTTCCACATTTCATATTCGCACATTCATTTTTTTTTTTAATTCAATATTCATACATTCACTATTCTCATGTTTAATATTCCTACCATTAACATTCCCACATTCAACATTCCCATATTTAATATTCCCACATTCATTATTTTTTAATTCAATATTCATATATTCGATATTCCTACATTCGAAATTCTAACATTCAATATTACCACATTTAATATTCCCACATTTAATATGCCCACATTCAAATTCCTACATTCAATATTCATATATTTATTATTCACACATTCAATATTCCAAGATTTAATATTCCCACATTCATTATTTCTACATTCAAAGTCCTACATTAAATATTCATACATTCAATATTGCCACATTTAATATTTCCACATTCATTTTTTCTACATTCAGTATTCCTATATTCAATATTTCAACATTAATATTCACATGTCACCTATCTCTTAAAATCTATTCCCAGATGTCCTATTTCAAACATGCCATATTCCTTCATCCTGAAAATTCCAATCTGAAATGTTGGCTCAGCCTATTGGTTTAACTGAAGCCCAGACATTGACTTTCCCAACCATCACATATTGAGCCAGCTCATACACATGCTGAGTCAACAAACCGCATCTTCACCATACGAGTGGGGGGAGATAGGGAGTTGAGGACAATATTCACATTGTGTAACATTACTCCCTATTTTCTTACACCCCCCCCCCCAAACACCTCTCCTCCCTTAACCACCGGCAGGTCTAGCGCCCCAGGCAGCCATAGCTTCCCCGAACCCGTGTACCTCCTGTAATTCAATTGTCTTGCATCAATAGCAAAATTTGATTCAGGAACCAGGAGAATTGTACAGACATCAGAACGAGGCCGTTCCCCCTGGTATTTATCTTCTTTTATTGAAGGGGTTGTACGGAGGGGGGGGGTACAGATTTCGCCCCCTCCACCTCCCCGTCCCCCTCCCAACGCCTCATCTTACCTTCATTTCGGTTTTTATTTTATTTTTCTGTGTCCTGATAACTAGTCCCCCCCCCTTACTCCTCTTGTGTTTGTGTTTTTCTTCTCACAGAACCCCTCCGCCCTTCACTCCCCCAGCACCCTAAATGTCTGACTAGGCCACGCGAGAAATACCTGGGGATAGGCGAAGAGAAATAAAAAGGGGGATACCTATAGGTGGGCAGAGTGGTGGGGGGGGGGTGGGGAAGGGGATAGGGAAAGCATAACATTACTGCTTTCTCAGGTTGTAGATTTATCTTGGAGCATCTGACAATGTCGGAATACAACAGATACTGCCTCTAGCAGTGTTCCGCACACAAAAAAACACAACAGTAGCCGGCCCACATTAAACAAACAGGGACAGCCACGTCTGGCAGCCGCTGCCACGGTAACTTCCTCTAGGTCACGTAGACATAAGCAGCAGCACGAGACCAGACGGATATAATGTACGCAGACGTGCGTAGATTGGTCTGGGGGGGGGGAGGTTGTGGGGGGGGGAGGGATTCTACTCAAGTGGTTGTCCAGGACACGGTGACATGAGAAATAAGACAACTGGGTCATCACTGAGTGGTGCGTGCATGTTGGGTGGTAGTAGTAGTAGTAGTAGTAGTAGTAGTAGCAGTAGTAGAAAGTCACGTGATCTCTTGCAATGAGCTATTGGAATGGGCCGAGTTGAGTACGGGAAAAGAATCAGAATGGAATAAGGGCAAGGACCAGAATGGTGTAGGGACAAGGATGAGATTGGTGTAGGGACGAGGATGAGATTGGTGTAGGGACGAGGATGAGATTGGTGTAGGGACGAGGATGAGATTGGTGTAGGGACAAGGATGAGATTGGTGTAGGGACAAGGATGAGATTGGTGTAGGGACGTGGATGAGATTGGTGTAGGGACAAGGATGAGATTGGTGTAGGGACAAGGATGAGATTGGTGTAGGGACGTGGATGAGATTGGTGTAGGGACGTGGATGAGATTGGAGTAGGGACAAGGATGAGATTGGTGTAGGGACAAGGATGAGATTGGTGTAGGGACAAGGATGAGATTGGTGTAGGGACAAGGATGAGATTGGTGTAGGGACGTGGATGAGATTGGTGTAGGGACGTGGATGAGATTGGAGTAGGGACAAGGATGAGATTGGTGTAGGGACAAGGATGAGATTGGTGTAGGGACGTGGATGAGATTGGTGTAGGGACGTGGATGAGATTGGAGTAGGGACAAGGATGAGATTGGTGTAGGGACAAGGATGAAATTGGTGTAGGGACAAGGATGAGATTGGTGTAGGGACAAGGATGAGATTGGTGTAGGGACGTGGATGAGATTGGTGTAGGGACGTGGATGAGATTGGAGTAGGGACAAGGATGAGATTGGTGAAGGGACAAGGATGAAATTGGTGTAGGGACAAGGATGAGATTGGTGTAGGGACAAGGATGAGATTGGTGTAGGGACAAGGATGAGATTGGTGTAGGGACAAGGATGAGATTGGTGTAGGGACAAGGATGAGATTGGTGTAGGGACAAGGATGAGATTTGAGTAGGGACAAGGATGAGATTGGTGTAGGGACAAGGATGAGATTGGTGTAGGGACAAGGATGAGATTGGTGTAGGGACAAGGATGAGATTGGTGTAGGGACAAGGATGAGATTGGTGTAGGGACAAGGATGAGATTGGTGTAGGGACAAGGATGAGATTGGTGTAGGGACAAGGATGAGATTGGTGTAGGGACAAGGATGAGATTGGTGTAGGGACGAGGATGAGATTGGTGTAGGGACAAGGATGAGATTGGTGTAGGGACAAGGATGAGATTGGTGTAGGGACAAGGATGAGATTGGTGTAGGGACAAGGATGAGATTGGTGTAGGGACAAGGATGAGATTGGTGTAGGGACAAGGATGAGATTGGTGTAGGGACAAGGATGAGATTGGTGTAGGGACAAGGATGAGAATGGTGTAGGGACAAGGATGAGATTGGTGTAGGGACAAGGATGAGATTGGTGTAGGGACAAGGATGAGATTGGTGTAGGGACAAGGATGAGATTGGTGTAGGGACAAGGATGAGAATGGTGTAGGGACGAGGATGAGAATGGTGTAGGGACGAGGATGAGATTGGTGTAGGGACGTGGATGAGATTGGTGTAGGGACGTGGATGAGATTGGTGTAGGGACAAGGATGAGATTGGTGTAGGGACGAGGATGAGATTGGTGTAGGGACGTGGATGAGATTGGTGTAGGGACAAGGATGAGATTGGTGTAGGGACAAGGATGAGATTGGTGTAGGGACAAGGATGAGATTGGTGTAGGGACGAGGATGAGATTGGTGTAGGGACGAGGGTGAGATTGGTGTAGGGACAAGGATGAGATTGGTGTAGGGACGAGGGTGAGATTGGTGTAGGGACAAGGATGAGATTGGTGTAGGGACAAGGATGAGATTGGTGTAGGGACGAGGATGAGATTGGTGTAGGGACGAGGATGAGATTGGTGTAGGGACGAGGATGAGATTGGTGTAGGGACAAGGATGAGATTGGTGTAGGGACAAGGATGAGATTGGTGTAGGGACGTGGATGAGATTGGTGTAGGGACAAGGATGAGATTGGTGTAGGGACAAGGATGAGATTGGTGTAGGGACGTGGATGAGATTGGTGTAGGGACGTGGATGAGATTGGAGTAGGGACAAGGATGAGATTGGTGTAGGGACAAGGATGAGATTGGTGTAGGGACAAGGATGAGATTGGTGTAGGGACGTGGATGAGATTGGTGTAGGGACGTGGATGAGATTGGAGTAGGGACAAGGATGAGATTGGTGTAGGGACAAGGATGAGATTGGTGTAGGGACGTGGATGAGATTGGTGTAGGGACGTGGATGAGATTGGAGTAGGGACAAGGATGAGATTGGTGTAGGGACAAGGATGAAATTGGTGTAGGGACAAGGATGAGATTGGTGTAGGGACAAGGATGAGATTGGTGTAGGGACGTGGATGAGATTGGTGTAGGGACGTGGATGAGATTGGAGTAGGGACAAGGATGAGATTGGTGTAGGGACAAGGATGAAATTGGTGTAGGGACAAGGATGAGATTGGTGTAGGGACAAGGATGAGATTGGTGTAGGGACAAGGATGAGATTGGTGTAGGGACAAGGATGAGATTGGTGTAGGGACAAGGATGAGATTGGTGTAGGGACAAGGATGAGATTTGAGTAGGGACAAGGATGAGATTGGTGTAGGGACAAGGATGAGATTGGTGTAGGGACAAGGATGAGATTGGTGTAGGGACAAGGATGAGATTGGTGTAGGGACAAGGATGAGATTGGTGTAGGGACAAGGATGAGATTGGTGTAGGGACAAGGATGAGATTGGTGTAGGGACAAGGATGAGATTGGTGTAGGGACAAGGATGAGATTGGTGTAGGGACAAGGATGAGATTGGTGTAGGGACGAGGATGAGATTGGTGTAGGGACAAGGATGAGATTGGTGTAGGGACAAGGATGAGATTGGTGTAGGGACAAGGATGAGATTGGTGTAGGGACAAGGATGAGATTGGTGTAGGGACAAGGATGAGATTGGTGTAGGGACAAGGATGAGATTGGTGTAGGGACAAGGATGAGATTGGTGTAGGGACAAGGATGAGAATGGTGTAGGGACAAGGATGAGATTGGTGTAGGGACAAGGATGAGATTGGTGTAGGGACAAGGATGAGATTGGTGTAGGGACAAGGATGAGATTGGTGTAGGGACAAGGATGAGAATGGTGTAGGGACGAGGATGAGATTGGTGTAGGGACGTGGATGAGATTGGTGTAGGGACGTGGATGAGATTGGTGTAGGGACAAGGATGAGATTGGTGTAGGGACGAGGATGAGATTGGTGTAGGGACGTGGATGAGATTGGTGTAGGGACAAGGATGAGATTGGTGTAGGGACAAGGATGAGATTGGTGTAGGGACAAGGATGAGATTGGTGTAGGGACGAGGATGAGATTGGTGTAGGGACAAGGATGAGATTGGTGTAGGGACGAGGATGAGATTGGTGTAGGGACAAGGATGAGATTGGTGTAGGGACAAGGATGAGATTGGTGTAGGGACAAGGATGAGATTGGTGTAGGGACGAGGATGAGATTGGTGTAGGGACGAGGATGAGATTGGTTTAAAGACAAGGAACATACTAGAATAGGGACAAGGACCCGATATGAGTAGCGACAAAAACCAAAAACGGAGAAGGGGCAATTAAAATTTAAAATTGGTCATTACAAGTAGGCCTATTACACTTTATGATGCGTTATTATCGATTTTAAAGTTACCAAAAATGTCCGACAAAAAAAAAGTAAATCTTCAGGAAGTCTACGTTTTTATGGTTGTATACCGTAATCGGTAATTTCCCAATTGTTCATGCCAATCTCTCTTTATATGATACGGCCAAAGCCCGAAGTACGGCCAGTTTGTATCGACTTCTTTAACTGGTCAAAATGTACGTTACGCGTCATAATCCGGTCAACAAACATACAATACGTTTTGAACCAGAAAGAATAGGCATGTGAAACACTGCTAGTACCTCGGTATGCTATAGTCCTGGACTCCTGGAACACCAGATTAAGGACAAATATGACATGTAGTAAGAAGTCATTGCATCCAAACAATATTGTTCTTGTCATTTTCTATTGTGTAATATATTTCGTTACATCATGATAGCGTTTATCTCAGACTACAGGCGTTCGCTCTTAACAGAAATTTTTTTGCTTACTAACTGGTTTGAATATAATCTTACATTTCCACCATGGTTTTAAATGATGTTCAGTTTTTTTTTCTCAGTAGTTCGTGCAACCCATTCCATGTCTAAATGAAATTAGGAAATAAATCTCTCTTGTATTTTTGAGTATTTTGTCAGATTAGTATGTTGTATTTAAAAGTTAAAATTTGATACTTTTCTAACATTACTAGATATCTATTAATACATTATTATGTAACTTTTTATTTATCAGCCGTAAAATCGAAAGTATTACTTATGAATTACTTTCCACTATTTACCTTTTTTGTGTTGATGTTATCAATTTATTGTTATAGTTTTTGTTTTATTACCTTGTTTGTTTGTTTGTTTGTTTGTTTGTTGTTGTTGCTTTTGTTTGGGTTTTTTTATTTACTTTAAATTCATCCAAAAATGTAAAAAAAAAAAAAGACCATAAAAAAATAAATTCTACAAAATTTTCTGAATGCTTTGTAGTATGACTTAAAAGGGAACTTTGTTATGATAGTTAAAAGTGAATTTTGTTATGTTTCTTCCCAACAGAAAGTAGAGAAACAGCTTACATCTACGCGATATCATCAGCCGGAATCATGTATTCGGTGACACGCGCATGCGCCAAAGGGGAGCTGGAGAAATGCGGATGTGACACCAAGGTGAAGAGCCATCAGCAGGGGCCGGACTTTGAATGGGGCGGATGCTCGGACAACATCCGGTACGGCGCTAAGTTTTCCAAAGATTTCCTGGATCAAAATGAAACAAAGAGTAAAGATTACGGCATTATGAACCTCTGGAACAATGGCGCAGGAAGAAAGGTAGGCTCCTGATTCTTAGCCATTTCTTCCCTAAACTTTAAGTATGTGGTTAATGAGCGAACTAAAACTAATGAGATATATAGACAGCAAATTACGGCTAGTGCTAAGTTCTAACTTTGCTGACGCCCCTGATGTCATGAAATAACACATTGTTGTCTTTATTTACCCTGTGGGATGTTTGCAAAACTTGGATTGGTTCCATGCCAACATTTAACAGTATTTCCCACGTCACAAATTCTCTATTGGCCATGGGGTAAATCCGATTTTTTACTTTACTCTTAAGAATTTTAGCGAAAAGACGAAATAAGAGTTCCGCAAGCCCTTAACAGCTTTTTATATGGAGGATTTTATTCTTACTTCATTTTAGCTTTAAAATCTCAGGGGCCCATGCATTCAGTTTGGCCAGTCTACCCACTATATCCAGGTTATGATTCCGTTCATTTTTTTTTTTGTATTCTTAGCAATATATATTTTGGTATATTTGGTGACTTTAAACCGTCCCATCAAACAGTAAAACGGTTGCAAGCCAAATGCCACGTTCAGGATCATTCCGCTCATTTAGTATAAATAAATAGGGATTCAACAACACGGGCGAGCATCTCTCTACCATAGAACAAAATATTCAAGACACTGAATCAGAACCCAAAAATATATAATTTCCAGTTTAAAAATTTTTTTTATGGTCTTAAAATCTAGATCTGACTACATTGATCTACTAGCGATGAGCCTATAACATGTAGTCATATATATTTAGACATTTTCTGAAATGCGCACACGATGTTCTTGAGTATGGACTGCAATGCACTATGTCGTAGTAAAACTGTTTGGAACTCATACCTTGTATTGGTAGCTTATAAGTTAATAAAGTTGTTTTTTTCCCTGGACTCGAGGGCGTTTCTGAGTCTACCCAGCTCTGATGCTTACCTGACATTAGTTGGGCGTAAAGTAAAGGCGGCTGGGCATTGTGTGGGCAACACATCCTCTAGTATGCCGTGGCCACAGAAACTGGAGAACGCTGCTTCACCGGCACTATGATCAATTTGGTCCGACGGGATACTTTACTATGTTTATAAATACAGTAGGCGATATCAATGTTAATGGGTCACGAAGGAAAAGTAGTTTTAAAATAAAAGGGTTACGAAATTTAAAAAAAGCTGTTTGGACAACTTGGCTCTAGATGGGTTTATTGCTTAAGACTCATTTCTATGTCTCTTGCTCTGTGTTTAACGGAAACATGTTCGCGTATGAAATAAATATTTAACATATTCATTGAATTATCTTCATTGTCGACTACCCCAGCGCTGCCCCGAGGTATTAAGCAAACATTAAAAACCAAAAGACCATACTTTCTTGTTGAAATTTAGTATACAGTTAACATAATACACATCTTGTCATCCTTAAATAGCTTTATTTCGATGCATCACTTATTTTTTTAGATAACATAGACTAATTCGTATGGTTAATTACAACAATAAAGGAAACTAAAGATTAAAAAAAAATTAAAAATCCAGAGAAACTTCACAGTTTAAAAGAAAAGAAAATTGTAATCGTAAGTATAACGGCAAGGCATATTTTTTTTAAGAAAATGTTAAAAAGTTATCAGCAGAAAAGCGAACCCAGGTCACTCGTGTGGCAGTCGGAGACTTTAACCACTCACCACTCTGCTAGGGAGGACGTACGTAGGAAGCGAAATTGCGAAAATAAAACATAAGATAATAAAGCCACCTGTCTTTAAATTAACCAATGGGAAATTGATCTTACACACAGTGTACTTTAGATATGTATATATCTCAGGTATTATCTTTAAAATCTGCTAATTGTATTATTTAATGTATTTGCAGACACTGAAGGAAGAAGTGGACATCCAGTGCAAGTGCCACGGTGTTTCTGGAGACTGTTCCGTCAAAATCTGCTGGCGCAAGATGCGCTCTTTCAGAGACATTGGCGCAGTGCTGAAGCAAAAATTTGACGGCGCCAGCTACGTCCGCTGGGACAAAACCAAGAAGCGGTTAAAGCGCATCACGGGCAAGCAGAAGCGACCCACCAAAAAGGACCTGGTGTACCTGGCAGAGTCCCCGGATTTCTGCGAGTACAACCCGGACCAGGGCTCCCTGGGCACGCGGGGCCGACAGTGCAACAAGACCAGCTACGGACTGGACGGCTGCACGTTAATGTGCTGTGGGCGTGGCTACCAGACTTTGGTCAGTGAGGAGAAGCATGACTGTGACTGTAAATTCTACTGGTGTTGCAGGGTGGAGTGTAAAAAGTGTACAAAAGTCTTAGAGAAGCATTACTGTAACTAAGAAGAAACATTTCGTGTAACAAAGTTACATGGACGCCATGCTTTTGTCACATAACAGGAAATCAAAAGTTACAAGCATTTTTCTTGTGCGGTTATTTGTTGATAAGGCTGTGTTCATGTTAGTGACACTTTCTTATGTTTTTGAAGGGTTAGTTTCGATGTATATTTAGCTTATATGTGGCATTAGCGAATATGTAAGATGTGTAAAGAATACTGCAAAAAAGATATTAGGAAGACTTCTATTGGAGTGGCTATATATTTTCTATCTCACAGGGCCGTGGTTTTATATTATAGAATAAATGATCAAATTCTACATCCTACTTTAGAGTTCTAAACGTTTTAACATTTCAATAAATCACGTGAGTGCACCAGCAGTCTCATGCCAAGTTCTGTCTGCTGTTCTTACTCACCCTTGACCCTAGTTAAACATCCTCAACTACTGAACAAAGCATTGGTCATCTTGTATAATACATCTTGATGACTTTTCATCTAAAAAAATCATTCACACATTGATCTGTTTGAACGATTCATTCAAGCGAATCAATCTGTACACAGTCCACACTACACAAGACAGTCAAACTACCTCAGTAACCAATGACTGGATACGAATGATCTGTGGCCACTTGGAAAGCTGATTCAGATTTTAACATAACGTTGTCGGGCGATCCCCGTTTCGCCTGGTCATGGGAAAGCAAAAGACGGTTTTATTCACTAGTAAACCCAGCACAATACAGCTGGGAGTGTTGCTTAACCACATAGAAGATGTACATACATAATTATATTGTCGGGGTAGTGTTTCTTCTAATTGTAATATTCATCTCTACCAGTTGAACTTATCATGGATTTTTTGCTCTGTTACGATTGTATCACTTCAAAGAAACTCCATACTCACATAAAGGTGGACGTTTACTACAGGAAAGATGCAGGCAAAGTTTCATGAATAAATTTTGACGCAGTCATGTCATCTTGACCTGCCAATCACACCTGCACTCGATGACATGATTGCCCGGCTATTATCGTTATTCCTGTTATGTGCAGAAAAACAGGACAAAAAATATACATATACATACAATATATAGATATAAAACTATATTTATATATATTTATTATTTGTTGTTTATTTGTATTTAGTCTTAGTGTAACATATTGTATTGTATATTTAGCTAGTTTGTTGAATACCTTTTCAACTATTGAATGAATGTTACAAATCGTTGTTTTCTTTTTGTATTGGTAGAATGAAATACCAATCAGTCCAATAATAAAATTAACATATTTTCATTTTCATATTATCTAAACATCAAAATTGGTCATGTGGTTACAGTTATAAATGCGAACTTGTCTTGAAAAGTGTAGATATTCTATTTCGCCCAAAATAAACACTTTCCACGAACTTACATCTGTCATAATGAATAACTTTTATTTTATCTGGCAATGTTGACAAACTCTTAGCAGTTGTCAGGAGCAAGATGGCATAGCGACTCATTGAGAATCGTGTAACGATTACCATTAAATTTAGAAATGGTCCACAATAGTGAAATAAAGCGCACTAAGCAATGATGTGTGATACCATAGATAGATTTACTATTCTATATGATGGACCATCATCACTATCTATATTGACATTGTTGTAGTCTCTTGGTGTTTAAAAGGGTTATAGTGCATACATCGACGACTTAGATACAATTCTTGAATGAAGTAATAACAATAAACAATAAACAGATGTTGCAGTGAAATTTTAGGCAATAACCAAGAACTTTGTTGGTGCCAATTATTTTTTTTAAATTTTGGATGGGGAAAGAAAGAGTGACCATTTCTTAAATTTTTAGATGTCCAAATTGTATGCTCTTGCATTTCAGCATCTAGTTAAAATGTGATCTTAATTTCTCCATATCACCACTTTAAAAGTCTTAAATAAACAAGTTAACTATACAAATGTAGCAGGCCTATATGCTTAACGGAATATGTTCGACAAATGTACCCTTTTACTTGTGTGTACATTTCTTTAAAAATGCCCTTAATATTTTTATATTAAGTCCTACAATTGTGGTTTTCCTTCAAATCCCAACGGTTTCTTATTTTACTATCTGTTAAGCAAAAACGCCCACATTAATAATAAACCCAATTAGCTATACAATTGTGTATAGAATATTGACTTAATATCTTATCAATCTTTTTGTGATGGCGGCTAATCAAAACTTTGAGAGCAAAAAAATGTCAGTTTTTGGCCTCGCCTCTTAGCTTCTTGTGTTGAATATATTTGGGAAACATTTTAAGGCTAGATAAACAATGAGACACAGGGTGCATAGTAAATATAATGTTCTATCGAATTTCGAATCGTTTGTAGCGCGCCTTCACCGGCTCAAACATCATGCATACTATTGTAAATAAGTTTAATTTGAAATACAGGAAGTAGTTTTTGACATAATAATCGAATCACTCGAACGTAATTGTGATGTCCAGTATATTTTAACATATACACTAATTTCAGATCTATTGGAACAAAATTAACAACAGGTCCATTTTGAAGTATTCTTTCACATCCGGTCCATTCAAAAGTAGACTATAACATCCGCTCTATTCAAACATGTAGACTGTACGCTAATAGCTACATGTGCAAAAGTCACCAATCAGAGACTGTTAACTACGATTACTTTTAATGAACAGAATGAAAAAAAAAATCCCTGCAAAAAGCAATTTTTTTTAAAATATCTGATTACATACCGGTACTATAGAAGTTTTTTTCTTCAACGTTGAGTTCACAAAATAATCCAAATTGTATCTGAAACATGTTCCTTTAGTTCCAAGTTTTCTTATGGAGCTGTTTTGTTGAATGCTAAATCACTTGAAACAAATTTAGGCCTACTAGTAAAGAACTTACACACACATACTTATTTACAAATTTACAGCAACAAAACAAACGTCCACATAACGTAAACGTATGTACATAATATACTTACGTCTATAACAAATGTACACAACTGAAAGTGCAGTCAGTGTACAAACACACAGAGCAAAATTTGTCAGTTGTTTTGTGTGTGTGGGACTTGGGCAAAATAAAGAGATAATTTGTACATAGATCTATAGTGTGTTTTCATACAAAGAACATGTGGATTCTAAGGAATGAGCAAAGAAGAGAGAGAGAGAGAGCGTTTGAGAGAAATATAAAGAGAGAGAAAGTAAGTAAAAGAAAGAGCATTGATGTCAACTGTTAATTTTTTTCTCAGTTGTGCTAAATGTATTATTGTCATGTACACATAATGTATATTTGACTCATTCCAGCCCCTGTGCTGTTAACACCTACATTCACTACACAATTTACTGGTTGATTCTTTCACTGGTTTTTATAACACTTTTAAATATTTGATTTCTACTGTAATAAAAAAGCTTTTACGTTATATTGTGATATAGCTGTAGAGATTTCGTTTTGCTAAACACAACTAACTATCCCCCCAAAAAAACATCACATTATGTACCGAGTAGTTATAAATGTTCATTGTAATGAAACAAATACATATTGGTTCGTTTTTTGCGATAACCTTTGTATTTATAGACATAATCCCTTAACTTGTACCTATTTTAAAAAAGCCTTTTGTTTAATTTTAAAGTAACATTTTTATGAGTGTGAATTTCAAAGTCTTTACACACTTGGCGTTTAACATTTTTGACCCAACTCTGCAGTTTAACCCCCCCCCCCCCTTCCCCCCCCCCCCCAAATAATTCAAATTCCTTTGATTCAAACCTTCAATCCCCTGAACTTCACTGCCCAAACGTTTCTGGCTGACCTTAAATAGTTCAAAGGTTAGAGTTTCTCCTAAAAATGTCTGAATCTTACAAGTTCAACATTGCTGGTTTGACCGAAAATATCTCAAAGGTCAAAATGCCAAACATATTTTTGATATACGAGAAAGCAATTTACTCATAGGCCTATATATATTAATTATTATGCTTTCGATTGATGAGTAGACACAAATATACTGTTATACTTCGCAAACGTTTTACAAAAGTACAATCCGAATCAATCCAATCCTTTTCACTAAATTAATTAATTTCTTTAGCGAAACCTAGACATTTAGATAAATTGTATACTATCCTTATCGTAAATACGATTTTATGTGTTTTATCCTGAATAATCTGGCTGTTAATAGTCAAGTGGGAACATGGACAGATGACATTGGTGTTTGTTTTTTTACATTAAAAAAAACATTTTAATTTCTAATTTTAATACCACGTAAAATAATTATTAGATAATCTACTTGACTACAAATGTTTATTGAAACAATAAATATATATTAAAAAACAATCTTTTTCTATCATGAAGTGTAAATTATACAATTGTATATTATGAATTTATTGTGTAGAATTTGAATTTGTGTGAGTGTGTGTACATTTATTGAAATAGTATATTGATATATTTTAAGTTCAATTAATTACATCCAAATCAAGATGTTTCTTGTTTCAAACTTATTTCTTCACATTTGTTAATTTTGTCCAGTTCAATGGTTTTCTATTGATTTTGTTTCGGACGCATTGAAAATTTACATATTTGTCTAATTCGGTCAACAAATCTTTTCTTTTTTTGTACTTTAGAATTTTTATGGTAAACATTTTTTGGTAAACAAATATAATTTATGTTTTAAAGAATAAAAAATAATGACAAAAACCAAAGAGTGATATATTTTGTTATTTTAAAATAAAAGAGAAAATGTATTTAGTTCATTATTTTGTGTTTTATCAATGGTCCAGGTTAGACGTTTTTTATTCTATCATAATATTTTCTTTAAAGGTGTGTTATTGCAAAGACTATAATAAGATGGACAGCTTGATCTATTTTTAGAGCTTATATGTACTTTTTCTCGTGCGCATCCAATAACGCTGTATAAATACGCTCATACGTTTGACTAAATGTTTCCGCTGTATAAGACTTTCGATTTTAGTTTTCATTTTTCATTGAGAAAATCAAAGCGATTAGATAAAACGGAAGTGTACAGTACCGGTACTAAAAGGAATTGAGAATTCCGAAAAGAAGTTTTTTGAGTTATCAAAAAGCAGAAATATTAAAGCACGTAATCCATCTTATTATAGTCTATGAGTATTGTTTATATTTTTGATTTGCTTTCTTAACCCTTACAGTCCCGGGCGCGTATATAGCGGGACGGAAGGTATGCATGGGAAAGTAGGTCGGTACGGGAAGGGTTAAAGAGGGCAAAAACCTTAGTAATCACTGATCTATAAAGAGAATGGTTAGCGCCTCCATAATAAATGTGTAGGCCCTATGTGTAAATTGAAACTAGAATTGATTAGGCCTACACTATCTACAGTATTCACTTATCCACATAAACGAGTTTTAGGAATAAACCACCAATAATTAGAACATATCTAAGCGATATAAAGGAAATCTGTCAATTGAAATGTATTTACAGGTCAGTGTTTAGGAAATCTAGTTTTATTGAAATGTTAAAGTCACGTGAAAGACTTATGATTTATCTTATCTTATACATTACAGACGCTCCTTCTATAAAGAAGATTATTGCGTCCTACGCTCATCCGTGGTCCGAGTCTAGTCTTGCATTTTTATTAATGTTTTAAATGATGTTAAGTTACTGGTTTTCCTGATTTGGCATCAAGAATATAGTTTCCGGGCCTTTTCTATTCTTTTTATAGATCAGAGCTAGTAATACTTAGGCTACTCAAAGTCTTAATCAGGTAGTGATTAACACACTGCATTATAAGTTTAACCAATTTTATTCTCCATTTAATTAGACTGAACAAAGATTAACGCCAGCCATTCTGATGAAGTCATCATTTCATCACTGAACGTTATCTCGCGCTACTCTGCCGAAATTTTTTATTTATTTCAACAGTTGTTTCCCCTTTGCGACATTTTGTTGTTTGTTTGTTTAGTTTGTTATATTCTAGTCTCTCGTCTTCAAGTCAGATACCGAGCCACTCGGACGAGTCGCCTGTCATCGTACTGTTTCATCTGCTTTATGTTTCGGCCAGTGAATACGAGAAACCCCTGAAAGAAAAAAAACACACCACAACAACAACGTTTTCAACTCTATGGCCCCAACTTCTTGTTATTTTTTTTCTTTTTCTTTAAAGGAACCGTATACCTCATCTTCTTCAGATTAGGAAAATCTTAGAAATTGAGGAAGTAAAAAATATTTTTTTTTATAACGTTGGTGTACTCGCACCAAAGGAAAATCACTTTGAAGGTTCCTGGAGGGCAGGGGAAATCACTCCACGGTAACCTGAGATGAAGAAAACAATAATGGCGGCGACTTGTGTTTGCGTAGCGTTTTATCAGTTTAGTTTTCAGGAAAACACGAGTCTATCCTCTACAAGGGATATTTTACAAGAAAAGCACCCTCCTCCCTTACCTTTCGTTAAATTTTCTTCTTTTTTTTTTCTCTTTTGCCTCCTTACCCCAAACCCCCTTTCCTATATCAGCAGAAATTAGGGTGCCAAAAATGTCCATTGACACCTTCCCCCCCCCCCTTTTTCCAGAATGGATACTGGGGTGGGGTGTGTGTATATAAATTAAGGCAAACGTGTTTTCTTCCGAAATAAAAGAAATAATCAAGAGCAGCCGTAGCCCTATCGTGAGCCCGGGAAGATTCTCACAATAACACCTCCATTGACAGAAGAGCCCCTATCAAGAGAAGTCACGTGCCAGAGACCCCCCTGCTCTTTGTCAAGGGGGCAGGCAACTCTTTACTTTTTTTATCCCCCGTTCTTTTCTTGGCCTCGTTTAATTATGCAATGTTTCCCTCTTTCTTATCGTCCGGACCTTCCGTTTGAACATTGCCAAGAAAGTCCAGCCCCCGTCTGGTCTCGCGTGTTTGTTCTTTCCATTTTTTCTGCCGGCCATTACACTCCCCCTCCCCCCGCTCCCCTTTCCCAACTCACCCCCCCAGCTCCCCCCCCCTCCACTTCCCAACCTACCCGATTGCCAGTATCCGGCCCTTTTCTTTTACGCCCCACGCGAAAAGAGTGAAGGAAAGAAAATGCTATAGTGATGAGAGGAAGAGGGGGGAAGTGGAGGGGGAGGGGTGGGGGGTGAATTCTTGACAAATTAAAGAGCAGGTAAGAATCCAGGCATAAAAATGTTCAAATAGAATATTCTTATCATTTATTTCTGGAAGAAGAGAACATTCTATTCACTTAAAGTATGTCTGTGTGTAATTATTTACTGCAATTTCTTCATAATATTCCATTGCAAATCATATTATGTCGAATATTTAAGTTCAAAGGTCAGCTTTTATAGACTACATTGTAGATAATGTAGGCTGTATCAAACATTATACTTTCAAACCTTGGTTTTCGTCGATAATCCAATAGCGAAGAGCGAGCATGGTCTATATTGCTTATATTAGCTACCTATATTGGCTACCTATATTGGCTACCTATATTGACTACCTATATTAGCTACCTATATTGGCTACCTATATTAGCTACCTATATTGGCTACCTATATTGGCTACCTATATTAGCTACCTATATTAGCTACTTTTATTGGCTATCTATTTTGGCTACTTATATTGGCTACCTATATTAGCTACTAATATTGGCTACCTATATTGGCTACCTATATTAGCTACTTATATTGGCTACATATATTGGCTACCTATATTAGCTACCTATATTGGCTACCTATAGGCCTATTAGCTACCAATATTAGCTACCTATATTGGCTACCTATATTGGCTACCTATATTGGCTACCTATTTTGGCTATCTATATTAGCTACATATATTAGCTACTTATATTGGCTACCTATATTAGCTACCTATATTGGCTACCTATATTGGCTACCTATATTAGCTATCTATATTATCTACCTTTATTGGCTACCTATATTGGCTACCTATATTGGCTACCTATATTAGCTACCTATATTAGCTACTTATATTGGCTATCTATATTGGCTACCTATATTGGCTATCTATATTAGCTACCTATATTAGCTACCTATATTAGATACCTATATTGGCTACCTATATTGTCTACCTATATTGGGTATCTATAATGGCTACCTATATAGGCAAACTATATTGGCTACCTATATTGGCTGCCTTCATACCGTGGTATATATTAGATATAATATTAGTGTTACCATTGGAAAGAAAATACTGATGTAACAGGTGCAGTTGGATAAAATTGAAAGATACAATCTCTCTCCCTCTCTCTCACTCTCTCTCTCTCCCTCCCTCTCTCTCTCCCTCCCTCTCTCTCTCCCTCCCTCTCTCTCTCCCTCCCTCTCTCTCTCCCTCCCTCTCTCTCAATCTCTCTCCCTCTCTCTCACTCTCTCTCTCTCCCTCCCTCTCTCTCTCCCTCCCTCTCTCTCTCCCTCCCTCTCTCTCTCCCTCCCTCTCTCTCTCCCTCCCTCTCTCTCAATCTCTCTCCCTCTCTCTCACTCTCTCTCTCTCCCTCCCTCTCTCTCTCTCCCTTCCTCTCTCTCTCCCTCCCTCTCTCTCTCCCTCCCTCTCTCTCAATCTCTCTCCCTCTCTCTCACTCTCTCTCTCTCCCTCCCTCTCTCTCTCCCTCCCTCTCTCTCTCCCTCCCTCTCTCTCTCCCTCCCTCTCTCTCTCCCTCCCTCTCTCTCTCCCTCCCTCTCTCTCAATCTCTCTCCCTCTCTCTCACTCTCTCTCTCTCCCTCCCTCTCTCTCTCCCTCCCTCTCTCTCTCCCTCCCTCTCTCTCTCCCTCCCTCTCTCTCTCCCTCCCTCTCTCTCAATCTCTCTCCCTCTCTCTCACTCTCTCTCTCTCCCTCCCTCTCTCTCTCTCCCTTCCTCTCTCTCTCCCTCCCTCTCTCTCTCCCTTCCTCTCTCTCAATCTCTCTCCCTCTCTCTCACTCTCTCTCTCTCCCTCCCTCTCTCTCTCCCTCCCTCTCTCTCTCCCTCCCTCTCTCTCTCCCTCCCTCTCTCTCAATCTCTCTCCCTCTCTCTCACTCTCTCTCTCTCCCTCCCTCTCTCTCTCCCTCCCTCTCTCTCTCCCTCCCTCTCTCTCTCCCTCCCTCTCTCTCTCCCTCCCTCTCTCTCTCCCTCCCTCTCTCTCTCCCTCCCTCTCTCTCAATCTCTCTCCCTCTCTCTCACTCTCTCTCTCTCCCTCCCTCTCTCTCTCCCTCCCTCTCTCTCTCCCTCCCTCTCTCTCTCCCTCCCTCTCTCTCTCCCTCCCTCTCTCTCAATCTCTCTCCCTCTCTCTCCCTCCCTCTCTCTCAATCTCTCTCCCTCTCTCTCAATCTATCTCCCTCTCTCTCCCTCCCTCTCTCTCTCCCTCCCTCTCTCTCTCCCTCCCTCTCTCTCTCCCTCCCTCTCTCTCAATCTCTCTCCCTCTCTCTCACTCTCTCTCTCTCCCTCCCTCTCTCTCTCCCTCCCTCTCTCTCTCCCTCCCTCTCTCTCTCCCTCCCTCTCTCTCTCCCTCCCTCTCTCTCTCCCTCCCTCTCTCTCTCCCTCCCTCTCTCTCTCCCTCCCTCTCTCTCTCCCTCACCCTCTCTCTCACTCTCTCTCTCTCCCTCCCTCTCTCTCTCCCTCCCTCTCTCTCGCTCTTCCCTGTTTCTATCATTTTCTCTAGTTAACTTTGCATTCCTCCCCCCCCCTCTATCTTTTGCAATTCCTCCATTCTCTTTCCTTGTTCTCCTGTCTCTGACCCATGGGCAATTTTAATTTACAGCATTGTTGGAAAATTCAGACCCCACCCCCCTTCCCAGCTCCCCAGCCTTTGTCCTTTTTCTTGAACTTAATTTGAAATTACTGGGGAATGCACAGGCCTTGAACTTTATCAAACAAATGATGTTGTGTTTGAATACAGAGAAAAAATGTGTAGTAGATTTGAAATTAGTTTGTCAGTAAAATCTCTAAAAGTATAGGAATCCAGAGACAGATTCCGTCCAGCTATTGGGAGCTTCAATAATCTCCTGGCTACAACGAACCATAGCAAAGGAAAATGGCAGACCGTGTAACAAGGTAATCATAGCTTGCAAAGACCCTTGCACTGCAAAGATAGAGAAGAGGTAGTCATAATAAAGAGCTGGGAGAACAACATTCCAGTGAGGATAGGAATGACACTGGGGGACAATCTTAGTAAAAATGGAGAAAGTTGGTTTTACTATCATTTGTGGGGTTTCAATGGTTTGAAAAAAACAAAACAACTTGCGATGAGATTACGATTGTCATGAAGCAAATATTTTTAGTCTTTGAAATATACGAAAAAAGAAACAGCAATGAAGTATGTATTAACATTGAAGTTAACCCTTTTCTAGACCGTATGTTTTTAAAGCATCGATCGTTTCATTTCCTTCACTCCTTCCCCAACATATTCAGTTCCAGCAATCTCTCTGGCGTACCCCTTCCCCCAGCTCAGCCCTCTTTTTGAATGGTTTAACGTCTGACTTCTTGGATTGAGCTCCACAGCGACTACGCCCATGCATCAGATTAGAAACACAATGTTAAGAGGGTAGCCGGAGATAATGGACCGGGCCTGGCGGTTGTAGGTGAGTACTACAGGTCTGCTCTATCTGTCTGTGAACGCGAGAGCGGAGGGGTGAGCAGACACAGGGTGCGTTAGGTAAGAGGCGGCCTGAAACACTTGTCAAAACCTATAAATTGTTCAAGCCTAGCGTTTAGTGGGAGCATTTCTCGACGGGGCGCCTTTCTCCCCCATCCAAAAAGAGTTGGGAGTTTGATGAGTAGTGGCAGTGAGGAATAGGGAAGGGGAGGGAACTAAATGAAAAAACAACAACATGGGTCTGGCTTGAATATTGTGTAGGCCTACATTTAGTTGCATATGTAAATATACATATACCTTCAGTTTGTTTTCTTTACATATATGTACATGTATGTATGCATTCAATGCATATGAGTTATATTATTATAGCAAGTTAAAAAAAAGGAATGAGAAAAATATAAGAAAAGAAATAATGTAACAGATACGTTATAAAGAACGAGACTGTTGGAAATATAAATCAGGGCAACCTTAAAAGCATAAAGTTCATATAAGTAATGCACGAATGAACTTTATAAGCCTTTCATGTGATTGCTATTGTCATATTCATTTCAACTACAACATAAAATATGATTGTGTGCGCAACACAAAAAACTAGCTGCATTTACTTTATGTAACTATTGAATTATGTAACAAGGCTGTCTAACCATATGTACACAACCCAAACTGGAAATGGTTTCCTAGAGTTAACACACCGTATTTCTTGCAACTAGCGATTAAACGCTTATTAATATAACAACGTTTTGTCCTGTGTAGAGAAGTATAGATTTAAGTAGACTTTTTCACATAGAGGTACACTAGTAGTAATAGTAACCCCTGCCTAAAAGTAATTTATAGAATACATTTGTTCAACTGTTAATTGAGATACAGCCAAGATTGGGTCATTGGGTGTGATCGAGTGCATTGGTCTCTGTTAAAGAATTGAGTAAATACACGGGACTGTGTTGAAGATGAAATGAATTCATTGGACTGTGTTGAAGATGAAATGAATTCATTGGACTGTGTTGAAGATGAAATAAACACATTGGACTGTGTTGAAGCTGAAATGAATTCATTGGACTGTGTTGAAGCTGAAATGAATTCATTGGACTGTGTTGAAGATGAAATGAATTCATTGGACTGTGTTGAAGATGAAATGAATTCATTGGACTGTGTTGAAGATGAAATGAATTCATTGGACTGTGTTGAAGATGAAATAAACACATTGGACTGTGTTGAAGCTGAAATGAATTCATTGGACTGTGTTGAAGCTGAAATGAATTCATTGGACTGTGTTGAAGATGAAATGAATTCATTGGACTGTGTTGAAGATGAAATGAATTCATTGGACTGTGTTGAAGATGAAATGAATTCATTGGACTGTGTTGAAGATGAAATGAATTCATTGTGTTGAAGATGAAATGAATTCATTGGACTGTGTTGAAGATGAAATGAATTCATTGGACTGTGTTGAAGATGAAATAAACACATTGGACTGTGTTGAAGATGAAATGAATTCATTGGACTGTGTTGAAGCTGAAATGAATTCATTGGACTGTGTTGAAGATGAAATGAATTCATTGGACTGTGTTGAAGATGAAATGAATTCATTGGACTGTGTTGAAGATGAAATGAATTCATTGGACTGTGTTGAAGATGAAATGAATTCATTGGACTGTGTTGAAGATGAAATGAATTCATTGGACTGTGTTGAAGATGAAATGAATACACTGGACTGTGTTGAAGATGAAATGAATACACTGGACTGTGTTGAAGATGAAATGAATTCATTGGACTGTGTTGAAGATGAAATGAATTCATTGGACTGTGTTGAAGATGAAATGAATACACTGGACTGTGTTGAAGATGAAATGAATTCATTGGACTGTGTTGAAGATGAAATGAATACACTGGACTGTGTTGAAGATGAAATGAATTCATTGGACTGTGTTGAAGATGAAATGTAGAGTAGAAACGAGTTGGTCAACATTGGACTGTGTTTGAAGATGTACATGCACCTTCTTTCGTTTCATGGCTACACCTGGTTTTGCTCAGCTCACCTGCAGGTATGGCTAAATAAATAGAAACAGAACAAAATAGAAAGATGGCGATGTTAAGATATTCCCAGACAGACAGTCAAGACAGAACACAGAAACCATATATAATGTGTGTTTGTCTTTCTAAGGAAGACTGAACAATAAACACAGACACATACATAAACACTCACACGCATACACATATGCAGAGATATAGTTAGATAAATAGCTCGGTTGGTAGATAGAATCGTATTTAGATAGATAACTATGTATTTAGGTAGGTAGCTATTTATATAGGTAGGTTGGTAGGTAGGTAGTTATGTAGGTAGGTAGGTAGACCTATGTATGTAGTTAGGTAGGTTGTTTGGTATGTAGTGAATTTTTTTGTGTTCTAACATGCAGTGGCGAACCGAGGGCTGGTGTCACCCGGTGCGGTAAACTTCGGGTGTCACCCCCCCCCCCCGACCCCGACTTTCACCATAGTTTTCGTCTCCTTAAAACAAGCCTACGGTTCAAATATGACAAAAACAAAATCAATGTTAATTTAATATTAGAAAGTAAAAGCAATAAAAAAACTAAAACAATCGTACGGTTGGTTATTTTTACATTAAAAGTACTTTATTTAAATGTATCCTTTCCTGCGTCCCATGGTGGAGCGTAATTAGCTTTTTATAAGCTTTAGTTTTGAAAAGCTCTGTTCACATTAAGCCACAGACACACATCCCGTTAGAAATAATTATGCCTAGCGATACTGTTGGAAGAGATTTATGAAGTCCCATTTAGCTATGAATTTCAAAATATCTAATACTGACCAGTCCATGGCTTTTTGGAGGTCAAAATAATCTGCTTGTAGGTGTTGTCTAGGCCGTGGTATCTAAGAGCTCATCATCGGTTAGCTTATCAAAGAAAGAAGTTAATTTGGGAACAGACACCAATAACTCTTCTTCACTTTCTGACAGTAGAATCTTGGGCTGGACAGCCTCAACCATAGCTGCAACTTCCTTAAACGCTGTTGATCTGATCTGGAGCTCAGAATGAAAGCTATCAATACACTCTAGCATCTCCCTACTGCTTTCTTCTCGCATAGAAATTCCAGCATCTCTTAATTTTTCCCCTGCCATTCTCTTCTTGAATCTTAATTTTCTCTCTACCGAAATCCCATGATGGTCTGATTTTATAAGTGCTTGTTCAATAGCATGCTCCACTAATTGACTTCTCTTTTCGTGCAAAAACAATCTTAAGGCGTCTAACTTGTTCACCACTTTATCAAGAGTTAAGTCTTGTCTGCAGGTACTGCTGTGTAAGATTAACTTCTTCAAGTATATCAGCAGATAAACGTGAAATCACAGACAGCATGTAAAAATCCTTATGCTGTACCACTTGTGTCCAAATTTTCACGAGGATCACATACATAAAGCTTCAATCGCCATAATACATTCATCAAACTTACCTTTCACTGGTTTAACAACAGCATGATGAGCTCTCCAACGTGTTTAGATAACCTTTTTGCAACGACACCCCAGTGTGTTCAATTAGAACATCCCATCGATGAGTGGAAGCAGCAAAGAAGGAAAACGTTCTCTCAAAGTAACCAAATTTTTTTATACATGAATCATTTTCGGCAAAAGAGTGTTGACCACACAAGTTAAGGGAATGGTCCAAACATCCATTAAAAATAGCTTTCTTGTTCTTTCTTTTTTCAAAATGGCTTGAACACCTCTATGGATTCCAGACATTGTGGCAGTATTGTCGTAACCTTGAGCTCTGCATATCATTATATCACGTCCGTCACTTTTAGATTTTTAAGAATGTCAGAAACGAGGTCGTCAGCTTTTTTCTCCTTAGAGGAAAAAAATCTAAGAAATACTTCTCTCACTTCAACTTTCCCACTGTTGATTTTCACATATCTAATCACTTCAGACATTTGGTCAGTGTGTGATATATAAGGTGTGCTGTCAAACATAATTCCAAAATACCTTGCGACCTTTATATCCATAACAAGATCTTTCTTTGCATTGTTGGCCAGTACATTTAAAAATTCATTTTCAATTTTTTTGTGAAAGATAAGATACAGATGCTTTCCTTGTACATGTACTTACCTTTAGTCTCATTAGGTGCTCTTTCAGCACTGGGCCATATTTGGAAAGCATCTCAACCATCTCAAGAAAGTTTCCTTTATTAAACGAGGATTCATCTTCCTTGTGGTTACGAAATGCCAAATTTTGCTTCGCAAGAAACAATGCAATATCTAGCAACCTGTGTAGGATATCCCTCTACATTTTCTTCTCCCTATCCATTAAGGCAATACTTTCGGCTGCAATTAATTGTTTTATATAGCTTATGCACGCTGCTATTCATTTTCATTTATTTGATTGTGATCTGCCATCCGCTCTGTTGTCGGACTAGACCAGCAGTGCATGCTCTGTAAAATTATCATTTTTTTTTTAATATTGGTGTTTTTTTTCATTCGGGTGTCACCCCCTGAGAGGGTGTCACCCGGTGCGGTCCGCACCCCCCGCACCCCCCTCGGTACGCCACTGCTGGCATGGCTTGTCCATTTACACTAATTGACAAATGATTTTTAAAACAGCACTTCCACATAGATCTAGTACATTGTCTCTAAATTGTCTTTACGTATTAATTTCATTTTATTTTTATTTTTTAGGAATTTTTCAATTTGGGTTTTCAAAAATATATTTATATATATTTCTACTAATGTAATATATACACAGAAAAATTATTAGATAATATATGTATAAAAGGTAACATAAGATCATGTTGTTAAAATTTTCATGACTTACAGTAATCACTGATTTATAGAAAGAATGGGTAGCGCCTCTATATTAAATGTGTATGCGCAAATTGAAGCCAAAATAAATATCGGAAAAGGTAATTCACTACACTTATGATTAGAACAAATCCATACGATATAAAGGAAGTCTGAGTCTACCCAGCTCTGATGGATACCTGACCTTAGTTGGGGTAAAGTAAAGGCGGCTGTGCATGGTGCTGGCCACACAATCCCCTAATATGTCGTGGCCACGGAAACTGGTGAACGCTGCTTCACCGGCCCTATGGATCAATTTGGTCCGACGGGATACTTTACTTTTTTTTACTAATTCACTTGAAATGTATTATTTACAGGTCAGTGTTTATGAAATATAATTTCATAGATAAGTGAAAGTCACGTGAAAGCCTATTTATTTTTTCTTTAAGAATGTTACTTCCGTGCCTAATCCATTCTTTTTATAGATCAGTGGAGAGTTTCCGTATTTTTGCTTGACAAAACGATAAAATATTGTAAAACTAGTTGGTGCAATACAATTAAATCTACGTTGTGGGTAGATGAGGGGTGGGGCGAGAAAGAGAGGAAGACAAAGGAAACGATGGAAGGACAACATCAGAGTGTGGATGGGAGTAAAGCCGTGCGACGCAATGAGGATGGCTGAGAGATGGGAGGGATGGAAGAGGTTGATGTACATGTCATCTGTGGCGCCTGGTCCAACAGACTTCGGGATATGTAGGATGTTGGCAGACAGGCAATCGTGGCTTTAATTCTATATTGAAACAGACATGGTTCATTTATTCACTCATTTATGTATGTGGTTCATTTTCAATACGTTTCTGGCCGTCAATCTGTTTAAATAACGTCTTATGCTTATATATAACATGCACATCTAGACCCTTCCTTTTGCATGATATCACAAACTATAAGACGTTTTAAGATGAAGTAGTCCACATGAATAATTAACTCAACAAGGCTTTTTTTCAAAGTCATTTAAAGGGAGACTAGCTTTAAAACTGTATGTTAAAGTAATAACCTCCCTTTGTTAAAAAAAAACATTCACGTCTTCATTTTTTGGAGGGCTCATTACAGAGCTATTCTGTTGTAATTACATGTAAATATTTAATAGAGTTATAGTTCTATTGATACAGACTCGTTTTGTAACGTTACACACAACAACATATAGTTGTTTTGTTTTTGCGTTTTTTTGCAATTTAATGCTTTATGTAGCCTACCTTTTACGAACATGGCATTCTCCCAACTCTGGATAGGCGTCATTTTAGACTACAACCTATGATAAAGGTTTATCCCAAGTGACTATTTACAACTGATAGAGTGTAACGCTAATAGTCAAATCACTAAATCTAAATTCACTAATCGAAAGAACATCAAAATAGTAATAATGTATAAAGAAATAAATTATAACTACACAACAATATTTTACAATGCTCATTTAGACATATGGATAAAAACACTTTAAAAAAAAATTCATTTGCAAAAACTAAATAACATTAAAAAAAACTTTCAAGTTCTCTTTCTTTCCCAGTGGCAACGGGATTGGAATGGGTTGCGTGAACAAACAACAAACCAGGAAAACCAACAACTTAACATTATTTAAAATCTTAATCCAAATGCTAGACTATACTCGAACCTTCGAATAAGACCAGGACGCAATAATCTTCTGTCACACATAAGATAAGAAAAAAAAAATTTTCTCAATACTCACAATATGTTTTCTACTTCAATGAAATGGTTTCCATTGTATGTAAAGAACAAGAAGGTAAATTAATAGCATGATAGAGAAAACAAGGTAAACACAATTTATAAGAAACTCATAATATGATGTTTCGGTATACGTTGTTGTTCTTTTAATTGCTAACTGTGTTACAGTCTTTTTATACAAATAAAATTCCAAAGTGTTCTTGTAATTAGATAACTTAATTTATATAATATAAAATACAATTTGCTATTAAAATAAATATCCAGCTAATCAATAATAAAATAATATACAAAATAGAACAAAAATGGATATAGAAAAATGTCAAAATGTCAAATTGTATTGTTTTAACTTTTACTCTCCTAAAGCACATTTTATATAAAAGTTATTCTTATTTATATTAAATTTATGGAATTGTTATGTAATAAGTTATGTTATGTTATAAATTATGGTGATGAAAAGTTTTTACTAATGTTAGCATAAAATAGATTTTGTTTTAAAAAAAGGTTTAGTGTCATAGAACTTATACCTCATTAATTTACAGTTAGAAATTTAGCGTAGACCTACTTTTTTTTTTTCAAATCATATAATTGAATTACATTTAAAGGATGTTTATAATCAGTTAAATTAAAAAAAATAATTTTTAAAGCTATTTTATAATTAAAAATAGTTTATGATTAAATATTAATAGACCTATGTAATTTGAGTTCGTCAATAATTTTTTTAGAAAAATACATTCAACTTTTATTTATTTTAAAATGTCGGTTCTATTAGTAGCTATTAAAAGCTGCACATATGTTTGACTTTGCTGCATTTTGTAAACTACAAAACTACATACTAAATAAAATACACGCAGGTAAAATAAATAAATAAATAAATAATTAATATATTTTTTTGGTATATTTGACACACGTTGAATGAAATATATAGCCTTATATTTAACTCTATGCCTGATTGGCTTGCAGCCTATCTACAAGGCAAACTGGCTCCTTATTTTCTTGGTGCAATATGGCGTTGGCGTTTTTCTGGCCACTGAGCTGTGCACCATGGAATGTTGAAATAAATTCATCAGCGAAACCTTCACCCGCGAAGAGAACTTTGGGATTCTAAAAAATATAACATAAAAGCCTCTATACTTTTGTCACATGGGCTTAAAGCCTAAACCATAGTGACAAAACAACGTAATAATAATAATAATAATAACGGTGCTTATATAGCGCATATCCCGTTGGTGACAGTTCTATGCGCAGACGACAGTTACAGAATACAGACAGACAACGAAATATATAGTAATACGCTAATTCTGCTGACGAAATAGGTGAGTCTTCAGCCGGCTCCTGAAGGTGTCATAGCTAGGGCTCTGGCGAAGCTGTAGTGGGAGGTGATTCCAAGCGGACGGTCCTGCGTAGGAAAATGAACGTTCGCCAGCGGACACTAGCCTCACACGAGGGATCCGCAGAGTAAGCGCGTCAGATGCCGAACGAAGTGGGCGGGACTGGGTGTAGAGCTCCATACAAGAGCGAAGATAATCCGGGGCGCAGTTATTCAGGCACCTATAACAGAGGGAAGCCAGCTTATATGAGATCCGGTTGTTGATGGGTAGCCAGTGCAGAGATCGGAGCAGAGGATTGATATCATTTGACTTCTTCTTCTTGAGAACTAGTCGGGCTGCGCAGTTCTGGATACGTTGGAGTCCTTGAAGGGAGGAGGCCGGGAGACCAGCCAAAAGCGAATTACAATAGTCCAAGCGGGAAAATAGGAGAGAGATGATGAGCTTAACACAAGCTTCCTTGGTGAGATAACGACGGATGGCGGCAATACGACGCAGATGGAAGAAGCAGATTTTGGTGAGGAAGGAGATGTGGGTTTGCATGGACAGCGTGGAGTCCAGATAGACGCCAAGGCTTTTGATAGTCGGGGAGAAAGGCACAGTTGCATCAGCCAGCCGAAGATCGGACGCAGTGAGGGACACGACCCTCTGTCTCGTACCGACGATAAGAGCCTCAGTCTTCTCACTGTTAAGCTTCAACTTGTTTTCCGTCATCCAGCTCTGGATGTCCAGGAAACAGATGGAGATGGAAGCAAGGAGCCTGTCGAAGTCCTCAGGCTCTGCACTGTTATACAGCTGGGTGTCATCGGCGAAAGAATGATATTTGAGGTTGTGGCGTTCGATGACAAAGGATAGGGGTTGAGTGTAAAGGGTGAAAAGAAGTGGACCAAGGACAGACCCCTGCGGCACACCATAGCAGACGTGAACAGGCTGGGAGAATATGGACTCAATCATAACGGTCTGGGAGCGATTCTGAAGATAGTTAATGAACCAGGAGAGGGCGATGTCTTGAATGCCAAATGTAGACCTGAGGCGATCAATTAGTCGGTGGTGGTCAATCGTATCGAAGGCAGCAGACAAATCAAGCTGCACCAGGGCAGAGACGAGACCTCTGTCAGAGGCGTTTAGGAGGTCAGTGGTGATCCGCAGAAGCGCTGTCTCAGTGCTGTGATGGTGGCGATACGCAGACTGGTGCGCGGGCATCAGCGAATGTAGAGACAGATGGGCATTTAACTGCTCAAGGACAACACGCTCCAGGATCTTGGAAAGGAAGGGTAGGTTGGATACTGGGCGGTAGTTCTTGCACTCATTTACATCGAGTCCGGGCTTCTTTAAGAGAGGGCGGACAATTGCGGATTTGAAGCAGTCCGGGACCACGCCCGTGGATAGAGAGGTGTTAATAATATCTGTGATGAACGGCAGAAGCCTGTCCAAGCACTTGGCAAACAGGAAGCCGGGCATAGGGTCAAGCTCACAGGTCTTGATGGGGGTCCTTGTGATGATGCGCTTGACAAGGTCAATGGTTACAGGAAGGAAGCAGGTGAGCGGGGAGCCCGAGAAAGTAGGAGAGGGTGGAGATGGGCTGTAGACATCCTGATCCAGGGAACAGCGCAGAGTCGCAATCTTTTGCTGAAAGTACTGTGAGAAGTGATCAGGGAGGTCGTTGAGTGGGCGGGTGGTGGGGAGGGGCGTTGAGGTAGAAGAGCCAAGAAGGGAGGACAAGATTAAGTGAAGCTCCCCGGGCGACGAGGCATGCTTGATGCGGTCGTGGAAATGCAGGACCTTGGCAGCAGTGATGGCTTCTTTGACGAGTAGTCGCTTTTCCCTGAAGATCTGGCGGTGGACCTCGAGGCCAGAGAGGCGCCACGCTCGCTCCGCGCGTCGTCGTTCTTGCTTGGCAGATTTGACGTCATCAGAAAACCAAGGAGCTGGCGGTCGCTCCGAGACGGCACACAAAGATGGCGGGGCGTGCCTGTCAAGAAGTTGACGTAGAGTCAAGTTCAAGAAGGGGGCCGGGTCTGAAGAGGGGTCACGCAGAGCGAGAAGCGATGCAGCCTCCGCACCGAAGGCAACAGTGTCTATAGCTCGCAGCTTGCGGCGAGTGACCATCTTGCGCTTCCTGGCCGGCCTGGTGATGTTGACGATGAAGCTGACAGCAGAGTGGTCAGACACCAGTTGGTCGCAGGCGACGAGGCAGGAGACCAGGTTGTCAGATGGTCTGGTGACGATCCAGTCCAGAATGTGCCCGTGGTCGTGGGTTGGGAATGGGACGACCTGGTCGAGACTGTAGCTGTCCAGTAGCGCACGGGCCCGCTTGGTGTTGGCATTAGAGGGGCAGTCCCAGTGGATATTGAAGTCGCCCAGAACGATAGCACTATGTGAGGTCACATTGTAATTGTCGAGTGCCAGTGCGAACTCGTCGAAAAAAGTTGCTTCACTTAGCCTGTTCCTGGCATTTGGGGGAGGGCGATATATACAAAGGAAGGTTACGGTGGTGGTAGTGGACACTGTCATTTCCACGGCCTCGAAGGTGGTGTGGGGAAAGGGGAGGGTGTCGGAGAAAGAAGAGGCAGCATGCAGGTGTCGTTTGTATATAACTGCAATACCTCCACCCGCACCAGCCGGGCGGGGAAAGGAAGCAGTAAGGTAACCAACCGGAGTAAGTTCAGAGTAAGTACGTACAGAGAACTATGAATGTTATTAAATTGTGAATTTTTATTTTAAAAAAATAAAAGAGAAATTTAATTAGTGAAATAAAAAAGAAAATGGAAAAGTTTGAGTTGAACAAAAGTTTCGTTTGCAAACAAATTCTAATAAACCTTGAAAAGTCAATGCAAACTTATTAAATTTATTTTGGAGATAACAAAAAGAATCAAAAGTCTATATCACCTTAAACGTAACTTTGTTTTTGTAAATTTCCTTGTAAAAATTATTTATCTATCTCTTCTTTTAATTTATCTTTGTGATTTTTTAAAAATTGATTTCTGCAATACTTTATTTTTATAAAATTTTATAATGAGTTTGACCAACCCTTTGTTACGATTCTTTACTTACTTCTGCTGAAGGGACCGGCTGCCCGAGGATTGGCATGTCAGCACTTCTGATTCTTGTTGACATGAAACTGTAAGTTCCCCGGATGTACTGGTTAGAAATCCACTTGGTTCTGCGATAATAATTTCATTAATTCAAAGTAAAAACATTTTGAAATGAATATGGTTTAAAGGACAATAATTTATATAGACCATATCTTTAATGTATTCCTTCATGCAATCACATTTTATTTTGTTTTTTGCGCACATTTTATTAGTATTCGACAAAATGAGGAAAACGTTGCAAATAAAACTTTTACCTATAGACAGCACATGGCCTTGGCACTGTGAGTTCACTAAAGAAAAGCTGAACAAGCTCATAGCATATTTCCATGACCTCAGAATCTTCTAGTCCTTCCGATATCGTAGCCTGCAGTGTTAAGAACAAAATGCACATTAATAAATTTACGCCAATGAGCAAAGAGAGACAACTGGTAAATAGAATATGTTTCCTGAGTAGTCTACCTTAGAACTCAATACTTCAAGTGCAACTGAATAAAGGCAGAGAGAAAAGCTTTTGTAGAAATATATATAAATTTCGCCCCTTTTAAGCATATCATATCCAGTACGTCGCTACGTATATAGTTAGTAATTTTTTCATTAAAAATTGGTCGTTTTGTGTAAATTAATAACTTTTTATTTACATGATTATTAAAGGTGCATATTCTGTGGTTATTTCCCCTTCATGAATGTAAATAGTCATTATTTACTAACTGTATTTCTACTTTTTATAAAATAATAATACTTACTTCTTCCTTTCCTAGCCATATCTCTAATACATTTGGGCATTCGTAGACAGTCTCTAGAGAATGTATCCCAAACCACCATGGTTCTCCTTTCTGTGGGTGTATTACACAATCATTACTCAATCAATACATAAACATTACACAACATAACTCAATCATTGTGCACAATTTATAGTAAAACACAATACTATCATTGTGCAACGTGGGACACGGATAATTAGTTATTTAATATAATATGTTATAAACATTTTTTATGAATTATTATTACCTGTGTCTTCTTTCCACTTCTGTCATGCTGAAGGTGAACAGGTCGATCTTTCAACCAAAGAAGTTCGTAGATTTGAACACCTTCCGTCTGAGTGTATCCGACAAAAGGATCTTCCCATCGCAAGAAGATCTATGGAAACAATAACATGTGTCAGGGCTTTTAGATACGCATTGAAACAAGGGAGAACACATTGGCTGTTTATTTCTTATTGTTCTTTATATTGTCTGAATGTGTATCCCAGTGATCTGCCCGTTTACATGTAGCTACAACAAAGACATTCCCGCTGTATAAACAAAGCACGTTTCTATGAACATAAACTAGGATGGGCTGTTATGTAATAGTGTGTAGCACCATTGTTAACATTCCAAACCGTACATATACAATCTAATACGCCAATATTTTCGTGAAAAAGTGTTATTTTTTTAAAGAACAATAGACGTGTTTTATTGCACAAGCTGTTTAAGCCCGTTTTTTATGCTTATGCAAATCAAACACAACTATAGTCTTGCCAATCTGTTTATATATAGATCAGAGAGGTAATCAGAATTAGTGCTCATATATAGGTCAGTGTGCATATATTTTACAAGAAAATTTGTATAGGCCTACTTTAATATACCAAGTCATAAAACTCAAAGCTATGGATGTCGTAAATCTTATTACAAATATCCAGCCATAAATAAGGAAATTAAAATATTAAATCATATTATTTAAACATGCTAAACAAAATCGGCTGTTAAATACTGTTATGTGTGTATAGCAAGTATTAGCAAGTAATATTAGTTTCTATAATATTGTAATTTGAAATTGACTCGCTAGTTCATTTAGAGTTGTTTATTTATATTTCACTGTGGCGTAGAGAGTATTTGTGTGCATAATTATTTTTTGTTTAAAAATGTTTTTATGACGTAATAACACCAATATTTTTCTCGTAGTCTCTACCACTTTCTATCACGTACGCCTTTTCTGTTGCATTCGAAAAGCTTCGGAAAAATCCATTCTAGTACTTTCTGCACCAAAATCTATAGAAATCACGCATGCGTACAGTCAGGGTTGTTGTTGATTTTTGCTTAGCTACAAGGAAGCTACTTTTTATGAACCAGTGAAGTTGATTATTATTATTGTACATACGTTCAGGTAATAAATTATGTAAACATTCTTCGAGTGGATTGAGTTTGTATTTTTTCATAGTAAACAAGATCTGAAACAGAAGACCCGGATTTGTAACAATACAGTTTGTTTAAATTGTTCATACGCGGTTTCAAAAGGTGTGTGATGCCAGTGGTCTGTCTGAATTTTCTTTGCGATATATATTTCTTTTATCGATATAAAGTTCCGCGTTTGTTATGTAACGTGTATGTTTAGACCATATATGACTGTATATTTATCCACTAAGGTTTTTACAAGACAAGTGTTTTACCTTTCCAACGCCGCCGAAACCGATGTGGTCAATGGCTGACTGGACAGCAGCCGGCAGGGCTGGGGTGAACAAGGATTCGTGCATCGCCTGCAGGTAGCCGATACTGACCGTTACTATCACATAATCGGCCGAGATTTCTTGTCCGTTTTGGCATTTTACTCGCACTTTGCCGCTCGTGTTTACTTCAGACTTAAAAGGAAAATAATCGAAATAATCAATGTATGAATTCATTAATATTTACCTCCCCTGATTACACCTCTACATGTTTGTAATTTCGCCACATAGTAGACAATATGACAGAGACCAAAGAAAATTGCTATTATTTATTATTGGTTTACTCTAAATTTAAGAGGAAAGACATATTACAGTATGTATTACGTATCTTGCAGAAAAAAAAAACGTAGGCTATACCAATTTTCACATGCCTAGAAAAAATATGAAACAAAATGCCAACAATAAATCCATACATTTAGAGGTGCATACTGTATATATATTTTTCTTTTTCTTTTAGCGTTCATCGCTCTTTTTTTTTCTTTTCAAAATCCATAGAATTTGTATGGACACAATGCGACCGCGGGTCCACTAGTATACATGTATTGTAATGCTTCTTAAATTGCAAAAACTACACATAAAAGTCGTTACGAAACAGCTACAATCGTTCATGAATCGAATCGTGCATGATAAAAAAGGCGCACATTTCCAGTGAAATGAAAAGAAAGGAGGGGGGAGAAATCTGTTATGTTTCAGACCTTATATGGGTAAAAGATTAGCCCCGAATGGGAACAGGAAGGTGGGGGTGGGGTCAGATTGTTCAGATTTAAAATGAACAAATGGACAAAAGGAAAGTTCCTAACCCAATTGAAATTGTCAACGGGTGTATTCGGGTGAATATTTCTTCTGGCACTAAGCTTTTAGATAAATATAATGTACGTCCATGGAGAATATACATAACAATACATATAAATAATACATATAAACTGCGGCATAAAAAAAGGATTTCTGTAGGGTGACTATAAAAGAGCGCGCTGAACAAATAGTGACCTCGAGTTAATGCCCTTAGATTTGCGTTCAATCAATATATTGAAGGAACTTACCCAATCGATATTGTCAACAGGTGTATTCAGGTGAATCTTTTCATCTGGCACCAGGCTTTTGATTTTGTCAAAAATTGCTGACATGCCGCCACTGACGTAAGTGTCCCTTGGACCTAGGAGAACCTTGTATTTGTACAGAGCATAGATGGACAGGTCAGAGAGGTCAGCGGAGGCAGTGTCCACTATCTGGTAAATCTTGAACCACCTGTGAGACAACTTGAAATAATTTTTTTTGCCGAATGCGCAAAAGTTAAAAAGAAACAGTTAAGTATCCCTTCAAGGCCATTGGACAGTTTCCGTTGCCACTGCATACAAGGGGAATGTGTTGTCATTCTAAACACAGCACAATGGCTGGCTAGTTTTACTTTTCCGCTGCACTCTCCAGACACGGGACTAATCCTGGCTTTATTTACCAATGCTACAATTTGCTTGTTATGTCTTTCTTGTACCTTTGTACCATGTGGCAAATAGAATATTGTTCATTGTTTATTGTTGACATGGACTCTAACCCAAGCGCGATGCCCCTAGACCACAGAGTGCCTAAAACAAGTAGTGGGCAACCCTTTTGATAAAAGTATCCAAAAGAAGTTGGATTTATAATTCATTCAGCGTGCCAAAAGCCTAATATTCTTCCTGCACAATTCTAGTAGTAGTGACTTTTTAGGCTGTTCCGCATGCCATTCAAAATCACTCTGCGTGCCAAGTCTGGCACGCTCGTCGTAGGTTGCCGATCCCTGGCCATAACCAATACCAAAATGGTCATTTATTTATAAAAAGAAAACATATTCCGAAACGGGCGATTGGAGAGGAATGCAGTTATGAATGTAGAGATAAATTGTAGCCGAAAGAGAAAACCACAGACTCCTGTTACCTATAGACAGCTTCAAACAGAATCTGGTCTTTCCCATCGTGCAACTGGTGAAGATGCTCCGCGAAGGCAGCCTCGTACAAATCACCCTCGCTTTCTTCGCTGTGGCTGTCCTCGACTTGGATGTCCTCATTAAAGTCTTTGTCCAATCTTGTACACAAATAGTTTATCTTTGCCTTGATGTTGTCTGTTACAGGTATCTGCAGAGATAGTGTGACCTCCATAAATAAAAAATGGCATTCACCTGGAACTGTTCTGGGGCTCCTACTAATTCTAAAGACATAAAAAGATATTGAACTTCTACAAAAAGTCCTAGATGATTGACGAGAATAGGAAACTAACTGGAGCATGTCTTTTCACACAGAAAAGTGTCATCCGTTAATTACAAATAATTACTAACAGCTTCATTCATGGTAAAGAACTAACCCAAACTAAAAATGCAAAGTACTTAGGAGTAATACTAAATAATTAATTATCTTGGAATCCACATATTAATGAAGTAATTAAAAAATCTAACAAAACATTAGGATTCATACAAACGAAAGTTTTACAGATGTTATAAGAACATACAATTAAAATATTGTTTTTTTTAATTATTTAGACCTATACTAGAATATGCATCTTCTGTATGGAACCCATCAACTAAAGAGAACAGTAACAAATTATAACAAATTCAGAAAGGAACTGCAAGGCTCATTACTAGTGAATATTCACAACTGACAAGAGTAACACCAATAGTTAAATCACTAAACTTAGAAACACTAGACAACAGAAGGGCAAAGAGTAAAGTAGTAATAATACATAAGGCATTAAATTCATACAACACAATAACAATCTGTGACTGAGCGTCTGTAATATATAAGATAGATTGATAGCTGAAATGCCACCACACAGATGCAGGCCTATATAAATAGAAACATAGATAGATACGGATAAATAGAGAGACAGTCACAAGGATAGCTATAAAGATATATGCGGAGAGGGTTACCATCTCTTCTGTGTATATATTGTGTCACAAGCTGGATGTTGTTTACATCTTAAATAGATATGTAGATAGTAAATAGATAGATAGACAGACAGACCGATAGAATGATAGACAGATGGGTAGATAAATAGATAGATATAAAGATAGACAGATAGATAGAGAGATAAAAAAAATAAATATATATAAAGATAGATAAATAGATAGATAGATAGTTAGATAGATAGATAGCTAGATAGAAGCACTATGCTTATTCGTACTCACCCTTTCACCATGTGGTGTCAGGAATTCATCAGGAATATTAAACACTTCGGATTCATTACCTGGGTGAGCTGAATGAGATAATCCACACTTCTGGACAATGTCATAGGCCGGGTTCCCAACTCTACCGTGAACATATTGGGCCCCAAGCTCAACACTGTGACCATCTTAAATATATAAGTAGATAACTAGATAGATAGGTGGATATATAAGGATTAATGGATTGATGGATCGTTGGATAGATAGATAGCTAGATATTTTTTTTTATGTTTCTGTTTTAATTTGTTGTTGCTCGCCATTTCAGTGGATTGTTAGCATCCATCTTCCCCCCACCCCAAACACACACCATCATCACATCAATACAGCCTCCAAGAACCCGACTACCAGGGTGAACACAAGTAGTTAACCGAGGACATCAAACATCCACTATTTTAGGGGTCGGCAACCATTTGATGATAGTGTGGCAAAGGACGATTTTATTATTCATTCAGCGTGCCAACGGCCTAAAAGTCTTGCACAAGTTCAAACTGCACAAGAGACTTAAATTGCCTTTGTCTTACGTGTGCCGTTAAAAAAAATCGCTCTACGTGTCAAGTCTGGCACGCGTACCGTAGGTTGCTGAACCCTGATCTATTGAGGCATTTCCCAATTGGTGCTCGTTAAATTTGGCAATGGTAAATTTGGAACCGGTGATTTTGGCAAAGCTTATTTCGGAAAAGGTAAATTCGGCAAAACTCGCAAAGCGGTAAAATTGGCAACGGTAAAATTGGCAAATTTCTTATTTCAACTGTTTTTATTGAAACTGGTGATATGATTACACTCTTGTCTACTAAATGAAGTTCATGGCTTGAAACAAGGTTGTCTCCGTGGTAGATTAAGTTAATATGGGGTCCCTTAAGTACAGTAGGCCTATTATAAGGGACACTTGCAAAGAACCGTTTTGAATTTACTTGTGTAAAAGGCTCATTCTAAACAGAAATGTTATGCATTGGTGAAGTTTAAGGCTCACGCTTCTAACTTGCTTTTTAAAGACCAAGTGAAGAGGTTTTTCTCAAAGGAACGAGATTTGGAATAGCCTCATACAGCAGCGACGTATCACAAGGGAAATAAATAAATAAAAATAGACGCTATAAATCTATATTTAACCATTTTGTTAAAAATAAGAACCGGGAAAAGATTCAAAACATGTGGCAATAGATTCAAAACACGTGACAATATTCATTTTTCCTAGTCGGAATCCTTTATGTTACGTCACTTTCCTATATTGCCGGAAATAAAAACATCTCAAATGGCTACGAGATTTGGAGTAATCTTCCGAAAAACACACACATTTAAGTGCAAATATTGAACTAATTACTTAAAATGTATCTTTGATATTTTGTATAAATGTTTTTTTTAACATTCAGATAATGAATACACTATTTACCATCAAAATCAAATGTTAACTAAATTTTGATAAAAAGCTCTTCACTTGGTCTTTAAGTCTTTTAGAAACTAACGTTTCCATTGTATGGAAATTAACGTTTTATTGTAGGCCTATCTTTCTACAGGCGCTTACTCCGTTCTGACACGACCATAGTGGGTCCTTACGTAATAAACTCTGGCTGGTGTGTTTAGATTATATTTATTTTCCTATTGCTTAGCAGCTAGCCACGTGGCGTAAGTGTGAAACCGTTTTATGGTACTTACAGAGGCAGACTTGGGCCGTGTCCGTGGTTCTAAAAAACACAGTAAAAATGCAAGCACGCATCTACTTGTTTTAATTAAAAGTGGTTGTAGGATTAGTTAGGCCTACAGTCTTGTCTACTATGAAGTAAACGGCATGCAACAGCGTAGTCTCAGTAGTTAATCAAGCTTACAATGGACCCCTACGTAAATTAATTACTTGTAGGAACAGCCTAAATACATAATCTCAATAAATCTCAATCAATAATAATAGGCAAATCATCAATGTAAATTTGATCTAGTTAATGAACGTAAGATAATTCCTTGTGAAACTCTTCGTTTTAAAGTTAATGGAGTTGATTTATAGTTATTATAAACTATAGTTCATTATGCTGTGGAGACCTCGTTATAACCGGGGGCGGGGGCAGGAGGGGAGACTGGGGCGGGAGGGGAGTCGGGGGCGGGAGGGGGCATTCGACGTTTGCTCTTGCAAACACTACCAGTATCATGGTGTAGGTCAAGTAGTCAGAGTTACGTAATCTAGCCAATGTGCTATAAACGGAGGAAGTTTATATGGGACGTAGGGGAGACAAGGGGATGCATTGATGTGTAAAGATCTAAACAAAACTCCAAGTGATCGTCAGTTGGGCTACCTTACATACATAGGTAACTTTGGGGGTGGGGGGAGAAACACCTTGGGCGGGGAAGAGTGTACGTTTGGCGACTATTTAAAATGTTCGTTTTTGATGATTAGATGACGTTAAATTAAATTACGTGCCAAAGTGTACCTTAATGTTATCGTGCACTTTTCACCATTTTAGTGGTCTTTCGTGTGCCATTTACAACTGTTCTGCGTGCCGAGGATGGCACGCATTCCATAGCTTGTCGATCCATGGAATAGAGTGTAGTCCTACCAATACTTTTAATAAAAAACAGTGGATATTATATGATTCCCAATTTTACCTTTTCCAAATTTACCTTTGCCAAAATTACTTTGCCGAAAATACCTTTTCCGAAAATACCCTTGCCAAATTTACAGTGATTCTTCCCAATTATATGAACTGATTCTAACCTACGACCTCAGCCTTGACCCTGCCGCCAGTGTAGTCTTGGGCCTCTAGGACCAGCACGTCCTCAATTCCTCCTTGAATGAGACATGCAGCTGCGGTGATTCCAGCCACACCGGCACCAATGATCACAACTTTTGACGACGTCATTCCTATAAAGCTTATATAACAAAAAGTGCACATTTACACGAAAAGGAAGTTTTAAATTAGTATAGAGATTTTTTTGAATGCGCGAAAAAAAACGAAAAAATCATCCGGGTTTGTTTATAGTTTATACTTTATACCTTTAATAAATATAAATACTCCGCATACTATGTACCTATTAGCGTGGAACACTTGTATAAATCTATTCAAATAATTTATAAGTATCTTTGATTGATACATACAAAGAAAGATACATATCTTCTTACATAGGTTATAGATAGATACGTAGATAGATAAATAGGTTACATAGATACAAACCCTAAACAGGCTATTTCTTAACTTTCAATCAGTCATATTTCTTGAACTTTTGTGTTCATTATAGAAACACAATGAACATATTGACTAAATGCATTCTTGATGACACCAATGTAATTCTTGTACACATTAAAAAAAAAAACAAGTTTCAAAGTCGTATATTTCTACAAACTACTGTAAAAAGAAGCGTAACAAATATAAATGTATAGCTGTTTTTCTGTATAAGAGTTATTATAAGGAGAAATTATTCGCACATACTGGAAACTGTCTGACATTTTACTGACTTATTACTGTTTCATTACTGATTGATTACTTACTTATTTACTAACTAATTACTGACTTATTATTGACATTTTACTTGTTTACTACTGACTTATTCAATATCTTTTCCCTTCACTAACCGCCAGTCGTTTCTATCGTTACATCTTGTCTGTCAGACTAAGTGACCCGTTGACAAACTTCCTAGTGTGAGTAGTGTGATAGTGTTGTTGAGACTTTTTTAGAAGTCTATTTTTGTTTATTGAATGAATCGATTTTTCTTTAAAATGTATTCAATTAATTATAAATCATTATTGATAATTAATACTAAAAACACCTACCACTTGGTAATCAAGTCGCATTTCCCTGTGTTTGGCTCAATAAAATATAGGCCTACGTATCCTATATTATTATCTCAGCCAAGCATTCATTTACATCTTTATTCTTCCCATTTCCCTGTTACCGGGCGCTTGTCTTTTTTTTTTGTGTGTGTATATTTGTAGTGAAGTTCTTCATTTTGGTAAAATCGTATCGCTGTGTGCGAGTCCAAGTCTAAGCTAAGTGCTTACTTAAACTTTAACTGTGTGTGTGGGTCCATTGTCAGTGGTTCTTGTCCATTGCTTAGTGCGTGAGGTCATTAAACTGGTGCAATCTGGGTGGGTTTTTCTTATATAACACAGACGCGCCTTCTATAAAGACGTTTATTTCGTCCTACGCTCATCCGTGGTCTGAGACTAGTTTTGCCTTTTTTTTCTTATTGTTTTAAATGATTTTACGTAACTGGTTTTCCTGGTTTGTCCAGGCGCCCATTCCACGCTCACGGGGATAAAGAGTACTTAAAAGCATTTGTTATCGCTTAAGAGAATAGGAAAATGTTTTTCTCCTTAAGTTTGATTATAGTGTTTCTTTGGCATTTGTTGATCTTTCTATCTTTGTTTCTATTAAGTGTTGTGCTCTGGTGTTGTGGCGTGCTGTTGAGATAGCTAGGTGTATCTATAATTTAGTGTAGTAGCTAAAGCCCTAGACTTTTGACAGTCACCCTGGGTTAAATTTTTCCAAGGTTACCACAGACCCAAACAATCAATGCCCCTTTCGCCTCCAACTTCTGTTCCTTCTCTCCAGCAGACGTGGCTTCCCCCCCCCCCCCACCACCTCTTAAACAAACAATCATAATATATTAAATCTGCAAATAAAAACATTCTTTGTATGTGTGTGTCTGTGTGTGTATGTGTGTGTGTAGGCCTATGTGTGAATGCTGTGACGTGGTTATTATCATTGATAAGAGTAATTCGCAGAACTTGGAAAGGAGAACGGGGAGAGTGTGTGTGGAAGTGTGTGGGAGGGGGTGCTCGTTCAAACATGAGAGGAGAAGCTTATGAAACAGGACCAGGACGTACGTCCGCTACACTATCTATATTACGTGCGTACACTACGTTTGTATCATTATTATGGTATTGAATTTGACAAGAAGATAAGGACGGATCCATTATCAAGCCCCAATATGAGAAAGATTTGATATTAGTTTCCATGGACAAGTCTTAACGTGTATGCATGCATAAAAGGTCACGTGCAAAAACATGTCCGTTCTTATTCGATAATTTTATTCGAAACAATGTCTGTGTGCTACTTTACTGGTTGTACTCAAATTTGTTGTGGATTAAAATTTATCTCATTTCCAATAGATGTTTACAAAGCAAAACAATGTATTGTGAAAGTCAGAAGGGAATAATCACCTTTTTAAAATATCATACTTATTGCTTAATGCAAAAGAATTTTTGTTATTCGTTTTTATGAATTTACCCATTTTGTTTTTCAATAACCAAGAAAACGCAACTCTTGACTCATTTATTTTGTAAACAAATAAAAATTTTACGTCACGCGACTAACACTTGAGTATTACTGATCGCCTGTTCACTTTTGATGTTAAAAACGGATTCCTCATAACTAATAATGTATCCTTTGTATAATTCTAAAAGACTAGAACTGGCCGTCGAGGTTGAAATTAATTGTCAAACACCAACAAAAGCAAGGTTTTTTGGTTATTATTTTAAAAATATATTAGGAAGTTCACGAACATTCTGGTTCAAAAGTTCACTCCTCATTGACTTGTCCATTGGGTGTTTAGGTTTATGTGGTAAACAATAATGGATTCCCAAGAGTTAACCTTTGGCCTTTTATTTATTTGTCGGGAATATACAATTATCTATGTATATAAGCACGGTCTGGTCATGTGTGTAAGTATTTAAGAGCAAAGGTTTATATGTGATAATCTATAGGTCTACTATATATGACCTACTATAGGCCAACTATATACTATAGGCCGACTTGACTATGTTCATTTGCATTTTTTTCAAGATAGATTATAGTGTGCCTTAGTATGTGACTTGTGTCTCTGTGTGTGTGCGTCTAGTGGGAAGGCTGAAACTAGATTTTATTTTAAAAATATAGGCCTAGATCTATATATATTCTTTTATAATAGGCTATACCAGAGTAACCATTGAACCTTCATAATAACCTTGTTCACTCAATTTGTTTCAGTAGAGCGCCCCAGATATCTTTATTTTTCTCATTCTGCTTTTGATTGAATGACTATAGACATTGGAGCGAATATGAGTTCTTGGAAAGAATAAAACAAATTATGAGTTATGTTATTTTGTATGGGCACGGTGCGCGTTCGGCTGGCGTTTCGAAGGGCCTGGGTTCGAATCCTGGTAAAAGCCAGAATTTCTTCCCGGGTCTGGAGGGTGTCCCTAAGTCTACTCAGGTCTGATCGGTACCTGACTTAAGTTGGAGTAAAGTAAAAGCGCCTACTGGGCATCGTGCCGGCCACACAATCCCCTATTATGCCTTGGTTACAGAAACTGGTGAACGCTGCTTCACCGGCCCTATGGATCCATTAGGTCCGGCTGGATACTTTATTTACTTGATGTTATTGTGTCATAGAAAACTAATATATAATGGGTTAAAGATTTAAAAAAAAAACTTTTTAAGGAATTAAAGAAAAAATATTTAATAAATAACAAAAAAATGAATGAAAATTATTACCAAATTATAAAAGTAAAAAATTCATTTTCATAGAAACTTGTGTAACCTTGACAACCAATGTGTTAGGTACTAAACAAAAAAATTTCCATTTTGTAAGGATTGCATGTAAACTATTAATTTAAAAAATCCAAAAGCATCTAATTATTATCGAATTATTTTTACATAGGGTATTGTAAGAGTTAAATTTATTTATGTGAACTACTTCAATACTTTTTACTTATCTTCTATAATATAAAACAAGGGACTGAAATCGAATGGAATTTACAATAATAATAAGACTTCTTTTATACACATACATATTTAAGTAGTCTGTGACTACGCACGATATAAAACACCAATTATTTTCTTAAAGATTAATACTAAAGTTAAACCTATTGTTTACCTTAGATCATCTAGATGTATCGAAGCCAGCTGAAAAAATGTCCCAAAAATTGTCTGGTTTCTTAGAATATAGATCTATGAGTTGAGTAACCATTACAAAAAATATGAAGTAACCTTTATAAATAGAAACAGAAATAGCTGTATCAGCTATATGAGCCTACAACTACAGACTTGTCTATCTTTATGAACTTATGTAGTTCAACTTTGAACTATTCTCTGGTCATAAATGTTCCACAATTTCCAAGAAATCGTCAATATTCTTTGATTGTAGAGATTCTGTTTGATAAATAAATCGTTACTTTTTTATTTATTGTTTTGATTGTTCTTTCGGGGCACACACAAAAAACACATTTTCAATTGAATTAAATTTTTAGTTTGTAAAACACTAACACTGACTTAGTGTGCTCATCTCTCACCTGTGTTTGCCCCCCTCCCCCTCCCCCCCCCCATCCTTTTGACTTATGTCACGCATTCCTTAGAATCAAACTCTCTATGCCTCTTTCAAACTAATTTGTCTTTTAGTCCATTTTTAGTTGTTTTTTTTACATTGACTGTAACGTTACGGTGCTAACGTCTACTAAACATTTAGTCAACATCACAAGTTTAGTTGCAAATCCAACAAAAAATCGAGAGTTTACAGAGTGATTTATTTTCATTTAGAAAAATAAATGTTTCTTTTAACAATGGTTGATTCCAATACAATGTCGATTTCATTAAAATAGACAACTTTAAGTTTGTTATTGTTTTTTTTACATATTGATATATATATTTTAATTAAAATATTTATGGCCAAGAGCTCATTTAGGGTTTCTATAACCTTAACAATATAAGTCAATATTTTATTTTAAGCACTATAGAAGACAAATATATAAATTGCTTGTGACAAAGTGACAATACATTTCTGACATCATGACATCATTTCTGTGGTGCTGCAGTTAAGAGGCCACAATTTTGACCGATGGTTACACAATAATAACGCGAGACCAATATAAGACTTTAAAAGTTTAAAATTTAATACTAGATTAATTGTCGGTTTTCTCTATATGAAGATATTTAACTCAAATCTCTACACACACAAGCACAACACACACACAAACACAAACAGACACACGTACATATAGTCATACGCATACATATATATATTTATACTTTGAACTGTGTGTTTATGCTATTGTGGCGGAGGCTAGATCTAGTTCTTTTATGACTAAGAATAGGAAAACCCAAAACGAATATCTCATTGATTTCATGTGACCTGCCCCCCCCCCCCCCCGCTCTAAACGTTTTAAAAGAACAGTTGACTGAGATTTGGGGAATTCAAACGGGGCAGTTAAAGTAACACTACTGCCATTTCTGTCACGCGTTCCTCTGCGCTTTTTCCACTGGTGAAATTTTCCTAAGAAAATGAGTCCTCAGAGGAAACAGGAAGTTTGAAGTATAGTTATAACAGGGGTGGGCTAGTGCGGCTCCAGTTGGCTTTAAGCCTACTCACCCTTGGCCTAAAATTCTGAAATAATATTTTTTTCTCTTCATACGTAATGCTTAAGAGTTTAGTAGAATATGTTTAACCTTATAATCAAAAAAAACTTTGACAAAGTGTGTACAGTGTTCACACACACACACACACACACACACTCACATATATATAGATAGATATATATAGATATATAGATATATTCATACATTTATTCATAATATATAGTATAAACTAGGTAAACACATGTTTATTTGTTGGCACTGTGAACTATGTTTTTGTTACTTGGTTTTAAATGCGCTCTACGCATACAATATGTTGACAGTGCTATACAAATACATTATTTTTTATTATACATGCTTTATTCATCATAGCATTCAATGTAAGTAATATTTCATTTTATGGCTTGAGTGATTTATTTCAACGGATCCACAACTTAGGTATAAGCAGTGGCGTAGCTAGGGGAGGGCTAGGGGGGGGGTCCAAATTCATAAATCTCCCCGGGCCCCTACTTGAGGGGGGCCCCCAAAGGAGTGTCCAAATTGTTTTTTTCTTATGTCATAATGTCGAATGTCAAAATGCAGGGGCCCCTAATGAGGCCAAGCCCCCCGGGCCCCCAAATCCCTTGCAACGGCACTGGGTATAAGACACGAGTCTAACACGCTGTCTCTGAGACCTTTGTGGTATGTTGATCTCTGATGGTCCAGGCAGTCTAGAGTTAGACTCTTAAGATTCAGGTGAACCTGAGTCGGTGGTTGATGACTAGCAGCTGCCTGAGTTGTTGATTGACGACTTTCTCTCAGCCAAGCCATTGTTCTAGATTCTAGATCTACTTCTGCATCATACTGGAACAAAATTAATTTAATGGTCTCTTCCATATAGAGTCATTTGCAGGGCCGTATTTAGAATTGTGGGGGCCCTGTTCCCAAATGTATGTGGGGGCCCCTCGTGGCCTCACCCTGCCCTTCACATGCTTCAGAAAAGTGACGTTAATTCATGTTACATTCTGTAAAATCCTTTAAAAAAATTATGTTTAGCTTAGCTTGTTTGGACTGGAGCGCTCAAAATCGTAGGGGAATAAATGAATTTTATTTTACATTTTCAACGAAAGAATGGTGATGTCAGTAAAAAAAAATAAAATCATTTTGGGACCCCTTTTGTGTGGGAGCCCCTGTTCCAATGGAACATGTGAAACATGCCTGAATACGCCACTGGCTATTGGTGTAAAGATCTAAGTTAAACAGGAGTGGGTACATAATTTAGATCAGCGGTTCTCAACCTGTGGGTCGCGATTCCTTTGGGGGGTTGAAACGACCATTTCAAGGGGGTCGCCTAAGATTGTCGGAAAACATATATTTGCGCTTGACTTAAGAAACGAGACACTGTTTACGTATCCGTCTCCAGGCGGGCCCGCCCACATGCAGATACATCCACATACGAGTACCCGGCTTGATTACATAAACGCACTAATATTTGTAGGTAGTAGTGCCTGCAGCAGTACTCCTTTATGAGGGCTGAAGGCTAATATGTCTCGTGTTTCTTGATCTGATTCTTGAACTGATTATACATATCAGCCATGTCTATTTTTGAGAGATAATGTCTCCCTATTAATATTCTCATAGTGACTTCCGGTAAGGTAACAGCATTGGAAACCTGGGCGTTTCTAACTGTGGTCTTACAGGTATTTGTTATTTTCATAGTCAACACAGACTCTAATTGATGCCTTAATTAACTTAACTCCTGGCTTCTTGTTTGTACGAGTCCAAAATTCGATAGGCTCACACTCACAAAACAAAAATAAAATAATAAAAAAACAATAACATATTAACAGAAACGGAAATTTGCGTCAGAGTAAAGTGTGCTAAAAAATGTCATGGCGTCACTTCCTACCGTATTAAAATTAAATGAAAATGTCTACCACATGTACTCGCACTTTAAAAAAGAAAGAAAAGACAAAAAGTTCTGTCAAAATTTTTCGGGCTGACATCACATGACTAGACCTAGTCAACTCACACCAATCGGCAAATTATTATTTTTTTAATAATCCCACGTTACCTGTAGGATCAAAGACTATAAGATGGACCGCTTGCTTTAATATTTCTGCTATTTGATGACTCGAATGACTTCTTTTCGGAATTCCCGATTCCCTTTTCGTATTGAACACTTCTGTGTTAATTTGATCGCTATGATTTTCTCAATGGAAAAGTTAAATCGAAAGTTGTATACAGCGGAAACCTTTAGATAGCCATAGGAGTCATTTTAAGACAGCGTTATTGGCTGCGAACGGAAAAAAGAATATAAAAGCTCTAAAAATTGAGCAATCGGTCCATAGGTCTATTATTATAGTCTTTGGTAGGATTGAACCATTTACATTTTATAATTAATTTGGACTATTGCAATTCGCTCTTGGCTGGTCTCTCGGCCTCCTCCCTTAAAGGACTCGTATCCAGAACTGCGCAGCCCGACTAGTCCTCAAGAAGAAGAAGTCAAATAATATCACTCCTTTGGTTCGACTCTGCACTGGCTACCCATCAACAACCGGATCTCTAAAAAGCTGGCTTCTCTCTGCTATAAGTGCCTGAATAGCTCCGCCCTGGATTACCTCAGCTCTGTCTTGAGCTCTACACCCAATCCAATCCGCTTCGTTCGGATTCTAACGCGCTCACTCTGCGGATCCCTCGTGTGAAGCTAGTGTCCGCTGGTCTACGTACATTTTCCTACGCGGGACCGTCCGCTTGGAATCACCTCCCACTACAGCTTCGCCAGAGCCCTAGCTACGACACCTTCAGGAGCAGTATTTGCGTAAACATATTTACATTTTCGTCGGTTGTTCGTTGTCTGTATTCTGTAACTGTCGCCACCGCATAGAACTGTCATCAACGGGATATGCGCTATACAAGCACCATTATTATTATTATTATTATTATTACGTGTAAATATTTACATTGACATTTTTTGTTTTTTACATTTTAATGTAAAATTAAGCAATAAGGCGAATTTCTGCTAATGGATATTTAAAAATAATTTTACTAAACCGTTACCGTCTATTACACGTCTATTAAACTAAATAGACGTAAATATTTCGTTTCGATAACGATCTATTATTGCAGACGAATTTTGTAAAAACCAGAACAACTACATATAATTTAAAATAATAATTATAATTACAAATAATTATATGTACCTATTTTGCCAACACCTGAAGGCAGACGTCATTCATTCTCCATAAGATATCAATGCTAAATGGATTATGTCTCTTTAATCCAAATGATTTTAATTGTTTAGGAAAAAAAATGTCAGGGAAAAATATTTTAAAACCACATGAATTTAAATAAACCTTTTTATTAGCTACAATTGTCATAAATAAACATTCAAATTGTGCTTGTGATAAGATAAATTATGTTAAAAACTAAAGTTACAATCTGCTCTTAATATCAACATGTAACAAATCAATTATATAATGAATAATAATAAACGTTAGGAAAAGTAATATATGCCAAAAAGTTTAATGTAAAATCTGTTGTAATTTTTTACTTAATGCCACCATCTCCAAAAAAATTATTTAAATAGGGTTATTTAATTAATTTAAATATCGTTGAATTGTTACATTATATTTGTTAATAAGTTATGGAACAAGTAATTTTCCCCCAAAAAATTGTTATTGTTAAAAAATATTGTTAAAAAAAATATATATATATCTATATATATATAAAGATCGTGTTTGTAGGCATACGGATCCCCATTGGTCAATTTGAAAACACGTGAGTTTGTGTCACCAACCTATTTAGACCTAGAGCTATGTTCTCTCTAATAATTTTTCACATCGGAAATGTGTCTTCGCTAGCTCAGTGGTTAACGTATCGGACTGCCATGCGGGCGACCCGGGTTCGTTTCTCCAGTTAGTTTATACCTTTTTTTTCTACAATTATTTTTTCAATCTATTAAAAACAAAAGACATTGTAAATCTACGGGCAAATTTAGATTTTTGTTAAATAATAATACTTGCCTTTTTTTTTACCCGATTACAATATTTATTTTAAATTACTTTCCTAAAAGTCTTCAGTAAAAAAAACGATAATTTAATTATTACATTTATAGATATACATTTCTTTTAATTGCAGTTTTTTAAATTTTTATCTGCACCTTATACAGTTTTTTTTTAATCTTCACCCGGGCTATGCCGGGCAATGTTGCTTGTATATTTATATATATATATTTATATATTTATATATTTATATATTTATAAATAGATATATATATAAATAGATAGACAGATATTCATCTTTCAAGTTGAATGTAATAAAATTAATACATTCGTAAATTTCAAATTAAAAAAATATTTATATTCAGTTGATAAATTCAGAATTTAATTTAAGAAAATACACTTATTAAAAAAAATTACAGATTTTTCCATTAAGCATTCAAATTATTTATTTGACATATCATTTAAAAAAATATATTTTAAAGCTAACAACAAATAGAGAAAAAGCCAATTCTATTAGTGACTACTAATAGATACACATTTTCAGACTTTTAATTTATCAACAATTTATTAACAAATTAATGAACTTTATACGTTTTAAATAAAGAAAGAAAGAATATAATATGTTCATATGTATACTTTTCAAATGTTGAGTAAAATAAATAGCCTGATATTTAACGTTGTGCCTGATTGGCTTGCAGCCTATCTACAAGGCAAACTGGCTCCTTATTTTCTTGGTGCAATATGGCGTTGGCGTTTTTCTGGCCACTGAGGTGTGCACCATGGAATGTTGAAATAAATTCATCAGCAAAACCTTCACCCGCGAAAAGAACTTTGGGATTCTAAAAATATAACATACAAAATCTTAATAATAACTATATGCTTGTGTTACTTGATCATATATAGCCTAAACCATAGTGACAATTAAAAGAAAACAATGACCGTATAAATGCTATTGAATGTTAAAGTTAATATTAGACATAAAGTTGACCCAAATCTCTAACTTCCTTTTTGTGGTGAATAAGCACACATCTGATAATTTATTTATTAATTTGTCTGAAAGGAGATTATTGAATTTTCTTTACTTACTTTTGCTGAAGGTACCGGTTGCCCGAGGATTGAAAGGTCAGCTCTTTTAATTTTTGTTGACATAAAACTGTAAGTACCCCGGATGTATTGATTAGAAATCCACTTGGTTCTGGAATGTTCATTAAATTAAACAAAATCATTCATTTACTAGATCTACATTTAAATACTAACATTAAGCTAGTTAGATGTGAAATCATTAATTTTATTAATGATTTTTAAAAGATTATATAGGGTAGGAGTCGGCAACCTAAATTACGCGTGCCAGACTTGGCACGCTAAACGATTAGCAGTGGCACGCGAGAGACCTCCAAGAAGATTTATTTTAAAGAAAGTCAAAACAACGTAAGTAAGCATAATTAATAGGTGCTGCGCGGCGAACTACATGGGAATCACTCTGTACGTCGACTGTTATTCAGGAATGTTTGTTAAGACAGTCAATCTTATAGTTTCTCAAGTCTCTTCTAGAAGAAATTAATACTGAATATATGAAAAGTCTTGGATAAATTCGTTTCTTGTCTGGCTCTTGATGAAAAAAGAAAAATTCCCGTATTGAATGAGGAGAACTGACCGTTGAAGCCGATGTTTCTGAATGATATGGCGACACATTTCAGAGGAGTTTAACTTGCATTTACAATGCACTTAAAATGTTGGATCATTGGAATGGATTTACATTAAAACTGGACATATCTTGCCTTGAAATCAATTTCAAAACATTTAACTATTTCCCTAATTTAAGGCAAATTAAGAAAGATGAGCGTTTTCAGAAGTAAATTGAAGCACCCAATGCGGCGTTTTTCTAAACAAAGGCAAGACTTTCAAATTCATGGACTCCTGTTTCCATACCACGTCAAGCTTTACTGGCTTGATCTTACTACAAACTACTTAGATATTTTTTTTTAGTGGATGGATATTGACATATTTTTCATTTTAAACATCTGCAAAATGGGCATCGAAATGTGACGATTTGAGGAAAATTCTGACAAGAAGCTATTTAGGAAAGCCATCTGTTGTTAACTGCAAGGCATTCGCTCTACTTTCAACTTTTGGTTTAATTTACACTAGTGAACATATTTTATCGCACATGAAAGCTGTTTTAAGCATACCAAGCATGTAAATATGTTTGTCTGGCATTGACTGCAAGAGAGCAAACAGCTCTGCAGACTGGCTAATAGAAGAAGAAGAAGCATACCAAGAAGTCACTTAAAGTTGACCACTCAGAAGCAGAAGTGACTAAATATGTACCAGACATTACACAAACACAACTAGCGAAAAGCATTGAAGGAAAAGGCGCTCATTAATTGAAACATGCTAATAACATTCAAAGGAGTTTTTATGCTCATCTCTTTAATTAAGCATGAATATAATTATTTCTAAAACAAATTTGTTTGTTTTATTATTGTAATTAATATAACAGGCTTATATACTAGCATTATGTAATTGTTGTGATTAATAATGTTTAAAAAAAATTCCTTAAAAAGATTAATGCAGAAAATGTTTATTTACAAAGTAAATTATTTAACCTAATTCCTTGTTGAAAAAAAGAGCATAATGCTGAATTTGAATAAAGAAATAATAATTATTAAGTAGCACTAGTTATATTTAAAAAATTTATTCGTTGTGGCATTGCTAGCATAAAATGAGGAGAATGTAATTGAAGGGAGATAATTACCCCGTTTTCTTAGCGTTAATATTTCTAATATGATTCTTTTTTGTTTCTTTTTTTTAAAATAAATGGCTTAAAACTAATAACTTTAAAATGATCAAACATAATCGATAATTGAATATTATATAAATATTTTATGAGTATACAATGTACATTTTTAAACAAAACATTAACTACCCAGTTCGTATGATTACTACGTATCTCTTCCGCTTAACAAGTGCTTTAGAAATGTTCAAATATGTAATAGTCAATTAAAATTCCTTAATTTATTAGTGGAAATCTCAGTTATGCTGAGATCAATCGATCAATCTATATTACTAGTAGTATATCTTGTCAACTAAATTCAAATGTTCTTGTATTAACCAATAACAATGTGTATGTTGATAAATGAAATTGTATATTAGCTGTGAATGGATTCGAAAAAAAAGATGATATAAAAATTAAAACCAACAGGTTAATTTGTTATTAAATATAAAACTCTTTAATGATTTTCTCTATAACGCTCATTTTCTTACGGCACTAAATCAATTGTCTTATAAAAATAATATAGTCAAGCAGTTTGACTTTAGCGCTGTTGGCACGCTGAATGATTTAGAAATTCTAGTTTGGCACACTACAGCAAAAGGTTGCCGACCCCTAATATAGGCCGGCTGGTCCTGTGGTCAGTTCACCGCACTGTCAACCGACATGTCGCATGTTATGTCACTGCCCCTGACCAATCCCTACCGCCCTGCAGGAGTTTGGGGCCCAGTGGACTTAATAATCCTCTATCTAGAAGGAACGTCTATAAATGGTATAGAAATTTCTATTTAGATCATGACTGGAGAGTTGACTTACGCGATTTCAAATTCTGGTGAAGGCTAGAATTTGTTCCCTGGTCCTGATGGTGTCCGTGAGTCTACCCAGCTCTGATGGATACTTGACATTAGTCTGGGCAAAGTAAAGGCCTCTGGGCATTTTGCTGACCACACCATCCCCCTAGTGTGCCCTGGCCACGGAAACTGGGTTCCGACGGCATTGCTATTTTTCTCTATAAAATTACCTTTCATTAACCCGACTACATTGCTTCAATATGACTAGGAGTTCAAGACGTTTCTTTTTTCAATAGCATTCATGAAATTTCATGTATAACTTTTTAAAAATACGTCAGCAGCCCAAGGCTTAGGAAAAACTGAAATCCATTTTCGCGTGATTTTACTAGCATTTGATGAATCGCGAAAAATAACTTTCCAATAAAACTTTTACCTATAGACAGCACATGGCCTTGGCACTGTAAGTTTATTAAAGAAAAGCTGAACAAGCTCATAGCATATTTCCATCACCTCAGAATCTTCTAGTTCTTCCGATAACGTAGCCTGTGGAGTTTACAAGAACTTTTTTTTAAAATTACATAGGCAAAGAGAGATAACTGGTAAAAATATAATATTACTAGAGTTATCTACCTTATACTTTTTAGATAGAGGGGGTACACATTATTGTAAAAAAAATAATTTTAAAATGTTATATTTTATAGAAATAAACACCTATAAAGTTGGTCATTTCAAACATACAAAATTTAATGTTGCGTATTTAGTTAGTTAGTAAAATTAAAGTTTTCCCGTCAGACAAATTAAAATTTCCTATAGGGCCCTTTGACGACGTGGTCGTATGTTTTAGTGTCACATGGTTAATTTTAGGTGATAGATAAAAATGGATCAATGCAATATAATAATTCAAATAACAATACAGTAATGGTGCGAATGGAAAAAGTGCCGGGGTTGAGCTGCCCTACCTGGGCGGACGCCAAACGTAAGACTGTCTAGAAATGATCTATTACTATCCAACGATAATTGCAAGTGGTTTATCGTTTCCATTGGTTAGTAAGTAGCACGGGATAATTCATTTTGTTAGTTAAGAATATCTTCTCTACTATGAGGGAGTGGGTATCGTGTTTGAGGGGGGTGGGGGAACGGGGGCCAGGTTTTGACGCTAGGGGGAGCGAAATTTTAGGGAAAAGGCCCCACTTTTAGCAATTTTTCCAGATTAATAGAATAACTAATAATTTGTACGTATCAAATCTTACAAGAATACCCTATGCCTCAGGAAACACACATTGTATAATGGTGCAGTTTTTATTTAACAATTCACTATTCTTTTTCTAGCAGCTAAGCTTAATAGTGATGGGAATTTATGCAAAATTGATTGCATCTACCGCTTATTTTCGGGATAAACATCTAGTATCGAAAAGTATTTATAGAATCAACGCGTATGCTCTATAGCAGGGGTCGGCAACATAAAGCACGCGTGCCACACTTGGCACGCAGAACGATTTTCAGTGGCACGACAAAGACCTCCAAGTATATTGTTTTATGCAAGTGAAAACAACGTATGTCAGCATAATTAGTGGGTGCTGCATGGCGAACTAGATGGGAATCACACTGGACGTCGACTGTTTTAGTTCAGGAATGTTTGTGTGCAAAGCTCCCATCATTGGACTTGCAATCTGTGATAGAAGTTGTTAAGATAGTCAATTGTATAGTTTCTCAAGTCTCTTCTAGAAGAAAGTCATACGGAGTATAGGTAAAGTCTTGGTTATATTATTTTCTTGTCTGGAAGCAATTAAGATGTATCTTAGTGGGAAAAAAATTCGTTATTGAATGAGGAGAACTGACTGTTGAAGCAAATGTTTCTGTATGACTTGGCGACACGTTTCAGTGAGTTAAAGTTCCATTTACAAGACTGGGTCCAAAACCTCTTGAACTGTTGGGCAACTGTAATGGATTTGCATTGAAACTGGGCATAGCTCTCTGTGAAATCAATTTCAAAACATTTAACTCTTTCCCTAATTGAGGGCAAATTAAGATAATGAGCATTTTCAGAGGTACACTAGTTATATTAAAACAATTAATTCGTTTGGTATCGCTAGCATCAAATTTGGAGAATTTAATTGAAGGGAGATAATTAATTCGTTTTCTTTACATTAATATTTCTAATATGTTTCTTTTTTGTTTCCTTTTCAAAAATATAATGGCTTACATTTTATAACTCTAAAATGACCAAATTACACAAGATAGTTGAAAATTATATAAATATTTTATGACTAAAGAATGTACATGTACATTTTTAAATATTAAAATAACTACCCAGTTTGTATGATTATTACGTATCTCTTTTACTTAATTGCAGTCTGATCTGTTGCCATTTGTACACTTGGAGTTAAAAATAATATGTTAGAGTAAATCTCAGTTAGCCTGAGATCAAAATTTATCTGAATAACTGAATAAGTATTTTTGAAAAAAAAACATAACATTAAAGACTTTATAGCTATTAGTACTATTACTAGAATAATTTCTTGACAACTAAACTATTAATGTGTAAGTTGAGTAATGAAATTGTGTCTTAGCTATGTATGGATTTTTTTTAAAAGCTGATAATAACAAACAGGTTAATTTTTTTAATAAATATAAAACACTTTAATGATTTTCTCTATTACGCTCCTTTTCTTTTAGTCTTGGTCTTGCTACGGCACTCAATAAATTGTCTTATAAAAGTAATAAAGTTGATAAGTTTGACTTTCACGCTGTTGGCACGCTGAATGATTCAAAATGATTGTAATAAATTAAATTGTTGAAATGGAATTTAAAGGGAAAAAAAAAGAAACAGCATAAATTGTGCTTCGTGGCTTGTTAAAATTATTAATTTAATAATTTTTTTCCCGAAAAGGCCCTTTTTTCGAAAATGGTCGTAGGGGGAGCAGCCGCTCCCCCTGCTTCCCCCCTTGCTACGCTACTGTGGGGGAACAACAAAGCAATACATTATTAAGGATATAAATGGAAAAATCTAAGGCTTACGTTGATAATAAATTTAAAAAAGGCAACAAAAAAACAAACAAACAAAAAACATGTAAGATTTATAAAGGTGTTTTTTTTTTATTCCCTTAACCTTTACGCATGTTGGGGAGGGGGGGGGCGTGTCCATTATTTCTTTCGGTGGACTTGGTAGACTTGGCTGCGCTTATCTCCTCTCCAATTCCTTTTTTTTTAAACTGATTGTCTGCACCGTGAGTCGAGCCCATGATGTTGAGTTTGTGAGTCAAGCTCACTGTCGACTTCGCTATCCAGCTAACACATTAATACATCTGTCTCTCTTCCATTTTGTGATTGGCTACCTCACATTGCTCAGAACCAAATACCAGCTTAAACTTCCGAGTTTTCTCTACTGTTGTGCCATTATACGAAAATAAGTACGCTTTTTGTATATAGTTAATGATTAAATCGTCCTAGGCTCATGAAGCAGCGTTCAAAAGTTTCCGTGGCCAGCACACGCTAGTTAATAGGTGTCATGAAATTCTCATTCATAAATTTCAATATAAATTTTCAACGTTTATTTTGACCATAAAATTTTACAAAACATAACAAAAATAATACTTACTGCTTCCTTCCCAAGCCATATCTCTAATACATTTGGGCATTCATAGACAGTTTCTAGACAAGGTATCCCATACCACCATGGTTCTCCTTTCTGTGGGTGTATCACAGAACATTGCAACACAAAAAACACTATCATTAGAAAATCATGGAAACTGCATTACACAAACATTGCATAAAATAATATTATAATTACACAACATACGCAAAAATATAACACAATCATAATACGGTCATGAAAAAATAATCATTTCAAAACATATAAAAACTATTACTCAATCATTGCCAAAAGAAAAATATAAATGTTGATGCTTCGAAGGGACTAAATAGACATGTGTGCCAGGACCTTCGGTGCGCCAGTCAACTCTCGGCCTCTCGAATATTTTTACGATCTACGCCTATCCGAGTTTTAAAAAATGTTTTAAATAATTTTGGTGTTTTTTTTTAACTTTCAGGCAACCCATTACATGTCCAAATGCCACTCGAGAAGATATATAATTTATTTTTTTTTACATCTGAATCAAATTACAAAATTAGACCTCGTGTATTTTTTCTAATCACTATGTTGTTGTTTTTTAGTATTGGTGGAAATTTCTTAGTCAGAAATAATGTTTCTTAGGCCTATTGCTTGACTATTTTGCACTGTTCTGAAGTATTTCTTAATTGAGTAAATTTAATAGAAAATGGTGTTCGATTTGTTGACACAATAACAACAACACAAGAACTCAACAGCCCTTTTTCAATGTATTATTGTATTTATCAATTTGTTAACTTATCTGTAATCTGTTTGACATTTTAGCTTTAATCATTTCTATGATTGAAAAGAAAAACAATGCTACAGTTTAAAACATACAAACTTATTCATACAACATATTTAGCTATGTGGGTCAATGTCTTTTTTTCACTTGAGGGTTGAGAGTTGGACAAATAATAATTATGAAAATGTACTTTCTATAATATCAGCAATCAGCCCCTTATAATCCTGGAGTTCTTCCCGCGCTTAGGTCTAGACTGCATCTCCTTAAGCCTTAACCCATTTAGAAGTCTGTACATCCAGTGGTTTTTCGAAACTGCGCATTATCCGCTGACCGATGGGATAGCTTGCTTTTACTCGTTTGTGATTAGTTAGTCAGTTCTACCTCTTTCCTTCAGTGTAATTGTCGCCTTTAATTTCTAGATTTTGATTTATGGACTTGTAGACCAGCATATTTCAAAATATACATTCTCGTATTTTAAACTATTATTTCATTACTGTTCAAAAAATTGAATGATAAAAAAATAAAGAAGAATACAATATTTCATTATATAAACAGACCCCATAGACGAGATTAGATTTTATATAGTCACTCTTTAGTAATAAAATATTAAGTCGTAATACCTGTGTCTTCTTTCCACTTCTGTCATGTTGGAGGTGAACAGGTCGATCTTTCAACCAAAGGAGTTCGTAGATTTGAACACCTTCCGTCTGAGTGTATCCGACAAAAGGATCTTCCCATCGCAAGAAGATCTATGGAAACAATAAAGTGTCCGATCTTATTATAATTCTTTGTGACTTCAAAGTGTGTGTAATACTACAATTGCTTTAAAAAAAACGGACGAGCCTTCCGACTTATGTTCAGGGCATAACGATGGGAGGGGGGCACAATAAGGTTCTATACGGGCGCCATACTAGATAGATAGATAGATAGATAGATAGATAGATAGATAGATAGATAGATAGATAGATAGATACACCATAGGTTCTCAACCCTTTTCGGCTCACCGCCCCCTTTTACAATTTTTTACATTTTTTTCCGCTCACCGCCCCCATCCCAACTTTTTTTTAGCGCCCACTCCCCCCCCCCCCCCTTCCGCCCATCTGCACCATAGTTTCTGCAATTTTTTTTCGGGGAACTAGTCGTTTTGTGTGATTAATTATCTTTAAAAAAACTTAAAAGGAAACATATTGTAAGAATTAATAGATCAAAAAATTGCCCTAACAAAAGGTTTAAATAAATATTAATGGGAATCGTTTGCCTGGTGTGTTGCTAGCAATTTGTCTTTTTTTCTTTCAATTTTGCAAAATTTTGCAATGTTGCAAAAGCATTAGGTCTAATATTCAGTAATAGAACACGTTCGGCATTACTATTGAATCAAATGTGGAAACATTTTTTAGTTAAAGGGGGATAATTAGCCCGTTTTATTTGAGCTAATATTTCTGTTGTTTTTTTTCTTTTATAAAAAATAAATGGCTTACAATTTATAATCTTGAAATGATCAAACTGTAAAAAGTATTTGAAAATTATATAAATATTATATGACTAATGAATTTATATGTATATTTTCAAGCATTACAATAACTACCCGGTTTGTATGATTACTAATTATCTATACCCCTTAACAATTGGTCATAGGCTTTGTTTCGGATTAAATCACATTAAAGACATCTCGGTTAAACTGAGATTAAAATATCATTAATATTAGCAGATGTAAGGGCGACCGTGATCGGTCAACAGGGTTGACTGACAGTCCGTTGAACAAACCACAGGACCAGTAGGCCGCACACCATACTTGCCAAATACTATCCCCTACTTCATCGAAAAGTCATTGCGATTCCTTTTTCTTATTAATATAAGCGTTATTCTGCAAATCCGGTGTATTACGTTCAGCGTTATGCGACAAATCTGGTGTATAACGTTCAGCGTTATGCGGCAAATCCGGTGTATAACGTTAAGCCGAATGTATGTAGGCCCTATAATGCCAAGCGTCATCGGCAGACCCAAATTTAGGAAAAAATGTGAGAATTAGCCTATATTTATGACTTATAACTTTATGACTTTATAGGCCTACTAATCTATACTATTCTATAGTCTATAGGCGTTTATTTAATATCATATTCCTAGTTAAGTCCTAACCCTAACCGGGCCTAACCGTAACATCAATTTCTAATTGTGATTAAGTGACATAGGCTAAATAACCTTTTTGTTTGAATTAATTATAAACAATGACAAATAGTTACAAAAAAAGTCACGTATTTAACTTAAAATATATCGTTTTACTATAATTGAATTAATAATAATAATAATTAAAAAAAGGTGGAGAGGGGTAGGGTAGAACCTGCGTTACCCCTGTTGACAGGCCACGTTACTAACCACTGTGCCAAGTAAACTTGCTGAAAATTTAACAAAAAATTGTAATTGAGCATACAGGGCCAGCTAAACAAGAATGCGCATGCGCCAATAGCAGTGTGTTTAATATAGGTCACGAAAATTTGCCGTATAACGTTTTGCGTTATACGGCAAATCCGCCGTATAATCACTCCGTTAATATAATAATATGTTGGCATACTGTTGGGGGATATCAGATAGTTAGCAGCATTTGCGTTTACATTACGTTTCATCCAAAAACTAATCGATTCAAATAGCCCACTTGCCCTTCACCGCCCCCCAATCGCCCCCGGGAATGTCAGCGCCCCCCTAAAGCTTCTCGCCGCCCACCGGGGGGGCGATATCGCCCCCCCCCCCCGTTGAGAACCTATGCACTACACTTACACCATGTAACTTAGAGTTTTGTTTCCGCAGCCACATGCAATATTTTCTCTCACTGCGGAATGCCCCTCGGATCATTATTGTGGAGGCTCGCCCGTATACCTACAATGTCTCGCGAGGTTGAGGTTTGAACGCTGCGCACATTGCTTCCTTTCCACCGAGCCTCGGGGCCTCTCGGCCGTTCAATAAGACTCGGACGCGCAAGAAGATGGGCTGTCCCCGATGCGTTAGGCCACCGGTGTGCTCTCGATGCAAGCGTACTGGTGGGTTCCACACCTAGCCAGCGATGAGGGCCATGGGTACAGGTTAGTGTGTGTGTAATAGAAGTGGGTTGTCTGATGTTTCTTCACTTTGTATTTTTTATCGATATCTTCCTGACTTTGAAGTGTAGCCTATATTTAGCACATATATATGTGCATTTAAATTGTATCCACTGCAAATATATATATTATAGTTTACCTTTCCAATGCCGCCGAAACCGATGTGGTCAATGGCTGACTGGACAGTGGACGGCAGGGCTGGGGTGAACAAGGATTCGTGCATCGCCTGCAGGTAGCCGATACTGACCGTTACTATTACATAATCGGCCGAGAAGTCTTGTCCGTTTTGGCATTTTACTCGCACTTTTCCGCTCGTGTCCACTTCAGACTTAAAAGGGAAATAATCAAAATAATCAATATATGAATTCATTAATATTTACCTCCCCTGATTACATCTCTAAAAGTTTGTAATTTCGCCATATAGTAGACAATATGACCTTTAACTTTATGTTCATACGTAGGTTTATTTGCATATTAGAGTTCTATAACTTTAACTTTATCTGAATCTTCTAGGACTGATTTTGTCATCATGTATGCTGTTGAATTTCATCATTTAAGATAAATAAATAAAAATGCTTGTCGATGCACATATATACTATATACACTGCAGCAAAATAAAACGAATATTTTTTTGATCTCGAATATCAACGAGCGCACTAAACAAATATTGACCTCGAGTTATTGCCCTTAGATTTGCATTCAATCAATATGTTGAAGGAACTTACCCAATCGATATTGTCAACAGGTGTATTCAGGTGAATCTTTTCATCTGGCACCAGGGTTTTGATTTCGTTAAAAATTGCTGACATGCCGCCCCTGACGTACGTTTCGTCTGGCCCTGGAAGAACCTTGTATTTGTAGGGTTCATAGATGGACACGTCTGAGAGGTCAGCTGAACCAGTGTCCACTACCTCGTATTGCTTGTACCACCTAGGAGTAAACAACAAAAGCGAGCATCGTTGCCGATTGCGTAAAAGTAAATTTAAAATAAAAAGCAAAGAAATTTTTTTCCAAATCATTTTGATTCATATGGTGCAAGGGCAGCAGATTCGCAAGTTTTTTGTGGCCATTGCATGCAATGGGAATGTGTGGCGAACACAGTGAGACGGAAATGGCCGAGGGATTGACTGGGAAACCATGTTCCTAAATTCTCAATAGAATTATAAAATATATAGTGCGAAGCCTGAAAAATCAATTTTGCGGCAGTACTTCCGTTAGGGCGTGTCATTATTTGCACGCTCCACAATAAAATGAACTTGAATTATGTCCCATTAATATATTTTAATGAATATTTTGAATTATATTTAGTTACCCCCCTTGTCGCCGGATTTGAAACCAACCCAGTTTTAAACTATAGTCAATACTTTAACTATAATGATTAAATATTAATACCATTGAATCAGTTTTTCGTAATGTTTTATAATGATCATTATTATAAAATGTCTTTGAGTCTTGGCGTACATTTAAATAGTTCATCCCCTCGTTCTTCCAGTATAGTATATTGAATACTAATAAACAAAAATGGTTTTAACCCCCTTTACTAAACACAGCTTTCGGTTACCTATAGACAGCTTCAAAGAGAATCTTGTCTTTTTTATCATGTAGTTGGGGAATATGCTTCTCGAAGGCTGCCTCGTACAAATCACCCTCGCTTTGTCCGCTACGGCTATCCTCGACTTGGATCTTCTCATTAAAGTCTTTTTCTAGTTTTGCACTCAAGTAGTTTATCATCGACTTTATTTTTCTTGTTACATTTATCTGCAGAGATAGTTTTAATTGATAGACAGACAGATAGAAGGACACGATACTATTGGATATATATAAACATAGATAGATAGATAGATAGATAGATAGATAGATAGATAGATAGACAGACATATAGCTAAATAGGTTGATATATAGATAGATAGATACACAGATAGACAGGGACAAATATAAAGATAGTGTTATGTCACGTGTCTTCGGCCTTCTGTCTAGGGTCTGGTACACTGAGAAATAATACACTAAAGGCACTAGATTACTAGATGAACGTTTATAGAAGACATTTATTCTTGAATGTATGTACAATAATTTCGTTAATGTGCACTGTTATCTTCTTTAACACTATGTACAACAAAAACAACATCTTTGCTTACCTTTTATAGGCTTTGGTGCTGAAGGTGCTAGAAATGGCTTTTCCCGAAGTTGTCAGAATGCTGATGAAAATGTGTAATAGAATAATAGATAGAGATAAATAGATAGATAGATTTATATATACTCACTCTATTGCCGTGTGGTGTGAGGAACTCATCTGGGAAATCTGATTCATCATCCTCTTGATCAGAATGAGATAATCCACACTTCTGAACAATGTCATAGGCCGGGTTCCCATCTCTACCGTGAATATATTGGGCACCAAGCTCAACACTGTGACCATCTTAAATAAATGTGAAGATAGCTTGATAGATTCAATAGAAAAACGGACGGACGGACAGACAGACTCTAGATTAGTTAAATAGATGTAGATAGATAGATAGACAGACAGACAGACAGATAGACAGATACACAGATAGACAGATAGACAGATAGAAAGATAGACATATAGACAGATAGACAGACAGATAGACAGATAGACAGATAGACAGATAGACAGATAGACGGATAGACGGATAGACGGATAGACAGATAGACAGATAGACAGATAGACAGATAGACCGATAGACCGATAGACAGATAGACAGATAGACAGATAGACAGATAGACAGATAGACAGATAGAAAGACAGACAGACAGACAGACAGACAGACAGACAGATAGACAGATAGACAGATAGACAGATAGACAGATAGACAGATAGACAGATAGACAGATAGACAGATAGACAGATAGACAGATAGACAGATAGACAGATAGACAGATAGACAGATAGACAGATAGACAGACAGACAGACAGATAGACAGATAGACAGATAGACAGATAGACAGATAGACAGATAGACAGACAGACAGACAGATAGACAGATAGACAGATAGACAGACAGACAGACAGATAGACAGATAGACAGATAGACAGATAGACAGATAGACAGATAGACATATAGACAGTTAAACAGACAGATAGACAGATAGATAGTTAAACAGACAGATAGACAGATAGATAGATAATTGAAAAAGATTGATTTATTGATTGATATATTGATTGACATATCTATTGATTGATATGTGGATATATTGAAGATATATATATCTTGGAGCACCCCTGCTTCTCATAAAATCATGATTGTTCTTTTAATTTTTCAGTGTTGCCATGCTGTTCTTATCTTATATGTTACAGATGCTCCTTCTTTAAGGAAGATTATTGCGTCCTAAGATTATCCGTGGTTTTGTGTCTAGTCTTGCATTTTGATTTGTTTCTATAATTTATAATGATGTTGAGCTGCTGGTTTTTATGGTTTGTTCAGGCAACCCACTGTATGCCCGTCTGCCACTCATAAAGAAAAAATACTAGATCTAATATGCAGGAGTTCTTACAAATAGTATAAAAAAAAGTTTTTTGTCCTTATCTTTTTCTAAGCAATGTAATATTTTTTATTGTTATTGTGATGTATTCCAAAGATAGAGTTCAATGCCTTATACATTAATACTATTTTACGCTTTGCCCTTCTGATTCTAACCTACGACCTCGGCCTTGACCCTGCCTCCAGTGTAGTCTTGGGCCTCTAAGACCAGCACGTCCTCAATTCCTCCTTCAATGAGACATGCAGCTGCGGTGATTCCAGCCACACCGGCACCAACGATCACAACTTTTGATGACGTCATTTCTAAGATTGTATTACAAATTTAAGCTAAAAGAAAGTTAAATTAGTATGGACATAATTTTATGTTTCAAATAAATTAGATAAATAGATAGTAAAGCTACATAGATACAAACCCTATATAAGATAGTTCTCAATTTTCAATTAAAAAACATAAAAAAAACATATTGGATAAAATCACCAAATGTATTCCTAACGACTGAAGTTAGAAAATATTTCATGTACAAATGAATGACGTGTTGCGATCGTATATCTACGCTTTTAGCCAACAAAGTACTTTAAAAATATACACTTAATGATGTTTTCCGGATTTCATTGATTATTCGGAGCAATTATTTTGATTTTAAAGCTTTACAATTTATTTGCAGAAAAAAAAAATGCTACGCCTTTCAACATTAAAACGCCTAAAAACAAATAGAAAAAAAATAAAAAGTTTCATTCAACAAAAACTCTAGTTATAAATTTTCAAAATATTAAAATACAAAACTGTTGATTCAGAACTTCTAATAAATGAATAAGAGCCAGCCATAACATAATTGAAGGTTATGAAACAAGGCTGAATCGTAATAGTAGGCTGAGTTGGGCCACCATTTTGTTGATTGAACCCAAACGGTCACTGCTTGGGAACTATTTGGTCAAACTTAATAAATTTGGTTTCATTATAAAGAGAATTCAATGCATTGAAAATTATGTTAGAACCTAGTCTGTTGAATAAATAGTTTGAAAGTTAGTGTTTTTTTTCTCACGCATACCGAAATGGCATTGTTTTTACAAACTTTATATAAAAAAAATAATATTAATAACTTTCATTGAAAACTTTCCTTTTATATTGTTCATAAAGTGTATAACGATTTAAAATATGTTTTGATCGATATGAAAACTATAATGGTTTAAACTGTATTCGATTCGTTAGAAGGGCAAATAAATGGTTTGAAATAGCTAAAATTAATGTCTTATATGTGTGCTAAAAAAACGAAATAAATGCGTTAGACATAATTTTATTGAAACTTGTGCAAGAAAAACTATAACCGGCGCAAATAATTTTATAAATTCAAATTTTAGTTTCAAAGATATGGGGGTGGCCCAACTCTCCCACCTTTTAAATTCACCCCACTCTCCCTTAATATAATCATTTACAATCATATTATATTGATATCAAGATAGAGTAAATAAGACAAAGAAATACAGTATATAGACTATGTATCAACTTAAGACTGTGAAGTTTTCAAATGTTCACAACAACAAAAAAGACAGTTTTACAGTAAAATAAATTTTATTACAAAACAAGTTCACAGCTAAACCAAAACAATAATAATAATTCTTATATAGCGCACATCCCGTTGGTGACAGTTCTATGCGCTGACAACAGTTACAGACAGAGTACAAACAACGAAGAACAGACGAAAATGTATATTTATATGTCCAGGTGAAACCTTGGCTAAACATAGACTGTTGCCAGACGTGTAAAGGGAAGTAACTTGAAGTAACTTAAATTTATCCCCGTGTAAACAAAACACTGACCTACTTTACACATTGTTACAAGAATTACCGGGTTCCAATATATATACATAAATACAAGAATAACAATCTGTAAGTAAATTATATCACAATAATAAGGTGTGTTTTTTTTAATATACATGGATACATGTATAATGCAATATAATATTTATATAAAATATAACATATATAACAAATATTACCATTAAATGAATGTCACTGTCATTATTCTGCTTGCCGGCACACACTTCTGTGTGATGTAAACCGTGTTGCTAAGTGTGTAACGTACCCGCCCTCGTCAAACTGCCATTGACAGCGCTTTAGTTCGTGAACCATTGATTCAATTGCCGATGTCAACAAATAGTAGAAAATCTTTAGCCCACATTAAATAAGTTATTGATGCTGTTTCATGCTGTCTCTCATTGCTTGATAATCACTTCAATAGGAAATAGTCAATAATTATGTATTTCCTTGATGTGTACGTCTATGATTTTTTTTTTTTTTTAGTGTTAATGTTTGTGTTATGAAATCAAATGATGTTGTTGTCAAGCACAAAAGAATGATCTAATTATTGTTTTCAAAATGGGACTTTTTTCTTGAACAAATCAATATTTGAATATTACTTAATAATAGAACATTGACTAATGTTGACTATTGTTGTCAGTAGAATTACACATACAGTCCTGTAACCAAAAAAGGCCTGAAACATTAAATAAGACCAAAAGGCCTTAAAATGCAAAAGTACTGTAAACTATCGAGCGAATAGCCACAGTAATTCCCTTGCAGTTTTATAAAGATCTTTGGACTTGTTACAAAGATGGTACGTTGGTACGATGACTTGAACACGTATCACCTGGTTTCGATGCTTGTTTACATTTCGATAGCTAGGTACTGTAACGTTACGGCTGAAAAATTTCCTAGAGCTTGCTCCTATTATATAAATATAAAGTACCTTTCACTTGATGGCGGGATCTTGACATCCGTTTCTACACAAAATATGACAGACTTCTATCGCTGCTTTCATCGACACAACCATAAAATAAATGTCATTGTTATCTTCACCTTGTTTTCTTATTGTAACCAGATAAAAGGCCTCTGTTTTGTCAGTAGTTTTGACCTTTTTATAACCTTTCTATTATTTTTGTTGTTGTTTTTTTTACCTTTATTTTACTTTTGTTTGGACCTTTGCTTTGCTAGTGTTTCGACCCCTGTACTAAAAAAAATATCACGGGATATTTGTTTTGTGACACCCTCAGAGGAGTCAGTTGTCTATCTGATTTTTAATCACATCATAGAAACACTCAAAACGTTAATTGTTTGAATTACTACATCCATAATGTCTATCATTTGTATAATAAAACATATAATTTATCAAAACATATAATATAACAAAACATATAATTTAAATAAACATATAATTTAACAAAACTTATATAACAAAACAATAATAAAAAAACATATATAACAAAACATATAAAACAAAACATATTATACAACAAAACATAAAGAACTAAACATTTAATATAACAATATATATCTAACAAAACATATATAACAAAACATATAAAACAAAACATATTGTATAACAAAACATATATAAAAACATTTAAAACAAAACATATTATATAACAAAACATATATAGAAACATATAAAACAAAACATATAATATAACAAAACATATAATATAACAAAACATATTTAACAAAACATATATAACAAAACATATGTTTTTATTAAATAAATATGTTTTATTCATGAAAATAACGCGAATTTGGTTATCAATAAAACTATCATGGTAATCAAGAAACATGTCATAGTGATCAATAAACATACAATGGTAAGTAGCACAATGTGTTATCCCTGTACAGTAAATATAACAGTAACCAAGTAACAAGTACACCGGGACACTTAGCTCATCAATATAATCTGTCACAAACCTCCTGTGCAAGTCTGTCAGCTAGACATTTTTTGACAAACAGATTAAATCAGTATATAGTCAGCTAGAATTTTATGTGACAAAACAAATTATATCAGTATATAGTCAGCTAGAAGTTTGTGACAAACAGATTAAATCAGTATATAGTCAGCTAGAAGTTTGTGACAAACAGATTAAATCCGTATATAGTCAGCTAGAAGTTTGTGACAAACAGATTAAATCCGTATATAGTCAGCTAGAAGTTTGTGACAAACAGATTAAATCAGTATCAATAATCAGTAAACAAACAGCTAAAGCTAAGGTAAAAAAAAAAATACAGCTTTTATCAGTATGTAAACAGCTCAATGTATGTACTATGCATCTTAAATCAGTTTTAAGAATCCAACAATAGAGTCCAAAAACAAACAAAAAAATAGTCATAGTTCTCCAGCTATATATATATAAAAGAAAGTAAAATTACTGGTTCCTTTTTTTATATATTAAACAACAATTTTCTAGACATGCTAAAAACATAAAAAAATAAACTTGTTTTGCTGTGCCAGTAAAAAAACAAACAAAAAACAAGAACTAATGATTGTTCTGAATAAACTTCAACTATGAACATATAATGCTGTTAATTAAGACACTGGTGTTTCTCTAACTTTTCACCAGGGAGGGAGGTGTGAGGGAGGTGGGAAGAAAAAATAGAATGATCAAATGTAATTGGAATACATTAAATTAATATACATAATAATAAAAAAAATATTATGTAATCAACTTTGTAAAAAAAATATGTTTTTGTTTTTGATAATTTCAAGGAAAGACAACTCGTGAGATTTAAAGTTTGCTTTTTGATAAAGAAGAACCGAAGAGATCCAGCAGCTGGCCCGTGGGTTGCTGGCCCTTGGATCTGAGGATGAGGTCAGCCTGGCCTTGACCTGTGAGCAGAGCGCCGTGGATCGTTGAAATGAAACCGTTAGCATACCCTTCCCCGGCAAACAGGACACGGGGATTCTGAAATAATCATATAGATTTCAACGTCAGATTAAGCACACAGTCTAAAAATGAATTTGACCATACGTTTAAGCACTACTTAAAGTACAAAGCTTTGAATTTACAAAAAAAAAAAAAAACATTTTGTTACGAATTACGAACTAAATAAGAAATGTTATTCATCTTATCTGATACAGTTATCTGTTCTTAGATAACTGCGTCCTACGCTTATTCGTGGTTCGAGTCTAGTCTTGGATTTTGATTATTGTCTTAATATGATGTTACATTATTATTTTTGCTGGTTTGTTCAGGCAAGCCCTTCCATGCCCGGATGCCACTCGAGAAGAAAGAGTTCTTGTAATGCATTAGTTCTCGCATATAGGATACAAAAAATGTTTTTGTCCCTATGTTTATCTTAGCATAGTAACAGATTGTTAATGTGTTGTATTTCTAAGTTAGAATATATGCCCTTATGTAGGATATTATTACTACTTTACTCTTAGCCTTTATGTACGATATTATTACTACTTTACTCTTTGCCCTTATGTACGATATTATAACTACTTTACTCTTTGCCCTTATGTAGGATATTATTACTACTTTACTCTTTGCCCTTATGTATGATATTATTACTACTATACTCTTTTCCCTTATGTACGATATTATAACTACTTTACTCTTTGCCCTTATGTATGATATTATTACTCCTTTACTCTTTGCCCTTATGTACGATATTATTACTACTTTACTCTTTGCCCTTATGTTACGATATTATTACTACTTTACCATTTGCCCTTATGTAGGATATTATTACTAATTTACTCTTTGCCCTTATGTAGGATATTATTACTACTTTACTCTTTGCCCTTATGTGGGATATTATTACTACTTTACTCTTTGCCCTTATGTACGATATTATTACTACTTTACTATTTGCCCTTCTGTAGGATATTATTACTACTTTACTTTTTGCCCTTATTTTCTCTAGTACAGGGATCGGCAACCTTTTGCTAACAATGTACCAAACTAGGATTTCTAAATCATTCAGCGTGCCAACAGTCTAGAAATCAACCTGTTCTATTATACATTTAAAAAAATTTTTTTATAGAATAATTAATTTAACTCGATAGCAAGACCAAGTCCAAAAGCAAAGAAAATTATTTTTTTAGATAAAAGCGTTTTATATTTAATACAAAATTAACATTTTGTGATTATCATCCTTTTTTTTTGCTTATATTTCAAATACAATATTTTATTACTAAACTTTCACATTTATAGTTATTATTGTCCACGCATTACCATTTGTTAGTCAAAGCCTGCATATGATAATTCTTTTTTGATCTCAGTTTGACTGAGATGTCCTTATATGTTTGAATGTAGAGTACACTGATCAATTGTTGTTAAGCGGAATAGATATGTTGTTATCATACAAACGGAGTAGTTAATATAATGTTTAAAAATTTGCTTATAAATTATTTAGTAATGTAATAATTATATAATTTTCAAATATATTTTACAGTTTGATAATTGAAGAGTTATAAATTGTAAGCCATTAATTTTTTTATAATAGAAAAAAAAATTAGAAATATTAGCGAAAAACAAAACCTGTTAATTATCTCCCTTTACTTTAATAAAAAAAGTTTTCAAATTTTATTCAATAGTGATGCCAAACACCTTATGTTTTATAATATAACAAATATTACTGACTAGTAATTATTTCTTTGTATAAATCCAAAATAATATAACATTTAGGATTTTCATTTATTTGATAGATTAGATTAGATTATTAAAATAATTTACGTTAAACAGTAGTAAATAAACATTTCCTTCATTAATTGTTTGTCCATTTAAAGAGTTTATGGCTTAAACATTTATATTTACATAAATTACTTAATATAGTGCTATTAAATAAGTCTCTTATATTTATTAAATTTAAAACAGAAAGAAATTTGTTTTAGAATTAAATATATTTATGTTTAATTAAAGAAGATGATCATAAAAACTCTTGTATATGTTATTAGTCTGTATCCATTAATGAGCGGTCAAGTGTAGGTGACCTCTTTGTATGTTTAAAATAGTTTTCATGTGCGATAAAATCTGTACACAAGTGCAAGTTGAACCAAATGCTGAAAGTAAAATAGCGAATGCCTATCAGTTGAGAATAGAAGATGACTTTATTGGCAGCTTCCTTCCAGATATGTTTCTCCAATGGGCACATTTGGATGCCTATTTTTCAATGTTTAAAATTCAACTTGCTGCATTATAAAATCGTCAATATCCCACAACTTAAAAAAAAAGATCTACATCTAAGATGGTTGTAGCAAGATCAAACCAGCTAGGTTTGATGTGGTATGAAAAAATGAGTCCATCAATTTGAAAGTCTTGCCTTTGATTAGAAAACTCCGCTTTGAGTGCTTCGACGTACTTCTGAAAGAGCTCAACTATCTATCTTAATTAAGATATGTTTTAATATATAGATGTACCTGTAATTAAATTGTTTGAAATTGATTTTACGGCAACATATTATGTCCAGGTCCAATGCAAATCCATTCCAGTGGTCCGTGTAAATGCAAGTTAAACTAACTGAAATGTGTCGCTATGTCATTCAAAAACATTGGCCTCATCAGGCTTATTTCCTCATTCAGAACCGGAAAATGTTATCAATAAAAAACACATCTTAGAGGTCTCTCGCGTGCCGTTGAAAATCGCTTTGCGTGCCAAGTTTGGCACGCGTTCCTTAGGTTGCCACCCCTAATCTAGTGTTTCTAGGTTTAGTGATTTAACAATTGATGTTGCTCTTGTCAGTTTTGAATAACCATTAGTAATGAATCTTGCATCTCATGTCTGGATTGTTCACATTTTAAAAATGTTTTCTTTAGTTGAATTCTGAATAAATATGAACATTTTATTCACATAATTCCTGTAATATGTTACACATCCCTAAGTCTAATGGAACGTTGTGGGCACAACAGACAACCACCCTTGTCCACTCTCTCACCCATCTCTACCATACATCAGTCAAGTATTTAAATTATTTACTACTCACCGATACTGAAGGCAGTGGCTGGCCTAGATGTTTCAGATCTTGTTTTCTTACTTTGGATGAAATGAATGAGTAGGTGCCCCTAAAATATGGATTCGTGATCCAAGTCGTCCTGGAAAAGTTAAATGTTGTTTTAATAATCACGTCTAGATGCACCATCAATAATCATTATAACATTAATAATATTAATAATAAACTTATTTGTGTAGCGCTGCCAACAAACATATTGTAAGCTCAGAGAGCATTTAAAGCCAAGTAAAAAAAAAAGACACACATAGAACTATTTTGGTACAAGAACAGGACTTAATTAAATTCTCAAGGCTTTATAAGTCTATAAAAACTTCATTAGGCCTAAATAAAGTCACAATATTTGGCACCATTTAAATAACCCCAAACTTTACGAAAAGAAAATATTATTAAAACGAATAAAATTGTTTTAAGAAATTAATATAAAAGTGTGTACTCGTCCATCGTGATCGACGATGACCGTTTTTGTCGTCCTAGGAAGTTGTGACTGTACGATGGATTCTCATGTGGCTAATGAGATCTATCTTTGCTCGTAAGGTACGTTGGCAAACCGTACTTGGGAAGGTCGCAACGTCAAGAGTGAGCTCTAGAATATAAAAGTAAGCAGTGGAGGTAGGGGACACGATGACCCAGCGGCAGCGCGTTCGGCTGGCGTACCGAAGGTCCTGGTTTCGAATCCTGTTTTTTTTTCCGGGACTCGAGGGTGTCCCTGAGTCTACCCAGCTTTGATGAGTACCTGACTTTAGTTGGGGTAAAGTAAATGCAATCTAAGATTTGCTGATGATATCGACCTGTTGGCCGGGAGCAACAAAGAACTACAAGAGCGCATAGACAAGCTTGCAGATAGAGCAAAGGCATACTGAATGGAAATCAACTCAGAAAAGAGAAAAATAATGATCAACACCACAGAAGCCAGAAGTGCAAACATCTTAATGAACCAAACAGTGCTTAAGAAATGCTAAAGCAAGGTAAATTGTCAAAAAGAGAGTTTTAAAGTTCTTTTTTAAGTATAATTTCGCTGGCTCTGATTGATACATGGGTAATGCATTATGTTGGAATGATTCCCGTGTTAACTTTGAAGTATTTAAAGTCCATTATTTCCGTATTTATCTCAATTGCAGTACCTGTAAATGGCTGAAGGTTCAGGAATCTTGAAATCCTTGAACAACACCTGAACCAGTTCGTAGCAAACAGCCTCCAGCTCTCGTTCATCCAGCTGTTCCATAATCTCAGCCTTGGAGACACAAAGAAAGAACAAAGATGTTCAACGCATACAAACACATTTATTCATTTGTATCAAGGTTTTAAAGCACTAAACGTTTACATTTTTAAAAGTAGGTCACACGACTGTATGTGATTACATTTACATCAAATGTATATATTATTATAGACTCTATATATTTTTTTGTCTGTGCATTAATATAAATACTTAATGTATTATTATTGGAATTTTATAGTAGCTGTTAAACAACTTTATATTTTGTGTTTACAGACCGAATCAGTTATTGAATTATAACATGACACTAATTATTGTTATCAGCCTGTTACCTGTTAAACCTCTGTATACATCATCTGAAAGTATATAATGATGGAGCTACCAACATTACTGTTACAAATACCGTGTTTTTTTTAATTTTTGGTCAACGTTATTTTGGGTTTTTTGATACTTTAATAAAAATACAATGGGAAACTTCAAACAATATAAAGAAAAATCAAACAAGAAAGACTGGTGGAAAGGGGGGGGGGGAATAAAGAAACGTACAATGTCAAAATAAACATTATAGATAAGTTATATATAGTGAACATTAGAGTACATTAGATAAATCAATCGAATATTGGACCCAATGTCTTTTTTTACTTTATCCATAACCAAAATCATATTTCTGGCATAATACTAAGGTCAGATACAACGTATAGCCTACACTTTATAATTCTAATAGCATTTTCAAATGAATAGAAGTTGGTAAGATAATAGCATCATAAATTGTAATAGTTTGGGTTTCTAAAGATTATTCAATAACTTTCTTAACAGTGGTTCACCTGTTAGGCCTATGCAGAAGAAAGAAAAATCATTAATTCATTAATTAAAACAATATTATACACAGAATGTTATGAAATCCGGCAAAACTACAGTACGTCTTGGGTTGTGTTAGCCCTGGCTTATGTGATACTTTGTAACAGACTGCACAATTGTACATCTACTGTTAATTACAGGTGCATAAAGTGCATCACCCACCCTCACACCCAGATGTTTGACGGTACGTACCTGGTACTTATTGATCCACAGCTCCAGGATGTTTGGACTGCCACGGACGGTCTCCGCAGAGTTGATCCCGTACCACCATGGCTTGCCATACTTGAAGACAAGTAGAAAAGTTTTTTTCTGTATAGTGCTAACTTACATGTACGGTACCAGCACACGTGACATTATGCCAGCACCTGTGACATAATACCAGCACATGTGACACGAGGCCAGTGCCAATGACGCATAATACAACAAATAGAAAAAGATGACCAAAAAATCTATTTCTTTTAAATCTTTCTATTAAAAAAAGACATTTTTTTGCTTTGTTTCATACAAAGGCGTAGCAGTAGGAGGGAAAAACAATCTGATGATAGCATGCGGTCACTCACTCTCGTTTTTAGTGGACACCTGTCGCTGGGCAATGTGACGGTCTTGGAATCCAGCCAAAGAAAGTCATAATTCTGAACCTCACCATATGGCGATGTGGAATAGGCAACAAACGGGTGGTCCCACTTGATGAAAATCTGCAGAAATAAAATAATAACGTTTTCTTCAAGAAACACAATTGAATACATGTAAAAAGTCGTAGGATAGGAAATATAAGTAAAGTATGACGATGCTTTACACTACTTTACAATACTTTACACTACTTACACTACTTTACACTACTTTACACTACTTTACACTACTTTACACTACTTTACACTACTTTACAATACTTTACACTACTTTACAATACTTTACACTACTTTACACTACTTTACACTACTTTACACTACTTTACACTACTTTACAATACTTTACACTACTTTACAATACTTTACACTACTTTACACTACTCTATTGTTAGTGCCAATTTTTTTGACAAGTAAAAGTAAAGCATGCTTAGGAATTTGTTGTGACAAGATAGCTGAATGTGTGTAGCAATGATTGGAGTAAAGAATGCTGAGCCTAATCCTCACCCCCCCCCCCTCCTTTCCTGTAAATCCTTAAGGCTATTGAATTCCTGAAGTTATTTTGTAAGTCAGGAATAGAGCTATGACATTATAAGTTATAAATAGACAGGTCTAAATTCCCGCCAGTAATACTGAAACTAAGAGGTATTGATTGGCGTTGTCTCCTCCTCCTCCTCCCACCCCTTCCCCAAGAACAATGCCTACTCACATTTTAGCAGAACGACTATCAATCAACTCACAGCTGAACAGAATAAATCTAACACACCCACCAAATTGCAGACGTTGTCCACACCTACATGAAACAGTAGACCATACCATACTGGAATGCCCCAAGCTTATCAATCTCAGACATGCATTGTTGCCCTCCTCAACCTACCATGACCAATACACTCTATAACAATACATAGCAGATTGAAGGGGCATACATTTGTTTGCCTGGCATTGACTGCAAGAGAGCCTAAAGCTCTGGAGCCTAAAGCTCTGGGAGCCTAAGTCTCTGGAGATTAAAGCTCTGGAGTATAAATCTCTGGAGCCTAAATCTCCGGAGCCTAAAGCTAGAAGAAGAAAAAAATCTGAAAGGTATTCTTACTTTTCCAATGCCCCCAAAACCAAGGTTGTTAATGGCGGTCTGTGTGGGGAGGGGAAGATGGGGAGTGAAAAGCTCCTGTTGTTTGGCTTGGAGATATCCAATGCTGGTTGTCACAATGACGTGGTCGGCCAATAGAGTTTCTCCGTTTGCACACGTGATGCTCACTTTACCGGAAGATTGCGATTTTGCATTGGTCTGCAATAGGCGAAAAAAAAAATTGAATTAAGTTCATTGAGCGATTCATTCTTAGCTTAGACACTTACTAAGCATACAAACTGATTTGATAATACTACACAATGACTATAAGCACTGCAGTGTTTCTATTAGATAATGGTTGAGATGGCGTGAATTTTTATAGAGTACCCTATTCTGATTAGTTTGGCCTATTAAGCAGACTTCACCTGTTTCTTGTACAAAGACATACTATAGGAATGTGCACTCAAGACAATGCTCTGTTGGCTTTTGTTTTCATAGTTTAAAATGTCAGATACCCTTTTGAGATTGGTAGACTCGTGACCAAGGAGATACATTTCCCACCATTTAACCCTTTTTACCGAAATTTTCAGCCTGCAAAATGTGCAATGAATACCCAACGCTATTCCGCTAAACCATGTCTACTAAAAAAAAAAGCTGACAATGAAACATAAAGAGAGAATGTCACCGAGAACTAGAAAACGTAGTTTTTTTCTGTTTGTTTTGGAAAAGCATTTTGATGAGCGGAAATTTTTTAACCAGTTTTAACAAGTTTAGTTTTGAACTTAATATTGAATGAAATAGAGACGATCGATCTATTAAGAAAAGTTGTATAGAAAATGTTACTAAAATTTCACATTCATATTTTTAAATAAGTTCATTAGTTACTTTTAGATCAAAACGCCCTCAAACTGAGTGTGGACGAATAAGTTAAAATACTTTTCTATTGTTTAAATATATTGATATGATAAACAAAAATGCTGCTATTTATCAACATAAATCTTCATTCCTTTAGTACAACTTGAGTTTGAGTTAGTCTTCTAGAAAGGGGAGTTGGAGTGTGTGTGTGTGGGGGGGGGGGTGTAAATAAAGTCAAGTGCATAGAATTTCTGACACAACTTTAGGACACTTACGATCATGGTTATGTAAGTGTGTTTGTGTGGTAGGAGAATACATAGACCTTCTTAGGTATATGGAACTACTTTCTTTATTTTTATGATACTGAAACCATTTATAAAGTAGCATATTATCTTGCTACTAGGTACAATGTTTTGTCGTAAAGTATATTGCTATAATAAATCTAAAGACACCTAATTAAAAAAACAGAATCTGTTCAAGTTCGATTACCCAGTCAATATTTGTGACAGGAGTGTTTAGCCGGATCATCTCCCTTGGCAACAGACGCACTATGGCCTTCAAAATCTCCGTGATTCCGCCTTCCACGTAGGCAAACCTGGGGCCTGGCAGGACTTTGTAGATACGCAGGGCCCATTCGGAGAGCTCAGTTAGATCCGCCGCTGCCGTGTCTATCCTCTGGTAGCCACAAAACCAGCTGTATAGATTGAACAATAATGATAAGTGTCTTGATAAACAGAAGAAATGTATAAGATATTAATAGAGTATATATATTTACATATTTGACCTTGTGGATGTTTAACTAATGTCAGGTACCCATCAGAGCTTGGTACACTCAGGGACTCCCTCCAGTCCCGGGAAAAAATCCTAGCCTGAACCAGGATTCGAAACCAGAACCTTCGTATCGCCAGTCGAACGCGCTTCCCTTCAGCGACCGTGCCCCATGTGTGTCTATAATACAGTGTGGTAATACATGGATATAACTGACTTTCTACTATAAGATTTTAAAGCCAGAGAAAGTCAGCTTCAAGAACCCACCATAAACACAATGAAATAAAAAGCTGTAGGTTTGCTTAGCAAAAATCTCCAGTATAACATACTTGTATACTGCGTCCATAACTTCCCGTTGACTACGGCTCAGGTTGCGGCCGTATTTGGCCAGATATTCTCTGTAGGCTTTTTCGTAGCACTCCCCTTCACTGTTTCCCCTGTCATCAATGTCAATGTCATCCACAGCCTCCTTGTGAGTTCGCTCGAACAGGAAGTTGATGAGACTGCTGACCTCTTCGGGGCAAATCTGAAACAAAAAGTAACGGCTCCGTGACATTTAAACAGGCAACAGATAAGCACCGCGACACCTAAACACGAAGACTTAATCACGCGACACCTAAACACAAACACTTAATCACGCGACACCTAAACACGAACACTTAATCACGCGACACCTAAACACGAACACTTAATCACGCGACACCTAAACACGAACACTTAATCACGCGACACCTAAACACGAACACTTAATCACGCGACACCTAAACACGAACACTTAATCACGCGACACCTAAACACGAACACTTAATCACGCGACACCTAAACACGAACACTTAATCACGCGACACCTAAACACGAACACTTAATCGCGCGACACCTAAACACGAATACTTAATCACGCGACACCTAAACACGAACACTTAATCACACGACACCTAAACACGAACACTTAATCGCACGACACCTAAACACGAACACTTAATCGCACGACACCTAAACACGAACACTTAATGACACGACACCTAAACACGAACATTTAATCGCACGACACCTAAACACGAACACTTAATCACAAGACACCTAAACACGAACACTTAATCGCACGACACCTAAACATGAACACTTAATCGCACGACACCTAAACACGAACACTTAATCGCACGACACCTAAACACGAACACTTAATCACACGACACCTAAACACGAACACTTAATCGCACGACACCTTAACACGAACACTTAATCACACGACACCTAAACAGGAACACTTAATCGCACGACACCTAAACACGAACACTTAATCACACGACACCTAAACACGAACACTTAATCGCGCGACACCTAAACACGAACACTTAATCACACGACACTTAAACATGTAGACAGTTAATCATAACGACAGATAAACACACTTTTTAATAAAACATTACCTGCTAGCTGCCGTACCCTACCTAACTAATGATGGGGAAATGGATGGATGGGGATGGGGATGGTAGATTTACATTTTTCTCCATGTATTTTTGAGTTATAATCTTCCAAATTATTGACTGAAGTAAGAAACATAATATAGAGACAGAAGAAGATGTAATAATAGAAGAAGAAAAGAGGAACAGATTGAGACCTTAAAGTCTGTGTCTGTAATCTGAATACATCCACCAAAAGGACCAAGACGGTAAAACAAAAAAGAAAATTGTACTACTGGGCCGTATGACACAAAAAAGAATGAGTGAGAGAGTAAAAGTTTTTATATGTATGTTATTATAATATGTACACTCAAAACATGACGGCAAAAGAAATGAAAGAGGTAAAGAGGGTGAGGGAGATAATATAATATTTGTTTCTATATATTATTATCATAGCATTTCGTCTGTCAAAATTTAGAGAAAATAGTGTGAAAATCGGAGACAGAGAGTGAGAGTGTGAGAGAGAGTGAGAGAGAGCAAACAAGGGAGAAGGGGAGAAAGAGAATCCCTGGGTATGAATAGGCGGACTGGAACACTTGTTCGCAACCCTTCACGGAGTTAGTAGACATATAAATTGTACATTTGGTCAATAATTAGATTTTTCAAACTTTTTTTGTACCGTGTGTGTTTGTGTGTAGTTGTGGGGGAGGGGTGGTTTCGTGTGGCGCCACCGTTCTACTTAGTTACTGTTTTGGTCCGTCTCGGACGTCCGTCTCAAGGGGCGAAACTTCACACTTGGCTGCCACCGGACGGTGCGCGTCGGGGCTTACGTAGGCCACTTATCACTAATCAGTTATGTCTTACTAGCCCCATCCTTACTTCGTGTTTTTAACTGAATTCGACTACATTCCTCTTATATTTGAAAAAAAACAAAAAACAATAGTTCCTTTATCTACCAGGTGGGTCAAATTGACCCATACAGCATTTAATAGCATTGTCCTTTATTTAGCCGCAAACGTAATGCAATTACTGCGAACAATAGCTCACCTGTCTTACCAATGATGAATCTCAATTGTCCTGTCCATAGACAGTACGCAAGACTTTTACAGAACACAATGTCGGGATTACGCATTGAACGCTTTTTGATGCTGTGATTTTTGTCCTCCCCCTGTCCATTTTTTACTTTCGGTAACTAAATCTATCCTATTTTCCTTATAATAAAAAAGTGTGTTAATCTGTGGCGGTGATTAACTTCCCGTGTGTTTAAGTGTCGTGTGATTAAGTGTCGCGTGTTTATCTGACGTGGGTTTAAATGTCGGCATACCCCAGGATACATGTAATCTCGAATGACCTCCGACTCAACCTGTTTACATATGCACTTTTATGTCTTTTCAGTTAAAGTCTACGTCAACATGGATAACTTAAAGTCCCTCTGTGATAGGAGATTGTGTTGAAAATAAATCCTCTAACTTCCGTGTACTTTCCCTACATGATGTAATGCATTTTTAACAGGTTAATTATTACAACGCGTGTCAAAACTATTGCTTTCTTTCAACAATAACGTCTGCGATTTATTCATTTACTTAAGATGTAGCTTAGAATTATTTTTAAAAATGTATTTTATTTATATGGCAATTTTTTTTTACAAACAGATCCTAACTAGTGCAGAATCTGCAAAACCTAACTAGTGAAACATCGGTTTTCAATGTTAAAGTTAATCAGCTTTAAATAAAGTTAAATGGAATTTATTGAACAAGTTTTTTTTCTAATTAAAAATCGCCATAAACAAGAATAACTGAAACTCGCTGCAGATAGTGCAAGGGATACAAAGCAGGATAGTATAATTCATGAAAATTGGACATATTCAACAAATATGTGCAAAGAAAAGATTAAACCAAATTTCTAATCTAAAGCTGAACAACTTGGATATTTCATAGACTTCCTTGCACTTGGTCTAATGTGGCTTCTTACCTTTTCGCCGTGAGGTGTTCGAAACTCTGACGGGATGTTCACCAAGTAGTTATTGTCGGAGGCATCAGGGAATATCGCCAGGCCGATCTTCTCCGCTATATCGTAGGCAGGGTTACCGTCCTTGCCGTGAACGAATTGGGCCCCAAGGTCAAGATTTTTGCCGTCTGCAAGATTTTAAAATGAAATTTGAAAAACAAACGAAGCGCTGAGAAGCATTAAACAAACCATTTCGTGACAGATTTGTATTTCAAAATGAGCTAATGCCGTCTCCATTGATCTTTTTTATTTACAGTTCTCTCCTCAATCAACTCTGAATACATACCGACATTTACAGTCCTCTCCTCAATCAACTCTGAATACATACCGACATTTACAGTCCTCTCCTCAATCAACTCTGAATACATACCGACATTTACAGTCCTCTCCTCAATCAACTCTGAATACATACCGACATTTACAGTCCTCTCCTCAATCAACTCTGAATACATACCGACATTTACAGTCCTCTCCTCAATCAACTCTGAATACATACCGACATTTACAGTCCTCTCCTCAATCAACTCTGAATACATACCGACATTTACAGTCCTCTCCTCAATCAACTCTGAATACATACCGACATTTACAGTCCTCTCCTCAATCAACTCTGAATACATACCGACATTTACAGTCCTCTCCTCAATCAACTCTGAATACATACCGACATTTACAGTCCTCTCCTCAATCAACTCTGAATACATACCGACATTTACAGTCCTCTCCTCAATCAACTCTGAATACATACCGACATTTACAGTCCTCTCCTCAATCAACTCTGAATACATACCGACATTTACAGTCCTCTCCTCAATCAACTCTGAATACATACCGACATTTACAGTCCTCTCCTCAATCAACTCTGAATACATACCGACATTTACAGTCCTCTCCTCAATCAACTCTGAATACATACCGACATTTACAGTCCTCTCCTCAATCAACTCTGAATACATACCGACATTTACAGTCCTCTCCTCAATCAACTCTGAATACATACCGACATTTACAGTCCTCTCCTCAATCAACTCTGAATACATACCGACATTTACAGTCCTCTCCTCAATCAACTCTGAATACATACCGACATTTACAGTCCTCTCCTCAATCAACTCTGAATACATACCGACATTTACAGTCCTCTCCTCAATCAACTCTGAATACATACCGACATTTACAGTCCTCTCCTCAATCAACTCTGAATGCATACCGACATTTACAGTCCTCTCCTCAATCAACTCTGAATACATACCGACATTTACAGTCCTCTCCTCAATCAACTCTGAATACATACCGACATTTACAGTCCTCTCCTCAATCAACTCTGAATACATACCGACATTTACAGTCCTCTCCTCAATCAACTCTGAATACATACCGACATTTACAGTCCTCTCCTCAATCAACTCTGAATACATACCGACATTTACAGTCCTCTCCTCAATCAACTCTGAATACATACCGACATTTACAGTCCTCTCCTCAATCAACTCTGAATACATACCGACATTTACAGTCCTCTCCTCAATCAACTCTGAATACATACCGACATTTACAGTCCTCTCCATAATCAATTATGAATACATACAGTATCTCAATCAAGGATTGGGCTCTCACCTACAATCTCCGCCTTGATACGGCCCCCGATGTAGTCCTGAGCCTCAAGAATGACCACGTCCCTGACGCCATGCTTCAGCAACCACGCCGCAGCGGTCACCCCGGCCACACCGGCGCCGACGATCACAACTTTGGTAGAGCTCATGACGTCACACTTTTTTAACTAAAACTACAACCTTATATTATAAAGAAACAAAAAAACAAAACTCAAACTAAAAAATCCCCGAAAAAAAAAAAATTTTTTTTTTTTTTTAATATAATAAAACCAAGTTTATTTTCTGAGAACGTGAGTAATATATAAAAAGACTTTTCTGGTCCACTTAAAGCTATCTAAGTCATCTGACTACTTACATGGTACAGGGGACAAAAGATAAATACGATTTTTTTTATGCAAGTCAGATCCGTGAAGAAGGGAGAAACTTTAAAGTCAACAATCTCTTAACTATTCAACACTCGATTGGAGCGAAACTTTAAAACATACTTTTTTTTTTGGGGGGGGGGGGAGCTTTTTTGACTAGACGCAATGTTACCATTGTCGCAAGGTCTCAATTGACGCAAGGTCTTTATTGTCGCAAGGTCTTTATTGAGTTTGTGTTTGCCGAAAGAGAGGAGCGGGTTACAAGACAGCACATAGAGGCTAATGTATTGCAATAGGATCGGGCCCAATGTAATACTTTTTTCCTTTATACGGTGACCTTGTGGATCCGAACTTTTTCACCTCCACTTTTTTATCCAGGAGAGGTGCAGGGGTAGGTCTGAGCGAGGTTACGTTCAAACAAGTCGTGTGGCATAATAGGTATTGCTAGAATAAAAACTGGTTGACGTTGAGTTATAACCTATGACGTCCAGACGTTATTGAATTAAAACATATGACGTCCAAACGTCATTGAATTATAACCTATGACGTCCAAACATCATTGAGTTATAACTTATGACGATCAAACGCCATTGAATTATAACATATGACGTCCAAACGTCATTGAATTATAACCTATGACGTCCGAACGTCACTGAATTATAACCTATGACGTTTAAACTTACTGTCGGCCTTGGATTACGTAACCAACATAAATAGATCGCGATCAATATAATCCTTTGTTAAGCTTATGTTCTCTATTTCACTTCCTGACATTCAATAACCTTGCACGACATGTCTGACGGAATTGAAGGTAGAAATCATAACATGATGTGTTGTGTCAGTTTTTGACTGAAGGATATAGTCTCGCTGTGCTGACCACACAAGCAACCTCAACCACAATGCAGTCCAGGAAGTAGCACGCGCACAGAAGGTAACTCGATGTACACATCTTCTCTTTTAAAAGAAAACAAAAACGCAAGCTGGACAACTAAACCATTTCTTTAACACGAGTCTCGATTAATCTGTAAGCTATATGTATAACAGTGTTTGATATCACGAAGCAATTATTAGATGCATAAACGTCACGATGTAACACGAGACTGGGTTATCATTTCACATGGATGCTTAGAAAAACCCATTGCAAACACCGCAGTGTAAACAAACGGTATTACACATCGCTGTGAGGAGCGGGCAAGGAATCAATCGATAGCCTGGGATCTGCCTGATAGCCCAGCGAATGACCAGCGGCGCACTGGGTGCAACGAGTGGAGGGAAGCAGGTCTAAACATTTTCACCAGGGCGCCAGAACTAAAGCTTATCTATAAGCTTATCTATAGAGTATTAATCACCAGGGCGCAAGAAGTGAAGCTTATTCATATAGAGAGTATAAATTACCAGGGCGCCATAACTAAAGCTTGTTTATATAGACAGAGTTTCGGAGAATAATGTTGGTTCAAATTTCCGGCACGTGACAGTGGACTCTGGTAAATAAACGATTAGTGAATAAAATAACTAAATGAAACCAACGTAATTAATGACGACAGAACTTAGACATGGGCATATGTGTTTGCTGACATGAGCTGACATGTGATGACATGTGCTGACATACTGCGCTGAGACGATGACATTATGATAGACATAGTTTGTACAAAGCGATTTCTCAACGTGTGGGTTCATCATGTTTCACAATGTCAATGCTACAAAAAAGGCGCGTTACTGTGTAAACTATTTCAGAACGCAGGGGAGAGTGCCGTGATTGTGTTAATTCTCGCTCAATAACATTTTGTTTCAGAACCTTTTGCTGATTTACCTGCCCTTTCTCGGGCCTGGAGGGTGTCCCTGAATCTACCCAGTTCTGATAGGCACCAGACTTGAGTTGGCTGGTAAAAAAAAGCGGCTGGACATTGTGTTGGCCACAAAATCCCCTAGCATGCTATGGCCACAGAAACTGGTGAACGCTGCTCCACCGGCCTCATATTTCAATATAGTCCGACGGGATACTGTTGGAGCTGGTTTAGAAGTGTTTAAAGTTCCCTAACGTTTTAAATCTGACCCTCTTCGCGACCTCAAGCATCAAAGCATGACACCACCGTAGCCTAAACGATATTTAAATACTACGCTGACAGCCTGACCTGAGGGTTTTGGGGCCCTGAACAGTTGAGCGCAACACTATCCAGGGCCCCATTATGGTTAAATGAGAAAAAAATGCCCAGGGTCATCTAACTTCAACTATGTCGTTGCCTCGGCCCCAAATGATCTACACTTTAAATAAAGAGCAAGTCAAATTAGAAATTTAAGCCGCAGACGTATGCTCTATTTATAGAAGTAACATATGGTGAACTTGTGAGGTCACGTGGACTTTTTCTTGTATATTGTGTGTTTATCGGTGTGTTAACTGTATCCGCATGTATAATATCTGTAAAATAGACTATGAAGCTGATTTCATAACCAGGCGTCAAGTATTGCATATAGTAGTCGTTATTGTAGACATTCATTTTTAAACATATTGTAAACATATAGGTTAATTCATATGAACTGGATATCTTTACTATGCATAAATACATTACATATTTACTATAAAAAACTTTTTTGTCATTCCATTATAAATCCATTCTTATTTAGCTGATCAAGTTATTATTTATTAGTTAATTATTCTATTTTTTTAAATATTAAATCAACACATGTGTGGCTAAATTTGGTTATAAAGAGAAGCTTAGATTCGTCATCTGTATAGTGTAGTGCTTGAGTAATGACCTACTTACACATCCGCGTGACCTATTTTCGTACTCTCCCTTTGTTTTAATTTGCAAAATCGAACGCCCGGCTATTGTTTTATAGAATGATTTTAGCGTGTAAAGATCATATATAATAACATTGATACCATTGTGTAATACGGTTATTTACATCATATAGACATAAGTACAAGGCTAGAGATGATAAAAATGTTAATAAGAAGGATAGATTGCTAAAAATATTGACAAGTAGTAGGCTAAATAAGTAAGTAGGCCTACGTAGATAGGTAGGTAGATGGATGGGTGGGTGACTGGGTAGGTAGGTAGGTAATTAGGTAAATAGATAGATGGATAGATAGAAAAATAGATTTATGGGTAGCTAAGTAAATAGGTAGGTAGATATGTATGTAGGCCTATATATAGATATAGATATATATATATATATATATTGGTAGGTAGGTAGGTAGGCATGTATGTAGGTTGGATATATAGGTATGCATGCAGGTAGGTCGGTATTTAGGTAGGTGAGTAGGTAAGTATGTAGGTAAGTAGGTAAGTATGTAGGTAAGTAGGTATGTAGGTAGGTAAAATACGACACGAGATATTCGAAACAAAACTACGATAAAAACACAGTTAAATAACAAACTTTATACTACCTTCAAAATATAACTTGAACTAAATCCTTAAGGCAATGTTGTGCAGTCCACTTGTGTAGGTCAGTTACAGGCAGTGACAGTATAATAGTATAAGGAATATAGACCAGTGACGACCGAAGGTATTGAGCGAGCCAATGGTAGCTTGAGTTGTTTCAACTGTGCCCGATATAGACTCAAGCACTTTGTACATATAATACATTCACGAAAAAAAAAAGGGACGAAGGAAAAATAAACGAACAATTTTTAGGCCCACTTTTCTCTTCTCTCTCTCTCTCTCTTTCTCTCTCTCTCTCACTCTCTCTTCTTCCTCTTTCTCTCTCTCTCTCTCTTTCTCTCTCTCTCACTCTCTCTTCTTTCTCTCTCTCTCTCTCTCTCTCTATTAGGTGACGGCATTGTTGACAGGGCGAACTCAACATAATTTTTGACCAATCCTATGCTACGTTTTTTTTTATTGCGTTGTAAGGTTCAGAGGTCAATGATAGATTCCGTTGTTATTAAGTGGGACATTTTCAGTTAAAAGACTAGTTTGAAACAACACAATAGAGTTAAATCATAACCAGTTTAATGTAAATACAATACAGCTTTTGTTATTATTAAATTGTTGGCTCTTTTAAACAAAATCTCGTTTCGTTAATTAGACTAAGTTTTGGAGTCCTATTGGTAGTGTTGGGTAACCCGAACAAACTCAGCTATTGTAGGCATATAATATTATGTACAAGAAAGCCCTATTGACGGTTTGACTAAATGACCACAGGTGTTTGAATGGATTAGTTTATCTCGACAGCTTAGTCTATGCTGTTATAAAGGGTTGAATAATTCAATACTGTCAAGTGTATTTAAAGTAGAACTGTATGTGACACTGAATGTGAAGGCCCTAGACATTAGTTTTTAAAACTCAAAGTCATGTTGAATTGAGAAACTATTGAGTTACAAGGGCCTACTATAATATTATTAAGACTTACCGTTACATAACTGTTCACACATTTGTGCTGTAATGTCATTTTGGAAATAACCCAAAAGACAGACCACGTCGTATCGACGGCGAAAAAAAACGTGGAAACCAAGAAATAACGTGGGAACAAGGTGTGTCCGCTGGGTAATTATGCAGTAATAAAATACTATAGAGTATTTTTTAATAATATTAAAATGGTCAGCACTAAAATTTGTCTTAGTACGAGATAATATTGAATTAGGGACAGGGTGGCCGAGCGGCAGCGCGTTCGGCTGGCGTACCGAAGGTTTTTGGGTTCGAATGCTGGTGAAGGCTGGGATTGGCCCCGGGACTTGGAAGTTGTCCCCGAGTCTACCCAACTCGGATGGGCACCTCAAATTAGTTAGGGTAATGCAAAGGCAGCTGGGCATTGTACTGGCCACACGATGCACTAGTATGCCGTGGCCACAGAAACTGCTTCACCTGATCTATGGATGCATTTGGTCCGAATGGTTATTTACTTTTTTTATCTTGACTTTCAAAATAAAATAAAATCAATTTACCTGTATGAACACGGTGTGCATTGTGTGTGTTTGGGTTACGTAACAGTAACAGCACATGCAACACATACATTATGTAAGGGGACATTACGCACCTTGCTGAATTTAGAAACCTTTTATTTTTACCCCCCTTTAGAGCCAACTGCACTTTTTGTTCACAAGGGAGAGAATCATGACATTAGGAAAGAAAACAACAAACATAACATTCAGTTGATTCCTGTGCCAATCAAGAAGTGAAGTGAAGGGTTGAGGTAGACATTTGATGGAAAATGTCTATGTAATACCTGCAGGAACGGAACTAGATGTTAGGGGGGGGGGTAGTCCCAGTAGTCAAAGTTGAAACAGGCGCTATAGTGACATTTTAAACGAGAATATTTTAAAATTAAATTTTTGATTAAAAAAAACATAATTTGTTTTTATAGACTAAAATTTGAATTTAAAAAAAAAAAAAAAAAAATGATTTCAACACACCAGCTCCTTTTTAAACGTCTAGGTTAGCTGAATAATAGATGAAAATTATCACCCAAGGCCGGTGTAAGAACCTCAGAGGCCCTAGGCACTAAAAAAAAAGATCTTGTGGATTTCCTAAGATATATAACTACCGTATATACTCGCGTATAAGTCGCACTTTTTTTACCGAAAATTTCGACGAAAAGTAGGGGTGCAACTTATACACCCGACATGGTTTTTGAAAAGTTCGAAAAACATCACTACTCTAAGTTTCCTTCATAACCTATTGATTGAAATGCTAAATATTTTAGTGTTTTTCTTACCCCCCCCCCCCCCCTCCACTTTCCTTTTGAACTTTCGGACCAATTTTGTTTTGGCGAAACGTGGCGTAAGTTTAAGGCGGCGTTTTTTTTTTTCATAGGCCTAATAAATGCAAATTACAGTACGGAAGGAATCGTAAATGTGTAAAAAACTGTCTAGACCTATAACGTAGCTTAAGATGCGTTTTATTTAGGACCTATTGCCTCTGAATATACGTTAAAGCCTACTAATAAGGCAGTGTGTAGATTCCTGTGGAAAACCGCGCTATGATTCCAAAACTACATTTGGCCGGCCGATCGACTCACTTCATTAAATTTCGGAAAAATTCTGCACTCAAACCTTTTTTTTTATCTATATAGAAATAATGCGTAAAATGTCAATAGTATGTTTCATTTTTCATTAGTTGCATGTAAGAGTTGAAAAAAAAAACACAGCTTATTTTCGGTGTCGCAGTCGCGTTTGTAATCATTACAAACAATGTTAATGGGAATTGGATTGAATTGAATTATTGAATTTCCGGCTCATCAACATCGAAGGTTATATAGGGCCTTTTTGATAACGTTGTTGTCATTTTTCTCTTGTATCCATTTTATTGTTCTTATATCTTTAGATTCTGTTGTACAGTTGTATGTCTTTAATATAGTTTATTATATGTTTTGGTTTAATTTTGCTGAAAAGTTCATGAAGAGTTCTACAGTAATAGAATTTACGTCGAATGTCATCAAATGTATTACATTCCAACAAAATGTGAGACACTGTTAAGTTGGCATTGCAGAAAGCACACATTGGGGCCATTTCTCGTTTTAAGATAAACGAATGTGTTAGTTTCGTATGTCCTGTATGTAGTCTGCAGAGAATAACTGCGTCCTTTCGAACAAGTTGGCCTGTATCATGCCAGGTTTTTGAATTTTCCAAATACTGCAGTTTATTGCATTCGGTTTTCAAGAAGTTAGTCCATGTTTGTCTTTCATGTTTAATTATCAAAGGTTTCAAGTCTCGATATGGTATTGGGATAATACTCTCTGATAACAACAGGGCGGCTTTAGCCTCTCTGTCAGCTTTTTCATTTCCATCTATCCCTGCATGACCAGGAACCCAACAGAAAACGACACGTTTGCCTCTTTCATATATTGATTGGTATTTTGTCAAAATGTCCAAGGCAGATATATTCCTGGTATTACAGTTTCCCATAGCAGTAAGACAAGATAACGAATCGGATAAAATAACAAAATTTTGGTTTTCTGATTCCTCTGCAATGTCTAATGCCAGGCATATTGCTAAAGCCTCTGCAGTATTTATTGAGATACTGGAATTATATTTTCTTTTTTTACTTTTATTTGAGGTAAGAGCAACCGAAGATGTCGCTGTATCATTTTTCGATCCGTCTGTGTATATTTGTACATAATTTGGGTATTTTTGTAGCACTTCTTGGAACATATCCATGCAAGGATCCTTTTTATTTCTATGGTTTAATTCTAAGTTTATAGGCGGGATTTCAAAAAGCCATGGTGGAGTTTTTGGTATATATTATCTTTTTATAAATCTAAATTCAATTTTAGTTTCGATCACTTCTTTTTCAATTCTAAGTCCAAAAGTTGGTATATATTTTGAGTTTTCAGTAAAGCTGTTTTTTTCTTGTGGGTGAAAAACACATAAATACGCGGGATTATTCGGTAAGGATTTTAGTTTTAGTGCATATTGTAATGATAGCTTGAGTCTTCTATTTTGTAGTGGTGATTCATTTGCTTCTATTTGCAAACTGGTACATGGAGTAGTTCTAAATGCTCCTAGACATAGACGTAGACATTGATTTTGTACAGGATCAAGCATTTTTAAATATGATGTTCTTGCTGATCCGTATACTAAACATCCATAATCTAATTTTGATCGAATGTGTGATCTATATATTTTCAGTATACTTTTTTTCTCTCCTCCCCAATCTGTATTTGCTAAAGTTTTCAGTAGATTTGTGGATTTTTGACACTTGGATTTTAGTTCCTTTATATGTAGCAGGAAATTTAATTTACTATCAAATGTTACTCCGAGAAATTTGACGTTAGTAGTAACAGGAATCTGTTTTTTATAAAGGTATAGTTCAGGGTCGGGGTGTTTTTTGTGCATCTGACAGAAATGCACTACTTTTGTTTTTTGAACAGAAAATTTAAATCCATTCTTTTCGGTCCATTCTTGAATTTTATTGATTTGAAGTTGTAGATGATTCTGTATTTCTATCATACAATTAGCTCTATAATAGATCACAAAGTCATCGACGTATAGAGAACATTTTGTATTCTGTAATAAGCATTCAGTGATATTGTTTATTTTTATATTAAATAGTGTAGGCGACAATACGCTTCCTTGAGGGACACCTTCTTCTTGAATAAATGTATCTGATAAATAATCTCCAATATTTACTTGGAATGTTCGGTTGCTTAGAAAGTTTGATATAAATTTGGGTAAATTTCCTCTTAAACCTAAGGAATATAGATCTTTTAAAATTCCATATTTCCATGTAGTGTCAAACGCCTTTTCTAAATCGAAAAAAACAGCTATCACATGTTCTTTCCTAACAAAAGCTTCTCTAATAAATGTTTCTAATCTAATGAGATGATCTGTTGTTGAATGATTTATTCTAAATCCACATTGAGTCTTTGATATTAAGTTATTACTTTCCAGAAAATATATTAAGCGTTTATTTACAATTTTTTCCATAATTTTACAGAAACAATTTGTGAGGGCTATTGGTCTGTAATTTATTGAATTTGTGTGATCTTTTTACTCTTTAGGTATTGGAATGGTAATTGCTTTGCTCCATTCCGTAGGAAATATATTTTGTTGCCAAAGATCATTAACAATTTTTAATAGAGTTTTCAGTGTTAACGTTGGTAGCTGTCTTATAATCTCATTATGAATTGTATCTGGGCCTGGTGCAGTATTTTTGGTTTCTTTAATACATTGCGTAAGCTCGTTTATTGATATTGGGGAGTTGTAGTATTCAAATATATATGTTTCAAATTTTATAGCTTCTTTTTCTAATTCTCTTTTTATTTTTTTAAAGGAGTCTGTATAATTTTCCGACGATGAATTTTTTGAAAAGGTCTTTCCAATTTCATATGCAATATCTTGTGTAGTTTCTGCATAAGTACCATCAGCCAGTTTGATTTGTTTAATTTGACTTTTTTTTGTATTTCCTTTAATTTTTCGAATCATTTTCCAAATATTAGTTATGGGTGTGTTTGAATTTATTTTGTTAATTTAATTTTGCCATGTAAGCCGTTTCTGTTCTCTGATTACTTGTCGGGTTTTTGCTCGTTCAATTTTAAAGGCTTTCAAGTTTTCTGGAGATGGGTTGGTCTTGAAAATTCTAAGCTGTTTATTTCTAGTTTTAATACTATCTTTACAAATGTTTGTGAACCATGGTTTATTTTTTTTAATTTTAGATGTTGTTTTAGGTATAGTCCGTTCACAAATTTGATATAATGATTTTTAAAATGTTGAATACTGTTCTTGAGCATTAGAATGTATATTTATTTGACAGAGTATTCTGTCGCATTCTAATTTGAATGTATTCCAATCTGCCCTTTTAAAGTTCCAAGTTAATGGTTGTTGAGTTGGTATTTTGGAGTTGGTAGTAAGCAGGATAGGCTGATGATCTGAACCATAATTATTTTCTAAAACACTCCAGGTAAAGTCCGTAAATAGAGTTGAATCTGCCATTGTTAAATCGAGATAAGATGGAGATAAATACGTAGAACTATAAAAAGTCGGAGTACCATCATTAAAAATGCATATATTTCTTTCCTCTAGTAATCTTTCAATTAATTTTCCTCTTTGGTTTGTATTATGACTTCCCCATATAGGGTTATGGGCATTAAAGTCTCCCATAAGTATAATTGGAGGTGGGAGTTGTTTAATTAGATCATCTAGTTGAGAATATAGTATTGTATGATCTGGTGGAATATAAATTGAGCATATGGTTAATGGTTTTATTAATGTAAATCTTACTGCCACAGCTTGAATGCAGGTATTTATTTTGATCCTCCTATGTAAAATATTGGATGCTATAAATATGGAAGTACCTCCGCATGCAATTTTTTTAGAATGTATTTGGTGATAAGCGGTATAGCCACGCAATTCAAATGATTCTGTGTTTAATTTTATTTCCTGTAGACAAATTACTATAGGATTTGTCTCGGTTATAATAAGTTGTAGTTCTGGAATATTGTATTTTAGTCCTCTACAGTTCCATTGTAAAATATTCTTATATTCTGAATTCATATCCAATATATAATATATATAATAATATATTCATATTATTTGTAATATTAATTTCTTTATTTCCTTTTTTTTTTTATTTGGTTTTTGAAGGGTTTTTATTATAATATTAGATTGAGCTTGATGTGGAGACTTGTTTGTTTTCCGATTACTGTTTTTTGAAATTGTGTCATTTTCTATTAAATTTTCTTCTATAATTTCCATGTCGTTCTCCCGTGTACTACTATCCGTTTCTTGTTGTGTCCTAGTTTCTGAATTTAAAGGTTGAGACATTGTTTCTTTTTGTATTTTTAAATCAGTTATTGAATCATCCTTTTCACATGCCTGTCCCAAAATGTCCATAGTTTTATTTCCTTTAGATTTTAAGTCCTTACCCTGATTTATTTCTTTCATGCTTTTTTTCATATAATTCTTATTTGATATGTTTTCTGGGTTAACTTTTCCTGGAAGCATTTCTTCTATATTTGATATGTTCTCTGGGTTAACTTTTCCTGGAAGCATTTCTTCTATATTTGATATGTTCTCTGGGTTAACTTTTCCTGGAAGCATTTCTTCTATATTTGATATGTTCTCTGGGTTAACTTTTCCTGGAAGCATTTCTTCTATATTTGATATGTTCTCTGGGTTAACTTTTCCTGGAAGCATTTCTTCTATATTTGATATGTTCTCTAGGTTAACTTTTCCTGGAAGCATTTCTTCTATATTTGATATGTTCTCTGGGTTAACTTTTCCTGGAAGCATTTCTTCTATATTTGATATGTTCTCTGGGTTAACTTTTCCTGGAAGCATTTCTTCTATATTTGATATGTTCTCTGGGTTTACTTTTCCTGGAAGCATTTCTTCTATATTTGATATGTTCTCTGGGTTAACTTTTCCTGGAAGCATTTCTTCTATATTTGATATGTTCTCTGGGTTAACTTTTCCTGGAAGCATTTCTTCTATATTTGATATGTTCTCTGGGTTTACTTTTCCTGGAAGCATTTCTTCTATATTTGATTGTGTTGAGTTTTCTTTAGTGCATATTATTTCATTTATTTCCCATTTTTTGAATGTTCCATCTTGGTCTTTGTAGTACAATTCTGGTAAAGTGGGTGTCTGGGTTTCAGCGTGTTTGACTTTCTTTATGTCTGTTTTAAGAGCTCTGGCATAATTCTTTTCACTTATTAAAGATTTTTGTGTTAGAATAAATTTCTTTGCATCTTGATAAGTTTTATTTTTTTGAGCTTTTAATTTTTGTATATCCTTTTCTTCAGTCCATCTTGGACACGTTTTTGAGAATGATAGATGTTTTCCTTCACAATTTACACATTTCATTTCTACACTGCATGTTTCCAAGCTGTGTCCTTCATTTCCACAACGTGGACAGACAGCATTTCTTTTGCAGTGTTTTTTCAAGTGACCTAAGTTTTGACAGTTAAAACATCTCATAGGGTTTGGTATGTAGTCTTCAATTTTGATGTTTAAGAAACCTGCTCTAATTTCCTTTGGAGGAGTTGGTTTATTAAAAGTTAAAATTATTGTGTTAGTTGCAATTTCTTTTTTATCTCTTTTTATTTTTATTCTATAAGCTGAGATAACTCCTTGATTTTTTAGTTCTTGTGTTAATTCATCTTCCGTACAGCATTCCAACTCTTTTGATTTTATAACTCCCTTTGAGCTGTTTAGGAAGGCATGGGCTTTTGTTTCTATGGCTATTCCTGCCATACTAGTTGTTCTTAATAAATTGGTTGAGTGCGCTTTTTTTTCGCATTCCACCAGAATCTGTCCAGATCGTAATTTCTTTACAGATCTAGGTGGTCCTGCCATCCCAGTTATAGCTTTTTCTATCACAAAGGGTGATAATTTAGTTAGTGGTTTTTCTGTTTCTTTAGATGAAATTGTAATAAATCTTGGCCATATTTCTGTATTTTCATAGTTGTTTGCATCTTCACCTCTTTTTCGTTTTGTCTCTCTGCCTTCCATGTTTTCAAGAGTTTGGGTTTGTATATACCCGCGGCTCCAGCCGCTTTTCAAAGGTTTAGTAGCTAGTTTTAGTTTGTTTACTGTTTCGTTATATTTACAAAAAAAATTAATAATAATTAAAATCTCAAAAAATACTTCCTAATAAGTTTCAAACTTTAAATAAGTACGTATTTTCAATAAAAAATCTCAAGGACGTAAACATTGAGGTCATAACATCACCGCCATCTTGGTGCGAATCTCCATGGGAATTGGGACACTTGTATAACGCGTGGTTAATACCGGCGCCGCTCAGTCTGAAAGACCAAGTGAACAGCTTTTTATCAAAATTGAGATAAACGTTTATTTTGATAGTAAATAGTGTATTCAGTACCCAAATGCTAATAAAATCATATATACAAAATATTAAACATAAATTTAAAGTAATTAGTTCAATATTAGCACTTAAATGTGCGTAGGAAAAATACAAATCTCGTAGCCATTTGATATGGCAACAAAGGGGAGTGACGTCAGAGAAGGAATTCCGACAAGGAAAAATGAATATTTTCACGTGTTTTGAATCTATTTCCACGTGTTTTGAATCTTTTCCCGGTCTTATTTTTTAACAAAATGGTTAAATATAGATTTTGTTGGTCGTGTTTTGTTTATTTATTGTCCTTCTAACACGTCACTTCCGTATGAGACTTTTACAAATCTCGTCCCTTCGAGAAAAAGCTGTTCACTTGGTCTTTAAATAGCGCACTTTTGTAGGCCTATTGAACGCAAATTATATTATGGAAAGAATCGTAAATGTGTAAAAGCCTCTCTAGTCCTATAATATAGGTATAAGCTTGTACACTACTAGCTTAAGATTAGAACCGAGAAAACCAAGCGCCATGTCCGCATGTCCTAGCAATGTTTCCAATCGGCCAATCGACACATTTCCAGACATTTCGTAAACATTCTGCACTCAAACTTTTTTTTTTCAAATATTTATGAAAAAATGCGTGAAATGTCAATAAAGTGTGTCATTGTTCCTTAGTTGCATGTATGAGTTGAAAAAACACAGCTTATTGTCGATGGCGAAGCCAGCACACCCTCCGAGAAGCCACCAGCACTCCCCCCTTTTTAAATATTGTTCGCGCAGTAGCTTTGAAATCATTACAAACAATGTTAATGATAATTAGGTCATCACTTGTATAGCCCAACTATGAATACCGGCGCCACTCAGTCTAGGCTAATGATGCACATGAAAAGATTTTTTGTGTGTGTGGACCCACTATAGTGTGACTATGGGATATTATTTTGAGTAGGGACATGGACTTAGATGAAGAAACAGATACCTTACTTTCCCATATGACTAATGATGTATTGATAGGTTGTTCAAAATAAATGAAGCGCTGCCTTTATTTGATTATGTTTGCATTATGCACGATTGAAACCATTTTTTAAGGAAAGTTTCCAAATTAAGGTGAATATTAGTAACTTTTGTTGTTAAAGGGTATGCATTTTTTGAGAAGTTAAAAGGCAGTGTAACCCCTGAAAGTCAGGGTGCGACTTATACGCGGGTCAATGACAACATATAAGAAAAAAAAATCCTAAACTAGGGGTGCGACTTATACACCAGTGCGACTTATACGCGAGTATATACGGTAAGTCAAAAGTCCCACTCCACCCCCCACCCCCAGTCTCAAATAAAATAGGGTGCATTGCAATGAAAGAAAACTTACAAACAGATAGAAACTAATATTGTCCTTTTTGTTGAATGTTTAAACATTTTATAATTCAATAGTTTTATCCAACTTTAAAAAAAAAATTGCTGTGTATTTTATATATATTGCCAACATTTACTGTGGGACTTTATTTTATTTAATAGAGATTCTCGTTTAGCTGTAACATTTGCAGAATTACACCATGTGGGCCACGGTCAATTCCTCGAATATTTTTTGCCCAATGTTTAATCAAGCTATGCCAACACTCTAGACTCTAGACGGACGCCCATTTTCATCACCGTCCGTCCCCCCCCCCCCCCAGTCACGCCACTGAATGTCTATACATGTTATTTAGAACCTATAAGTTATAGGCTAACATTGCTGAGCTGTTTGGTCGAGTCGAACGTGACATTTTGTCTTGCTCTAGTTAACGTGACAGTGTGTACGTTTGACAGTCCAAACCTTACAGGTGTCTGCATGCGCGCGAAGTCTACACCAAACGTTGAAACTAAACCAAGTGCCCCGAAAAAGCTTCTGGTAAAGATCGTAAATTTATTTCGCAATGTTTGTATGGAGAATGATTGAATAGAGCTTTTTATATAGCAGTGTAATGTAGACACTGTATTATACAATCCTTCAAAAGGCTTTTTGGTAACTACATATTATAACACATATAGGAAGGACTACATACGTTTGAAACAGTTTTTGTACAAAGTACAAAGTTTAAATATGAAATCTAAATGAGTGCATGCTATTGTTTGTAGTTTGTATGTCAAGTAACGAATTTCCTTAGTTAAGGAAATGTCATCTCTATATTATATTTCCTTTGTCACATTCTGTTATGTTCTCATCAATGACACGCCCAATTGTTTTCTTCTTACAAACAGGCTTGTGAATCGAAGCATAACACTTTTATGTATCCACAATTGTGTTTACTAGTATAACTTTACGTTGTTTTTTTTTCCTTTTGTTTTTATGCAATACAATACTAACTATTAAAATACTATTTGTTATAACTGCATTGGCCACACACACACACACAATAACAAAAAAATAGCACAGCACTTAAGTAGATAAGAAACAATGTAAATGGTAGACATGTACTAAACATAGTACATTGTACTGGTTGAAAGACTCAATAAATATTGTAAGGAATGTTGCCCCATATTTTAAATCGTACACATTCACACACACACACACACACACACAAACACACACACACACACACACACACACACACACACACACACACACACACTGAGCAGTGCTGTATGTCTATAGTCGTCAAATTGGGCGTGGGTTCCAGGGTGCCGCTTGTCAAGAAATATTTGGCCATGAAAGAAATACCGAATATATCGGTTAGTGCATCTATTCGAATCTGAAGCGAATATCGAAGCGAATCCTGAATTCCAACTCTAGCCTATACATCTCATTATAACATGTCTAAGGGCCGGTTGATAGCAACAACTTACAATATAATATAAACGATCAACCAAATAGGTGTTCCAGAAGAAATACAAGAAGTAAAAGTGTGATTACGTACCTGTTTCTGATCGTTGGCGAGAAAAACACATGGAAATCTAAAATCTAAACCTAGCCGATTTAGAAAAGAAGGCTTGCTTGTGCATTAAATTTCCTTGATTGACATCATTACATAGACAAATCAATGATTACATTTTCATTAGTAAAAAAAAATGAGTAGATTCGTAACCAATGAGCGGATTAGTAGCCTACGAGTTGATTAGTAACAAATGGTTGATTGGCAACCAGCTAGTGATTAGTAACCGATTAGTGGATTAGTAGCTAATTATTTTATTAGTATCCAATTAGTAGATTAGTAGCTAATTAGTGGATTAGTAATCAAGTATTGGATTAGTAGCTAATTAGTGGATTAGTAATCAAGTATTGGATCAGTAGCTAATTAGTGGATACATTACCAATTAGTGGATTAGTAACCGTTAAGTATAGGAGGGATATACTCTACAAAATCGTTTCAGTAATGCTTTCCGTTCTTCAATCAATGTTTCTTTGGTTTTATAAGGGCAAGTGAAGAGATGTATATAGAAAAGGGTAGGGGAAGAAATAGATCTGTATGGTTAGTTAGATTGTAAAGACAGATAGATTACGACACATGCAGTTCTTACACAGTCCTACATAACTAGTTCACAATATGTTCTTTGTAATGTTTCTATGCCCTTTGACCCTGAGTCACATCTGTTGGTCTTTAACAATAAGATTATGCAAGCTTGGAAATGTCTACATAATTGATAGGTGTCAAAGTCCATGTCATCTGTCATCTGTTACTTGCTGATGGGTAGATATCTAAATTTAAAAATTAAGTAAGACTTCGTAGTGTTACTTTTTAAATAGATCTAGTCTAGTAAATTTTAGGGATTTGTAGAAAATAAAGTTTTGTCCAAAATGACCTATTTTATCAGACTGTTCCAACTGCACAGTGTAACTGTGAAACGATAACTTTCAGGTTCAGAATATCACACAATAGGCTCAGAAGGCAAATGTTCCTAACGCATAAAATAAGAGACAATTATTGAGCCCATGCCCTTGAAGCTGGGCAACACTTGTCGTGATGCGAACATTTATTAGCGCAAAGCGGTTTAGTCTAGTCTGAAAAACCAATAATCTTCATTATAGAAGGAGCGTCTGTAATGTATAAGATCGATAATCACGCATATTGGGGCAATATTCTTCATCGTGTAAGGAGGCTGGGCACCGGGAAGGCTTTGCCCTCTTCCATCTCCCCAACTGGACTATTGTCCTCGCTTAAAGGTCGGGCCGCTGTCATTGTGTCGTTCCGGTGGACCTAACGTTGTTGCTCCAAAGAGAATACCGCGGCTGTAAATATACCATACACATGAGAGAGGTTAATAAAATATACGCAACGTATAAAAAAAGCAATACGTATGAAAATGGTATGAAAAATACAATACACATACAATAAGAGATATAAAAAAAGGTAATAAGTAGTAATATATAATGAAATATATAATTTACTGTAAATATTATTAATTTAGTTATACAAGGACTCAAAATAAGGTACACATTTTAGGAATTGTATAAAAGCATCCCTTTTCAAGCATATGTATATTAATATTCTGTTTAGTAAAGCCTAAGCGTATGCGGCTTAAAGTCCAACCCGGTAGCCCTTAATCTCTTTGTTCTATAGAGCTGTCTAAACCTTATCTCTCCACTAAATGTTCTAGACAAGGCCGACTTGTGCAAATAGATTATGGACAGAGTATACCCTCTCCCTCTCTATCTATCTACCTATCTATTTCCTCTCTCTCTCTCTCTCTCTCTCTCTCTCTCTCTCTCTCTCTCTCTCTCTCTCTCTCTCTCTCTCTCTCTCTCTCTCTCTCTCTCTCGCTCTCTAATCATGCTGACCATACAAATTTCGTTCAAGGCTGACATTTAATTTAGATCAACTTGGTTTCCAACTATATCGATGTATGTATGGATTTATATAGGAAAAAAAAATATATAGTTTTTTTAATAAGCTGAGTTTTTTTTTTAAAACTAGGTCAATGGTGGAAGCACAAAGACTGTGATAAGAAAAAAAAAAGTAATTTTAACAAAATGAAATTGGACATAAAGCTTTATGATATGTTTTTGTCTTCTTTTAAGAAAACTTAGAAAGACATACAATTAAAATGCTATCAAACATTAGTCAAACATATACTACAATAGGCTTCTTTTGCTTGGTATTCATCAACTAATTAAAACATTTTTTCAACTAGAAGAAATTTAATAATAATCTTTATGTCTTGTTACCGGAGTCGTTACAAGTGATTGTCGACACCTAACAGGTGTGACATCATTAAAAAAATGACTCAATTTAGAAATACATCAGTCTGAAGTCTAAACAATGACAAACAAAAAAACGAAGTCTTAGAAGGCATTAAAATCAAACTTAGAACAATCTAATCTAAAAAATACCCAGAAAGACAGAGATTAAAAACCACATTCCTTGTGGCATTAAAACTTTTATTATAAGTCTATGGATCAGGGCCCTCGAGAGAAAAAAAAGATGCCGGTACGAGATCTTTTCTGCCCCCCCCCCCCCCCCGCCACACACACTTTTTTTAAATTAACATTCTGTTAATCAAGATAACATCTGATGGGGTTTCGTTTGTTGTTGTTTTTTTCTTCCAAAATTAAAATATACCTAAATTTGTCCATCAGCTCCAACCAACTACCATAACGGTTAAGGGCTTGATGATGATTCTTAAATGAGTCTTTTCTGGAACTTTAACTTTAGGTTCTAACCGAGTAGACGATTTCTACCAAGTACCAAATCTATCTTCATAGGATATATGTATGTATTGATCAGTGGGCTTAAACTAAAAAAAGGCGAATAGTCACAAGAACTCTAAATCCCTACATTTACCAATGTAAAATTTACTAAGCCCGAGCTGCTTGCCAATGATATTGGCAAAGGAAAGTTCGTCACTTTTTGTTATATCATCGAGGTATATTTTTTTACAATTACACATAAGTGTGATTTATCACCCCTTACTCCGTGGTCCGAGTCTAGTCTTGCAGTTTTATTAATGTTTTAAATGATGTTAAGTTACTGGTTTTCCTGGTTTGTTCAGGCAACCCATTCCATACCGGGTGCCACTCGGGAAGAAAGTGTACTTATATGCATTAGTTCTCCCGTAAGGGATAAGGAAAATGTTTTTGTCTTTATGTTTATCTGAGCAATGCAACAGGTTGTTATTGTGTTGTATTTCTAAGTTAGAATTTAAAGCATTATGTATTATTAGAATACAACTTTACTCTTTGTCCTTCTGTCCTCGAGTGTTTCTAGGTTTAGTGATTTAACTATTGGTGTATACTCTTGTCAGTTGTAAATATTCGCCAGTAATGTATGTTGTGTAGTCAAATGTAAGATTAGATCTGCTGTGGCAATGCAGTTGACACATAATTTTTTTTTTGTCTCTTGGCCTATAGATTGTATCTGTGTTCTTTAAATTGTTATGTTAAATGCGCTCTGACCTTACAGTATGTTTGTTGGCAGCGCTATACAAATGTCATTATTATTATTATTATTATTGTACAGAATCTTCCCAAAATACATTTTATTAAATGACAAAAAAAAATGTGTTTTAAATTTTTAATATTATGTCTAAAATTATGATACCTTCAACCTTCCCTCTTGGCTACCGCACAGGAAATCATTAAAGTGTAAGAGGATCCACTAACTAGCTTTGACTGCCGTACTAGTAGGATATATGCAGCGACATACTAGACTCTTACTAGAGCATAGGTTCTAAACAGGGGCGTTAGCGCCCCCCCCGGGGGGGGCGGTGAGAAGCTTTGGGGGGGGGCGCTGACATTCCCGGGGGCGATTGGGGGGGGGCGGTGAAGGGCAAGTTGGCGGTACAAACGTACCAGATATAATTTGAACACCTCAGCTATTTGAATCGATGTTTTTGGATGAAATATGATGTAAACGCAAGTGCTGCTAAATATCTGATATCCCCCAACATTAGGCATACACGTTACTAAACTAATAAGAAATAGGAATCGCAATGACTTTTCGATGAATTAGGGGTCAGTATTTGGCAAATATGGTATGCGGCCGTTTGGTCCTATTGTTGGTTCACCGGCCTGTCAACCCTGCTGACCGATCACTGTCGTCCTAACACATGCAAATATTACAGATATTTTGATCTCTTTTTTCCAAAAATGTTTATTCATGAAAAATTTCATTTACATGACCAAAATTATTATTTTACACAGAGAAAAAGGGATAGGAGACATTTATTGCATTTTTACAATTCCAAAGAGATAGAAGACAGCAGAGAATATTTAAATACTTAGTTTACCTGCACAATCTCATATATTTTACACGAAGAAAAGGAAATAGAAGAACAGTTCATACACATTTAAGGGGATAGAAGACAAAATGTTTTACGAGACAAAGAGTTTTCTAACTAACTTTAAATTTAAATTCATTCATTCTTTTTTATTTGACATTCTTGCTTAGCATCCATACATATTTAAATTAATTTAAACATATAATAAACGTAACCATCCATTATTAACTGTGAGATATTTAAAACAACATGATATGGAGAAAAATAAACCAAAGTTTGGTAGAAATTATATACATCTCGCTTCAATTGTTATATCCCTTTCGGAGTATATATTTAATGTCAACCAACAAGCGCGGTCTTAAATGTATATATATAAAAAAAACAAAGAAAGGGTCACAGATGACAAAGAAAAGTTTTACCAAGATGTCTTTTATTTGTTTCGTAGTAACAATCAGGCGATATTGATTCGGAGTAATTATACTAACTGGGTAGTTATTGTACTGCTTAAAAATATACATAATAATTCTTTAGTCATATAATATTTATATAATTTTCAAATTAAATACTTATTACAGTTTGATCATTTCAGAGTTATAAATGTAAGCTAATAATTTTTTTATAAAAGAAAAAAAATACAGAAATATTAGCTGAAATGTAACGGGTTAATTATCTCCCTTTTATTAACAAACGTTTCCACATTTGATTCAAAAGTGATGCCCAAAAAGTTATGTTTTGTAATATAACAAATATTACTTTTTTTTTCTTTATATACATTCAACATTATGGTATTCAAAACAAGATTTAATTATTAGAGGATTAAAATAATTTACGTTAAACAGTTGTAAATAAACATTTCCTGTATTAAATGTTTTGTGCATTTAAGGAGTTTATATTTTAAACATTAATAATTACAGAAATTAGGCCTACATGATATAGATCTAGTGTTATTAAATAAGTCTCCTATATTTATAAAATTAATAATACAAATAAATTTGTTTTAGAATTAATTATAGGCCGATTTATGTTTAATTAAAATTAAGTTGCGGGGCGGTGAGCGGAAAAAAATTGTAAAAGGGGGCAATGAGCCGAAAAAGGTTGAGAACCTATGTACTAGAGTATGTAGGCCTAGGCTACTAAGCTAACAGGGAGAACTGTAAGCCTGTAATGCTCATAGGTCTATATTAAAATTTGTAAGTGTCTCTAGAGAAAAATAATAAAAAAGAGATCCTAAATAATGTAGAAAATAATTAGGCCCTTTATTACAACTAAAGGGTTCATTGCATAATTAACAAAATGTTCAAGTACACATTCAAAGAATACCAAAATTAAGGGCGCCAGTGCCACGTGAGATTGTAGGAGGTTTTGGGCATATCCTCTTAGCTTAATAGTAAGTTAATAGCAATAATTTAAAATAATGGCGTAATAGCCAATTTAATTTTAAATTTTAATATTCATGGGCCCCCCTAAACTCTTGTGGGCCCCGGTACGGCGTACCGGCTGTACCCCCCTCTCGTGGGGCCTGCTATGGATAAAAAATCTTCTGTACATACAAAAAATGTTGAAATAGTAATACAGTAAGAATATAAATACACATAAATCTAATGTAAGGTGTTCCTTCAGTTGAATGTGAAATAGTAAAGCAGAATGTATATCAGTTATACCATAGACCAGGGGTCGGGAACCCATGGCTCGCGGGCCAGATGTGGCTCTTTTGATGGCTGCATCTGGCTCGCAGATAAATGTTCGATTTTTTTTTTAAATGTTTTTTTTTAGACTTTTCGATCTACATATTAATTGCATATCAATATTTATTATGCACAGAGCTAAAGTCATCTGCAGCTCAGCATCGGAAGAATTCAGAGATATATTGTACTTTTAGTGTTAAAATTACACAAAATGCACACATTTATTTGAATTTTTAGTTTTAAACATAATGTATGGCTCTCACAGAATTACTTTTCAAAATATTTGGTGTCCATGGCTCTCTCAGACAAAAAGGTTCCCGACCCATGCCATAGAGTCGCCATAGACTATAGTATACATGGACTGCTTGCTTTAGTATTTCTTCTATATGAGGACTCGAAACACTGATTTTCGGAATTTCCGATTCGTTGTTTCCTTTGCACTTCCATTTTATTGAATCGCTCCGATTTTCTCAATTGAAAAATTAAAATTAAAATCGAAAGTTGTATAAAGCAGAAATATTAAAGAAACAACGCGGAGCGTAGAAGTAATTTAAGACAGCCTTATTGGTTGCGCACGGAAAAAAAGTTGATATAAGCTCTAAAAAAAGAGCAAGCGGTCCATCTAATTATAGTCTATGGTTTATTGGCTTTCCTTGCTTTGTGTTTGATATTGATTTATTGGGAATTCAAATTCCCGATTCTAAATAAAGTAGTTGCTATAAAGTAGTTGCTTTACTTGTTCCGTTTTATTTAATAGCTATGATTTTCTCAAGTAAAATTAAAATCGAAAGTTGTATACAGCGGAAACATTTATAGATCAGTATTGAATGCGCACGGAAAAAGAATATAAGCTCTAAAAATAGAGCAAGCGGTCCATCTTGTTATAATCAATAATAATAGGAATAATAGGTCTACATGTATTCATTTAAAGTCGAAAAAAATGCGATTTAATAAATCGGAAATTGTATAGCAACTATTTTATTTAGAATCGGGAATTACAAAACAAGAAGATCAGAGTAGAAAAAACTAAAGCTAGCGGTCCATGTATATTATAGTCTATGGTTATACTTTTTTTATACCTATGTTACAGACGGTCCTTCTATAAAGAAGATAGTTGCGATCTAAGCTTATCCGTGGTTTGTGTCTAGTCTTGCATTTTGATTAGTGTTTTAAATGATGTTAAGTAGCTGGTTTTCCTTGTTTGAGTCCACTCGAGAAGATAATGTACTTATATGCATTTGTTCTTGCATATGGGTTATGAAAAGTGTTGTTGTTTTTTTTGCCGCTATATTTATCTGAGCATTGTAATAGGTTGTTATCTTATCTTATAAATTACAGACGCTCCTTCTATAAAAAAGATTATTGTAATAGTGTTGTAACACAAGGCAGTAAATTCAAATTTGTTTGACTACATTACTCTTTGCCCTTCTGTCCTCTAGTCTGTTTGACTACATTACTCTTTGCCCTTCTGCCCTCTACTCTTTCTAGTTTCAGTTATTTAACTATTTATTTTAGATTTCCGATTCAGTTACCTGTAACTCGGAAGCACTCTTGAATTTAAAACTAGAGCGGCTGTCCCCTGCCTTCTGTACCCTTCCCGCTCCCCCCGGTAGCACTCAGTGGACCGATTATCTATTAACAGTGCTAAGGCCGGAACACTACTACAATTAAGTAGATGAATAAGAAAGTCAATATAGATGAATAAATAAAATATAAAAGTATTTTTTTAATGATTTTTTTAAGAGAAGCAAGTGATATTTTTATGCAAATTTTAATATACAATTTGATATGTTTATAAAAAACTTTAAATTTAAAAAATGCTATCAATTGTTCAATAAGCCATTATTTCTTGGTGTATCTTTTTACCTGTCATCACAGTGTGTGGGTAGAGAACGTGAGAAACTACACCTGCACTTTAAACATTACAATAATGTCAAGGTCATTCGATGTTTAACCAAAAAACGAATCAGATGAACAAAACCTTTGGATCTAATCATTTTATTACAATTATAAGCAACTACATATGTTGTTTTTCACACTGTGTTAAGTGATAAAATATTTTCATAAATTCACGACTCGTCTAATCCGTTTAAATATGTATACAACCATTTTCTCTATAGATCTATGTGTCATTTTCTTTGCAGATTGTTAAATGAGAAAGTAACAAGGGAGACACATTTGCCTAGCCCCTAGGGCCTAGGAGAAAGAGTTAGCAATTGTCATAAGCCTATTACTATTACATCCATTTGCCCAACGTGTTTAAAACTTTGAACTTTTTTTTAATATTTACAATACTGCAGTAATGTAATTTGAACGAAATTAGTGTATCTCTTACTCTGTTTGGTGTAAATATATCTGTGGTATGGTATAACCACATATATATATGGTATAACTCAAGTCATTTAAATCCAAAGTTTCTTTTAACTGTGTAGCCACACATACACAGAGACCGCTCTCTGTCTCTCTTCCTCTCTTTCACTCTGTCTGTATCTCTCTTTCTCTCTCTCTCTCTCTCTTCATATATATTATACGTAGCTTCTTGGATGGATGGATGGATCGATAAAAGATAGATAAATAGGTAGGTAGGTAGCTACTCCGGTATGCAGGTTAATGGGTAGGTAGGTTGATAGGTAGGTTGATTGATAGGTAGGTAGGTAAGTAGGCAGAAAACTATAATTGACATCAAAATATATACATATATCGGCTGTATAGACAAATGTGCCTGCGTTTTAGCAAGTCACTCTACAGTTGACAATGGGCAAGCCCTGATGTATAGACTACCCAGTTAAAATAATCCAAAGTAAGTTTATACTAAATCCACTCCGTCTAATCCCACAGTTTTCTACCATGCAGCTTCTACAAGCAATGCGTGGCTTTTACTATTTTTCTTAGAAAGAGGCCGATAAAGGTTCTTTTTCCAGACTTTCTGGTTACTTTTCAAGACTGTGCAACTTTTTTCTTATCTTATATATTACAGACGCTCCTTCTATAAAGAAAATTATTGCGTCTTACGTTCATGCGTGGTCCGAGTCTAGTCTTGCATTTTTATTAATATTTAAATGATGTTAAGTCACTGGTTTTCCTGGTTTGTTCAGGCAACTCATACCATGCCCGAATGCCACTCGGGAAGAAAGAGTATTAAAATTTATATGCATTTGTTCTCGCATAAAGAATAAAAAAAATGTTTCTCTCCTTATGTTGATCTGAACATTGCAACATGTTGTTATTAGGTTGTATTTCTAAATTAGTGTTTAATGCCTTATGTATTATTACTACTTTAGTCTCTCGACAAAAACTTTTCTTGTTTCTGGTTATTTTTTAAACAGCAGAATTTTCTTAGTCTATACTCTATACTTTTGAAATGTGGCTTTCGTGACCAAAACTAAAAATCAAGACAAAAATGAAAGTATCGTCTGGACAGCTGATGACGTCACTAAACTCGTTCAACGTCAAAGGGAAAACGAGATAAGAATATCGTGAATGAATCGTATGATTCCAACTTTTGTAACAGTTGTGACTCAATCAAATTGATTTAAATAATGTGTTTGGACCAGTTTAGGAGAAAGATAAAAGTCAAGGTCATAAAAGATAGCCCTATTTCAGATTTAAAAAATCAAAGTCTAAAACAATTTCTGAAAAAATCTTAAGGTCAAGGAAATGTTTGAAAATTGTACCACGGCTTGGATATTGAAGAAGAAAAAAGTCCCGCCTACGTCTTCATTACCTCGTTCTGTTTTGTCCAGCTACCCGTATATTGTGGCTAGGTTTTAGGGAACATCTTTCAATTCGTAATGACGGGGGTGAGGAGGGGGTCAGAGGGCGTACTTCAAAAAGCAAGCCACTGTTTGTTGTGGTACTATAATACACAATCACACGTATGTCGATGCAGAAGATCAGCCTTAATTCAGTTCAGCTGGAGATCTGGTGTGAGCGAGCATTGACTCAGTGTTCAGGTAAATCTCGGTCCTCAAACTATTGCACGAAATCCTGGGAATAATGATAACGATGATCATTCATGTATCGCTTTTTCTTCCTCATGCTTTTGAATGTAGCACGAACTGTGCTCTCTATTTCTACAATTCAGTTGCCAGATGCAGGATATGAGGAAGGCACAAAAACATGTTAAAGAGACTGGTCTGTAAACTCTTCTCTAAGGACTCTTCCATCTGAGCATCCTTCATTGTTTAAAACAAGCCGTTCCATAATGCAGGCACCACACATTCAAAAAGAGCACAGTCCAAAGACTTCTTTTTTTTTTTTTGTTTGTCCAACCACACTGTGAACTGGGAGTTAGTGTTAGAGTTATTGTTAGCATTCAACAATGGCAGAAATCCACTGCAAAACTAAACGGAACATTTATTTACAACAAAGTTTTCATCACCTAGAAAATGAGAACTGCTGTTTGCTATTAGTTTGTTTACTTTGTAACACTATATAACATCTACTAAAGACAATTAAATAGTTGTAAAAGGAATACCTCTTTAGTGTTACAAAGATGTCTACTTAAGTTAACATTGTGATTATTTTTTTCAAAGGGGAATAAACCAACATTTTCATATTTAGTTCTTTATTTTTAAAATGGTTATGGCCCTTTAAACACGATTTCAATAATCGCTTACACGCATTCTAGTGTTAGTAAGCACATTTTTTATATTATTTTATGAATTTTTGAATTTATTTATGGTTGGTAAAAATAATAATTTTCTTATAATATTTTACAATTCAAATAAAGATGTAATAATAATAAATTTGGAATAATTCTAGGCTGCTTCACCATTTATTTACCGACAAGAAGCAAATTAAAAGTAGAAAAGAATGCAAGATTTACATAAACTTTCACGTTAAAAATATCTGAGTTATCTTCAATGTTATGTAGAAATCTACTTGCCTTCAGTATAAAAATACATTGTTTTAATGAATTTAAAGAAGGTGTTTTTTGTTAATTACATTTCAACATATCCATCAGCTTGACAATAGCCTAATTGCTATTTCTATTATCTACTTAGGCTACATATACGAATGTGAGAATGTTTATCTTAGAGCTACTGTCAATTACTTCATTCTGCATTGACAAAACTATAACGAGTCCACTTGTAGTTCCAATGTTGTGTATCTTTAAAATTAGCAAGAATAAAACAAAATATTAATCAGAAGCAACTGAGATATCAAATTTGAAAGGATTGTGCCAAAGTATTTTGATTCCCAAAATGTAAACAAAACAACTCTTCATGGGTATCCAGAACTGCGCAGCCCGACTAGTTCTCAAGAAGAAGAAGTCAAATGATATCAATCCTCTGCTCCGATCTCTGCACTGGCTACCCATCAACAACCGGATCTCATATAAGCTGGCTTCCCTCTGTTATAGGGGCCTGAATAACTGCGCCCCGGATTATCTTCGCTCTTGTATGGAGCTCTACACCCAGTCCCGCCCACTTCGTTCGGCATCTGACGCGCTTACTCTGCGGATCCCTCGTGTGAGGCTAGTGTCCGCTGGCGAACGTTCATTTTCCTACGCAGGACCGTCCGCTTGGAATCACCTCCCACTACAGCTTCGCCAGAGCCCTAGCTATGACACCTTCAGGAGCCGGCTGAAGACTCACCTATTTCGTCAGCAGAATTAGCGTATTACTATATATTTCGTTGTCTGTCTGTATTCTGTAACTGTCGTCTGCGCATAGAACTGTCACCAACGGGATATGCGCTATATAAGCACCGTTATTATTTATTTATGGGTAAAATACATCAGCTAAATAAAGATATGAAGTAGTGGTTAGAGATCTGTTGGATTTGAAAGTTACTCAAATGTTTTTCCCATTTTGAAATGCGCTCCATTCAGGATTAGTGAATCTTGATTTGAGGTCATTGATCTTTGTAGCAAAGCTTACTTTTCTTGGTATTTCACAGGAGATTTAGTATCTTATAAAATACTAAAAACAACATTCCCTTCATGTGTTCAAATGTTGTTGTTTTTTGTCGATGGTATTTATATTTTTTTGTTAATTTTGAGAAAAGTAGACACACTCAACTTAGATTTCTATAAGTCTGTAAAGATCGGTTGTTCTATTAGTTTTCTTTTTGAGTTGAAAAAAACCCAGCTATATGATGCTATGTATCTCAAAATTAAACATGAAAGTTACTTGAGAAGTAAAAATTAGAACTGGAAGCCATGCATGATTAATACATATATTATATAAGAACCGTTTGCAAAAAAAATCTATCAAAGACACGGAAATGACCACAAAATGGACAAACAAAAATTAAACAATTGGTCGCCAACAAATGCCTAAACTTGGAAGCAGTATCAGACTGAGGCAGATGGAGCTTTTTTTATTTCTACCACGTAAAAACCAATAGACGAGATTGGTGTCAATAGAAATCTGAGTTAATCAGAGATTACCTTTTAATTGACCTACACTAACAATGTTTTTATTTCAAGTAAAGGTACACAAATAATATAACATCCACATAAACAATGCTAGTCCACTATGATAATAATTGGACAACCTAATGGCTAATCATTTCTTTCATTATCATCAGAATCTAGTTAAATGTGAAATTTAAATAAGTAATTTCAAAAGTATCTATAGCATTATGTTTGCGTTATACGTTATACGTACGTTAATCAGGTTAAAAGGAAAGAAGTTTAAACGCAAAAAAAAATATATATTAGTGTGCCAACACATATAGACTAACAATTACTCAAAACCACTTTTAAGATATGAAAAAAAACTGTATTTATAAAGCATTAACAAAGTTTGTAGATTTGGAAGTTACATCACACATTGAAACATGACAATTAAATAATAGCTGACTAAAATCTTCACACATTGTATTCATTATATAAGAAACTGCACACAATTCAAATTCAAATTTAAAACATGAAAGATACAGCAAATACGTAAATACGCTGTTTAAAACAGCTTTAATAATACGGCGAACCTTTATGGTCCAGAGAACTTCAATAAGTTTTATTTTAACTTACCGTGTCCGACGGAGGAAAAGTAAATAATATGTTCATTGTGTTGGCCACACAATTCCCTGTGACAAGAGTAAGCCTTAATTTCCCTATCTTTACTGTCATCAAGTCAACTTTTGGTAACATGTTTATAGCAAAGCGATAAAAACATTTAAAACAGTTCATTTGTATACTTCAAATGTGCAATCGCAGTGTTTAGAAGAAGAAACAAATGAGATTTAAAATATTGTTTATACATCAATCCAGTTTTTGAAAATAAATAAACACTAAAAAATAGTGAAGTATCTTTCTCATACTATTTCTAAATGTCAAGCGTAGCAGGGTTAACAAGTTTCTGTGGCCACGGCTTACAAGGGAATAGTGTGGCCAGCATATTGCGCAGCCACAATAGTAATGTCAGACCTTTGGTACGTCTGCCAAGGATATGTTAAAGCAAATAGTATGTTCCCATTAAATTAAAACTGCGTCAGAACATAGTTTTGTAAAAAAAACTAATTTCAAAACAAGCCATCTTAGAAATCCATTGAACATTCATTTATTTAACTGAGGCATATTTCCTAATTATATTACCCAAACCATTACCATTACGCGCAAATAGGTATGTGTCTTGAATTTATTTGATATACATAAACAACAAAACCATAAACAAATTGTTATTTTATTAAAGCAGACTCTAATGAATGTTTTATCGAATGAAGAAACATACATTTCTGACACAATGTCATACACAATATAGTGTCCACAATTGGTTTTCACAAATAAAATGGCTACACATTTCAGTAAAGAATAAAATGTCCACAAATTTCTTTCACACATAAAATGTTCATACAATTTCATTCATAATAAAATGTCCATATGTTTCATTCACAAATATAATGTCCACAAATGGGCATTCACAAATATAGTGTCTACCTAATTCACAGTATTGAGCATTTGTTCAGGTGTAAAAATAAAGGCATAAAGAATCATGCATAACATGCAGACGTTGGAGTATTTATTATACAAGGCATTATTACAGAACCCTCCCCATGTCTCCACTTTCTGTCTCTCTGTCTCCCTTTGTTTCACTATCTCTCTCTGTCTGTCTTTATGCTTGTTTTCTATCTATCTATATTCATAGGTTCTCAACGGGGGCGATATCGCCCCCCGGGGGGCGGTGAGAAGCTTTAGGGGGGCAATGACATTCCCGGGGGCGATTGGGGGGCGGTGAGGGGCAAATGGGCGGTACAAACGTTCCTGATATGATTTGAACACCTCAGCTATTTGAATCGATTAGTTTTTGGATGAAATGTGATGTAAACGCAGTTGCTGCTAAATATCTGATATCCCCATCAATATCCCCCTACAGTATGCCTACATATTATTATATTAATAAGAAATAGGAATCGCAATGACTTGTCGATGAAGTAGGGGTCAGTATTTGGCAAATATGGTGTGCGGCCTGTTGGTACTGTGGTTGGTTCACCGGACTGTAAACCCTGCTGGCCGATCACTGTCGCTCTAACATTAATGATATTATGAGATGTTTTACCGAGATGTCCTTAATATGACTCCTTAATGAGTTTGTAGCCCTCACGGATGAAGTGGTACTAACATTAAACGGTATAAATAAGTTGTAATCATACAAACTAGGTAGTTATTGTAATGCTTTAAATTATACATTAAAAATTCTTTTGTCATATAATATTTATATAATTGTCAAATATTTTGTACAGTTTAATCATTTCAAAGTTATAAATTGTAAGCCATTTATTTTCTATAAAAGAAAAAAACACAGAAAAATTGGCTCAAATTAAACGGGCTAATTATCTCCCTTTAATTAAAAAAATGTTTCCACATTTGATTCAATAGTGATGCCGAACAAGTTCTGTTTTGTAATATAACAAATATTACTGATTATTAGACCAAAGGCTTTTGCAACCGATATTGAAACAAAAATAGACAAATTGCTAGCAATCAGTGCCATCAACACATCAGGCTGTAACATCCTCATGTGTTGTGTAACCGATATTATCTCCTCTTGTCAGCGTTAGCTCCTACAACAACCCTGGGATGTACTTAAATATCCTACTTCATATATATATAACAACTCAGCTTGTAGACATATATATATATAGTTTATTTACTACACACAATATAGTTATAAAAGTCGTTGTTAACACTTAGTAACATTCAATCCAATAGTTCGAAGTATCTCATACACAATCTCTTCATGACTCTATCAAAAAATACATCTCTACAAACTTCATAACAATATCTCTAGCGATCTCTTTGTCCCTTCGATATTACACATACGCTCTTGTTTTTCTATCTTCTCCTCTCTCTCCCCTTCTCATTACCCGTGTTTGTACAAAACTGGTCAAACGACTGTGCCCAACACAGTCCTGGTCGCAATGATCGGTCACGGTCTACTGACCAACATTAACAGTCGTTACACAGGCAAAAGATTCACATTAATATTGATTTATTTAAACTTCAAGCCTTTTGATTAGGCAATTTTAATTTTTTTATCTATTACTTCTTACAATATGTTTCCTTTTCAGTATTTTTAAAGATAATTAAGCACACAAAAGTCTAGTCCGCCTAAACAAATTGCGGAAACTATAGTCCAGACGGGCGGAAAGGGGGGGGGGGTAATGGGCGCTAAAAGAAATTGGAGGGGGGGGCGGTGAGCGGGAAAAAAATTTAAAAGGGGGCGGTGAGCCGAAAAAGGTTGAGAACCTATGAATCTATATATATATATATGTGTGTGTTTCTCTCTGTGTCTGTCTTTCATAAACGTCGTCTATACTGTTCGATATCTCGTTCCATACCACATATCATACACAAAGAAATTCGTTTTCTACAATATTTCCTCACATCGCTCTCGTCTATCTCTCCCCTTCCTTTCTCCCTCTCTCCTTCCTTTCTCTCTCCCTCTCTCTCTCTCCCCTTCCTTTCTCTCTCCCTCACTCTCCCTCCACTGTCTTTCGTTTTTTCACTTTCACTCTCTAGAGAAGGCTTTGATGATCGTGAAATTAGCATAAAGACAATGATAATTATTTACGTTCATATTTCAAGTATAAACATACGTTGAATAGCATAGTACAAAAAAAAAATAAACATAAGAACTCACAAAATATACAATGTCTGTATTTTAAAGAGACAGAAGTCACTGGCATCTTTTCATACATGTACTTTATACACAGGAAAACATAATGCTCTACCTTACATGTGACCTGTTTGCAGGTAAGAAGGTGTGGAAAGAGAGTGAAGGAGAGAGAACGAGGAAAAGAAAAAGCTCGCTCTCCAACTCACACTTCTAAATGAGAATTCCTGAACACATATGAATGCACGTGCAAGCACACGTGACTAAGTGAAAGTTCAATTTTAAAGTTCGTTTATTTTAACTAATCGACATTTTTTTAAAATCTGTGACACATTCGGGTCTGTCAATAAAGGCATAATCTAAACGTGGTGTAACTTGCATTTAGTTGAAACAATTATCTGTTACAGTATCTTAGGATGTATCTGACTTCATTGATTTTCATGAATAATGTGTAGCCGCCTATGAAATGAACTTATAAAGACAACTACCAAATTATTTCATCGAAGGAAATCTGTCTGTGGCTATATTGTTTCTGTTCTCTGCAAATATCATAAGTCCTAGTACCGTCTTTACAAATGGCAAATATAAAGTAAAGTACCCGTCATACCATAGGGCCGGTGAAGTAGCGTTCACCAGTTCCAGTGACCACGACATACTAGGGTGTGTGTGGCCAGCACAATGCCCAGCCGCCTTTACTTTACCGCATCGAATGTCAGGAACCCTCAGAGCTGGGTAGACTCAAGGACACCCTCGAGTCCATGGAAAAAAAAATTCTAGCCTTCACCAGAATTCAAATCTAGGACCTTTGGTACGCCAGTCTAACGCTCTGTCGCACGACCACCGTGTCCCGTAATGGCAAATATAGACATAACATTTATTTATAGAAATCTAATATGTTAAAAAAAATATTTTTTAAAAACAAAACAAAAAGAACAATAAACCCAAATTATTGACAGTTATTATGTTTTACCTATGAAATAATGAATAATCGGCTTGCAATTTTCTAATAATTGGCCTTTAAAAACTTTCGTTTTATTTCAATTTGAAGACCAAGTGAAGAGGTTTTTCTCAAAGGAACGAGATTTGGAATAGCCTCATACGGCAGTGACGTATCACAAGGGAAATAAATAAATAAAAATAGACGCTATAAATCTATATTTAACCATTTTGTTAAAAATAAGAACCGGGAAAAGATTCAAAACATGTGGCAATAGATTCAAAACACGTGACAATATTCATTTTTCCTAGTCGGAATCCTTTATGTTACGTCACTTTCCTATATTGCCGGAAATAAAAACATCTCAAATGGCTACGAGATTTGGAGTATTCCTCCGAAAAACACACACATTTAATTGCAAATATTGAACTAATTACTTAAAATTTATCTTTGATATTATGTATAAATGTTTTTTATTAACATTCAGATACTGAATACACTATTTACTATCAAAATCAAATGTTAACTCAATTTTGATAAAAAGCTCTTCACTTGGTCTTTAAGATTTTTTTAAAATTTGTAACTACACTACAAAAAGGTGTTGTGGAGGGGGTGGGAAAGGATGTTTATCCCCAAGAACTATTATTTCAAATTAAAGAAATCTATAGTTTTTAAATGTTATAAAACCATTATTGAAGAAATGGTTATGTTGAAGACTGGCTAGCAAAAAGCTTTAGAAAAGGTCATTCTAACACTTAACAAGATATCACAACGCGTGTTTGTGTCTACTAACAAGTAAATTATTATTTCTAAATGAATATTTTATTTTATCACCGATGAAATGAAAACAAAAGAAAGAAAAACTGGCTTGAAATGGGAGAATAATATGATGGCCAAATATTGAAATCCTTAGTAATGTACAAACAAATGTTTTCATTCCAATAATGTTACTTGATTTTTACAATAAAAAGAATTATTCACATGTAAAACAAACAGTAAAGTTTTAGAAAGATTTGTTCTGTTATAAAATACAGCTGGTTCACTGTATTGCGTTGTTGTCATATCTAAAATATATTTGGCAGAAGTCAATGTGGAAAATGTGAACCGCAGATCAAAGAAACTTTGTCACAAAGGACATTTATTTTCTCGATTCCCCCATAAGTTCCAGAAATCTCTTGTTCCTGCAAAACGTGGAAGCCTTGTTGTGTGACGCAGAATATAGATTTGGCGTTCAACGAACCAATCAAAGTCTATTCATAGAACAAGCGCACTTTTATCTTTGGTTTTCGTTGTAATAGCGAGTGTATGGGAGAATGGGAGGGGGGGGGGACTGTACAAATGAGTTCTTCTGAAAATAATCCGTGACGTCACCGCCTAATGCTGATTGGTAGAGGATGGCGGACGTCTTTGAACATACAACTATCTGCTCGAATCTGAAGAGAAGAAAAAAAAAAAAGAAATTTTACTTTTATTAATTCTGAAATTTTAAAATTGATGATTTGAATAATAATAAATATGGCTATAACAATTTCTACTTATATTGAACACATACGGTTTAAAATGTAAAAAGTACAAAACATTTAGTTTACAAAGCGTGAAAGACAAAAGTAATATTGTTCAATTTCATTTAGTATCCACTGTAAACCAATGGGCCGTATTGCTGGTGAGAGTTAACACCCTTGCCCCTTATACAAGTCAATATTTTATGACTGACTTGTAAATTAGTCATAAAATATTGACGTATAAGGGGCAAGGGTGTTAACTCTCAGCAGCAATACGGCCCATTAATTGATTGAAGATCAATAAAAAAAAATTGGATTTTTAATTGATCCAAATAATTCAAGTAAATTAAAAACTGTCTCTACACTATTGTTTTCGTCATATTGGGTGCTCGTCTAATAGATCAACATATATTTTAATATATTTGTATGAATTATAACAGTGAATTACCAACTTGTAAAATTATAATAACATATAAATGGTTAGGTTAGGGTTCTGCAGCCTAAGGCACGCATGCCAGACTTGGCACGCAGGGCAATGTTCAATTGCACGCGTTGCCACGCTGAATGATTTAGAAATCCTTCTTCGGCACACTATTATTCAACGGTAGCCGGCCCATGGGTTTTGGTGTGTTATAAGACAGAAACACTTGAAAGAAATTGGCACTTAGCAATATGTTTTTATAATATTCTAAATTTCATTTAAAATTATTGAAGTTTTTAACTCAATTGCGCTCGCGATTATGTCCCTCTAATTGTATTCCATGCATCATTTTTTTGTTTATTTGATTGTTTCTTTTGTACAAGGCTCTTAATTTTAGAGTGTGCTTTTTTCTTCTAATTAATACATCGTACTGTTTTTAAAAAAAAATTCATACTACCGTTGTAAATGTTTAAAAGGCTAAAACATAAAGCATCATCTCGGCTTCCACACTACTTCTCATAAGTATCCTTAGAATATTATATCGCACTAAGAATGATTATTACTACGGAAGTCGAGATGTTCCATAACTTGAAACTGTGTATTTTCTCGAGCGAAATAAAAGGCATTCTGACCAGTATCCCATAATTGAAACAGCTGAGTCAACAGCAGACGGCGCTTCGGTCCATGGAGCACACGCACACATTTGTTGGCGGTGAAAGATCTGCTGGCTCAGTTTACACATGTTACCGTCTGCATCTAAAGAAGTTTGCCCTCTTGTTTATAACTACACATGTTACTGACTGCATCTAAAGAAGTCTGTCTTCTTGAGGGGTTGGCAACCTACGTAACGCATACATAAATTTGGTTCGCACAGTGATTTTCAATAGCACGGAGAACAATCCCCCTCCCCCCCCCCCCCCAAAAAAAAAAAAAAAAAAAAAAAAAAAAAAATTTTTTTTCAATATAAGTCAAAACAATGCAAGTCAACATAATTAATGGCTGCTGCGTACAACTGACGGCCATATTAATTTTGTCTTGTATTAGTAACATGTCGCTATTTGTCTCTTTTGTAGGTGGAAATTGCATTTTTGTAAAAAGTTATTGAACGATCCTGAAATTATTTTTAGTGATAAAACAGAAAAATAAAGAACTGTACTCTTCAGTTTCGGGAAATAGACTTCCGTTTGTATTCAATTAGACCAATAATAACAGGCATATCACTGATTTGGTTGAAGGTTTAACAGTTAAACAAACGACATGATTAAATCAAAGTATTGTATTTATTATTGCCATGGGTGAAAGCGTTGACCTGATGACTTGGCACCTCTATTTATCGTCGCACATTATTTCGAAAATAATCTTATTTTTTTACGTCCTATTACTTGTTAACTTTTTGAGACACAACCCATTCAGAGGACATTCTGCCTTCAATTGTAAGCTATTTCAACAATGAGAACATCAATTTGAATACATTATTATGTGTTACAACAGATTGTCATTATGCAATGCAACGAAAGTATTTGTCAAACTTCTTGAGTACCACAATGGACGCCGACAGTTAAACTTCAAGTGCATTATATATTAAACAACGTAGGGAAAGTTGAACCCAGTATGTTTATTGACAACTTTTTAAAGTAAAGTCATTTTATATCTCTAATTATATCTTGAAATTACTACCATAATACTGCATTTGTTAAAAGAAATAATAACTAATAAAGAGTTTTAGTTATCTAACAAAAACATAACTTGTTTGGCATCACTAGTCGGAACTAGAACTATTATTAAATTTAGAAACCTCAATTTAGTCAATGGACATAATTAACTTTCATTTTTCTATTGTAATATTTCTTAATATGTTTTTAATAATATATATAAATCAATATATGGCAAACAACTTTTAAATTTTAAAAGCGGATTTAAATTTAAAAAATACTTGAAAAAGCTATAAATATTTTATGATTAAACATTGGATATGTAGATTTTAAACAACGAATAAACTGCTTATTTGGATTAATTAATTGCACACCTTTTCCATATAATTGCGATATATACCAACGCTCTTTTAACGTCGTTTCTCAGATCTCAGCATTTCGGCTAAGATAAATTGAAATTAAGAGCTGATCTAAGAATATGGATATCCCCTACAGAAGCGGTCATCTGTTTGTAGAAAATTACACATTGTTGAACTTTCTGCTTTTGGTTCAACGTACATTAATTATCAAGACTTTCTCTCACATAAAAGTGGTCTTAAGCCCCCACAAAGAAAGTCGGCTAAGGCTTAAAAGTAGCTTTATGTGCGAATCTTAAAGTGAACAAATAGTAGGCTTACCGGATGTTTGCGCAGAGCAACGCAATGATAAAGATCACATTAATTGATACGCAGACAAATTACTAATTACATTCAAAGGAGTTATAGTTTAGTTATACGGCGTGACATAAATAATGTCTAATAATTAAAACATATGGTCGAGCAGGTTAAATTTGAGACTGTTGGCACGCTGAATGAATTAGAAATCCTACCTTGGCACTATTATCAAAAGGTTGCCGACCCTTGCTGTAGTTCATTTCACGGAGCTCAATTGTCAAAGCAATTACGTTTAGTAAATAAAAGATGTATTGTGCTATTGTGCTATTGTGCTATTGTGCTATTGTGCTATGTTTCAAATAAATAAAAGATGTATTGTGCTATTGTGCTATGTTTCAAATAAATAAAAGATGTATTGTGCTATTGTGCTATTGTGCTATTGTGCTATTGTGCTATTGTGCTATTGTGCTATTGTGCTATGTTTCAAATAAATAAAAGATGTATTGTGCTATTGTGCTATGTTTCAAATAAATAAAAGATGTATTGTGCTATTGTGCTATGTTTCAAATAAATAAAAGATGTATTGTGCTATTGTGCTATGTTTCAAATAAATAAAAGATGTATTGTGCTATTGTGCTATGTTTCAAATAAATAAAAGATGTATTGTGCTATTGTGCTATGTTTCAAATAAATAAAAGATGTATTGTGCTATTGTGCTATGTTTCAAATAAATAAAAGATGTATTGTGCTATTGTGCTATGTTTCAAAACCGCCACTCAAGACTTTGCCATTAATAATCCTTATTCTAACAATGATACATAAACCTAAATCTGACCTTCATTTATTTTTATTGGTTTTGTTTTTTAATATACTTTTTGGGTTTTGGTATGATACTTTTGTAATTTGTATCTAGTCGTTCATTGGGGGCGTGAAGGGAATTGAGTGCATTGAGGATATGAAAGCATTGAGGAAATTGCTGGCATTTTGATGGCATTGAGGGCATTGAGAACGTTGAGGACGCTTAAGTGTATTGTTATGTTAGTGTTTAATCATTTCTCTTATGTTTACTCGTTTGAGTGAAGTTGAAACACAGACTAATGTTGTCCAAGAATCGAACATTACTTGGCTTAGATGCATTTAGAGCCCATTTGTAGTTTTAACTTTGCCTGGGGTGAAGGGGGAGGGGGTGATAGTGGAAAGGAAGGCAATTTTTAAATCTAGGCGAAATCGTGCCGTGGGTTGCCCACACAATGACTTCGTATGCCCTGACTTTCTAAAACTGATGTGCACGCACAGATTCTTCGAGAGACGTTTGCGAAAAGAAAGAGAAGTTATTTTTTTCTCTGATACTACTTGCAAAATTTGACTGAGATGTACTGCGTACCAGACAGGCTGAATGAATCTCTGTATATCTTACGGCAAAACTTGAAATAGCCAATTTACGTGCAAGAGGGCGCTCGCATTCGAAATGAACAAATAGGACACGTGTTCCAGACCTAATTACATATTCCATGCTACAGAGGAAGGCTAAAAAAAAAGTAAAAAATAAAGAAGCTTTCTGAGATTTTCTTACGATGTGGCGATGTGGCGATGTGGCTGTGTTGAAAGACCGTGTTGGTATACACTCACCGACGCGACTCCTCCAGGTCAGAGAGTTTGCCGCTATGTGCCGGGTCCCTTAAGTAAACAAATACACCGCGGTAATTATCTCGTGAGAGGAGGGGGGAGGGTGGTAGCCTTGCTGAGGAGTGAGTAGAATAGGGGGTGGGGGAGTGGTGTTGGGTGGTGGAAGAAAGCGGGTATCTGTATACATGAAAAATGTTGCTTTTTGGTTAGCTAGATAACGATACGCCCCGCCCCCACTCCCCACCCCCTCCATCCCTCTCCACCATATTTGTTTCTACACGTCAGTTCTGGGGAGGACCTCCTGGACAATATTATATAAATATATTGGCAAAATAACACGCGGAGTTTATCCATGAGGATAAACGATCCAGGGTATATAAAAGCGCGTTGACGTATCCATGTATTGTCAGTCTGTTTTATTGTGTATCTCCGATACGCATTCAGCATTATACGCGGTGTTATGACAGAAGGTTCTAGTCATTTGGTGTCATCAAGGGATCAAATACAGCAGCTGTTTGCTGAATAGAACTGTTACATTTGTTTCGCCTCACAATGTGTAGACTCTTAAGACAGAATTTTAAAATACATGAAATCATGTGTATATAAAAAGACGGCCTCTTTAATATTCTAAGTGGGCCTCCATTATTTCGTTATATTATTACATTGTACATCCTACGGCGCTTCTTTTTTTTCATCATTGTATTGGTTTTGATTTAACTCAACTGAGAATCTCGATTAATTAGCCTTATGGTCTAGAGCAGAGGTCAGCCACCTTTTGGTAATAGTGTGCCAAGGTAGGATTTCTAATTCATTCAGCGTGCCAACATCATATATGTCATTCTGCTCTAGCACTCAATTTCTTGTAGACGAGATTTAAGTGAACAATTACAGAGAATTATGGGTAGAATTATAGATATTTATAGGAACTATGTTATAGGTTCATAGAGAAAAAGTGAACGATTACAGAAAGGTAGGCTATAGTAGGCTAACTATTGCATATAGCCTAGTTATAGGAACAATATAGAGAATAATTTGAACAATTACAGAGAATTATATGAAGAATTACAGAGAATAAAGTGAACAATTCAAGAAATGTAGGCCTATAGTAACTATTGTACATAGTTATAGGAACAATATAGAGAATAAATTGAACACGTACAGAGAATTGTAGGAAGAATTACAGAGAATAAATTGAACAATTACAGAGAATTGTAGGAAGAATTACAGAGAATAAATTGAACAATTACAGAGAATTGTAGGAAGAATTACAGAGAATAAAGTGAACGATTACAGAGAATTATGGGAAGAATTACAGCTATTTATAGAACTATGTTATAAAATTTTAAATACATTAGATATATAGAGAAAAAAGGAAACAATTACAGAAATGTAAAGAAACTATTGTATAGAATCATTGGAAAAATTACAAAAACTTTTGAATTTTAGGGAAATTATAATTTTTACTGAGAAAAGTATCAATAAAATACCAACGGGCAACAAATGTTTTTCCAACTGGGTTTTCAATTAAGTCACAAAGTCAAATTTTAACGTTTCGAAAAATTATTTCTTATAGTGTTAAGAACATCCTTTGAGGTTTACGTCTGCTGTTTTCTTGATTCAACAAAGAAAAAGAAAAAACAACAGCACTAATGATAGACAGAGTTGATTGCTTGCAGGTTTGTGAGACAAGAGAAACATGTGAGCCAGGGAGATGATACATTCCGGCAGACTTCAAAGGTTAGCTTCACTGCACACGTGGCCCACATATTGCCTGGTGGTCAACGTGCACGCGCAGATCTCGCGGAAGCACTCAAGCGTGTCGCTTCGGTCCACCTGCGTAGGGTCAGTTCAGGCAACGAATAATCCATTAGGGAGGGGGGGATTTGGATGGAGGAGATATTTGGTTATTGTTGTTGTTGTGTAGATAATATTAGCTATTGGTGAAGAAAATGCAGTTTACTAAACAACTTCCAATAGATGCTAAGTTAACAGAAACTGATTTTACAAATATTAGCTTTTTACGACGCCATTTCGCCTTTTTTTCTTAAACGTTTTGAATGGATCTATTAAATATATTAGAGTGCTTAGAACCAGTGGCGTAGCCAGGTTTTGACGCTAGGGGGCGCGAAATTTTAGGCAAAAGGCCCCACTTTTAGCAACTTTTCCAGATTAATAGAATAACTTAAAATTCGTACGTATCAAGTATTATAACAAAACCCTGTGCCTCAGGATACACACTGTATAATAGTGCAGTTTTTATTTAACCATTCACGATTCTTTTTCTAGCAGCTAATAGTGATAGGAATTTCTGCAAAATTGATTGCATTTACTGCTCATTTTCGAAATGAATATCTAGTATCGAAAAGTATTTATAGAATCAACGCGAATGCTCTATAGCGCGGGTCGGCAACCTAAGGCACGCGTGCTAGACTTGGCACACAGTACGATTTTTAGTGGCACGAGAAAGACTTCGAAGAATATTGTTTAATACAAGTGAAAACAACGTAGATCAGCATACTTAGCGAATGCTGCATGGCGAACTACATGGAAATCACACTGGACGTCAGTAGTAATATTAGGTCACATTTGATTATCATCCCACCTCTCACCTCCACCTCTCACCTCCACCTCTCACCTCCACCTCTCACCTCCACCTCTCACCACCACCACCATCACCACCTGCCACCACCACCACCGCCCCTCCACCGCTCCACCGCCCCCTACACCCAATAATCCTCTCGACATGTAGTACACTAACATTTCATGACCTTCCGTTCACGACACGTTGTATTGTTCTCCCCCTACCCCCTGAAATGTATAATTGAAAAAGACCTTGCCTCCCCTACCCCCTGAAATGTATAATTGAAAAAAGACCCTGCCTCCCCACCCCCCTGTATAGTTGAGATGACTCACGTTATATATCTTTACTTCCCTCCCACCCCCGTTAGCTATAGGTGTTCATGTATTAATGTGTTCATTACATTTTTAAATAGTTTTTTTTCCACTTTGTAATTGAGTTCTCTTTATTACTTATGTGTGTATATATATATATATATATATAATAATTTTTAAAAAACAATATTAATCGAGACACAAAACGAAAAATTGACAAACGAAAAAATGAAACCAAAGTCGTCTTAAATTTTATTCTTTTATTGTACTTTTTTCAATTCCAATTCATCAAAGGCTTTTAAAATATCATGTTGTAAGGATAACAAACGTTCAAAACATAAACGAGTCATAGTAATACCGGAATTGGTAGGAAATTTCTATCTTTAATCAATATGTTATTTCAATCGCATAGGTTATTCACGCATAGGTTATTCACCTATGTCCACCGCTATTACGGTCATTGACCCTTGAGATCAATAGTAGAATATTCACATTTTGTCACTCTTCACACACACACACACACACACACACACACGTATCACACACACACACGCATTTCTTTTCCCCTATACAGACATCTGTTTATTTCAAACATCCCAACCCAATCAATAAACTATTGTACTGGTTTATCTATGCACTGTAGGTTATTAACCTTTTTTTGTACTATCATTTTTCTTTTTTCCGCCATTCAGACATATCTATGCAGTGTAGGTTATTAACCTTTTTGTACTATCATTTTCTTTTCTTCCATTCAGACATCTGTTTAATTCAAGCCTCCCACCCAATCGATAATACCAACATTTCACTTACTATTATCACGTTTCCCGCCAGCTTATCTCTTTTTTCCCACAGCTGTTACAATAACAATGACCTTCTGACATTGACACCCTCGACACAAATCTCTATTGATTATTAAAAGCGGGGTTATATCGACCATCTTTTTAATTATCAGGCAGAAGGATACGTCTTTTTTTTTTTGAATTACTACCATAAAGCTGTATCCGACAGATATTGATCCTAATCCTAAACTATTATTCCTGAAAACGTGCTTTTTTTTTGTTGACCCATGGTATTCATTAGCTTTACAGCTGTTTCGTAGGGTTTCTATCGGCAGCTCTTTATGCCAGGGACTCACCCTTTTTTTTCGATGAATTCAAAGATGACAGTAACAGAGGGTATAAAATACGACCCATCATATCGATCACATTTTCCCAAAGGCTATAGTAGTATTGCTGCCATTTTGTCACCACTAGACAAAGTAAACAAACAGCACGCCCGCTATAATTATTTTAAGCGCTTTAGTATTCTTTTATAGTTCTTAATAAAGGGTACCATTAAAATATTTTAGAACCAGTGTATTCACATTTCATTCATACCTACAGCCTAACCACTGGATCAATAATAATTTGAATGTATAATGTCACATGTGTTTATATAGTAGAATATTCACATTTTGTCACTCTTCACACACACATACACACACACATACACACACACACAATATTTGTATCACACACACACAAACACACACACACACACACATTTCCATACAGACATCTGTTTATTTCAAACATCCCAACCCAATCAATAAACTATTGTACTGGTTTATCTATGCAGTGTAGTTATTAACCTTTTTTGTACTATCATTTTCTTTTCTTCCATTCAGACAGCTGTTTAATTCAATCCTCCCACCCAATCGATAATGCCAACATTTCACTTACTATTTTCACGTTTTCCCTACACACACACATACATACAGACAATCACATTTACAAACGCACACACACACACACATACAGACAATCACATTTACAAACGCACACACATACATACAGACAATCACATTTACAAACGCACACACGCACATACATACAGACAATCACATTTACAAACGCACACACACACACATACATACAGACAATCACATTTACAAACGCACACACACACACACATACAGACAATCACATTTACAAACGCACACACACATACATACAGACAATCACATTAACAAACGCAAACACACACATACAGACAATCACATTTACAAACACACATACACACACACAAACACACAGTATTTTTATCTCTCACACACACACATACATACAGACACTCACATTACTCATACTGGCATACAAATATGCACACAGGCCCGTCAGACCATATTTACATTGTCACAGCTGTTTCTCTGCAAACGCTCCTTCTATAAAGAAACTTATTGCTTCCTACGTTCATCCGTGGTCCAAGGCCAGTCTAGTTGCATTTTTTTATTAATGTTTTAAATTATGTTACTGGTTTGTTCAGGCAACCCATTCCATATGAACCTTGCAGCTCGTTTTATTTTTTTTTTGTAATTTTTTTTAAAATGTTTTCGTAAAAGTATTCAGGCAATTTTAAAATTTTAATAGTTAACACATGCATCAGTCTAAACTAAAATATTCAACGTGTCTCTGATGGCATCCTTTTTAACTTTCTGTTATACAGAAGACATAGTCATAGTCCCATGGTTCTTTTAGGAACACGTGGTATCCAATATGGCGGAAGGGATGTATCCAAGGGGAGTAATCGTGTAATTATTATTTTTTGTCATTATTACCATTGTATTTTTTTTTTCTTTTTGTTGTAGTAAGACAGGGTTAAGCATTTTTATTCTAAACTTAAAATGTTTCAGCTATTAGTATATATATTACGAGCTCTAAATTTTCACATAATAGTGAAGGGTGATATTCTTTTATAGAATTATTATACACTAATGCAATTTTGTTTTCTCTTTTTGATATTATAAGACATGTAAATCTTGAGTAATTTTTAATTTTAACTTTAAGAGTTCGCATGTTATTTTCTTTACGATTGCACTAGATGTATAAACTTTTATATACTGTATTTAATCAAGTAATTATTTTCTTTAGCACAATTAAGGGAGCCAGAAATATTGAATAGATTAAAATCAAGGGTAGCAATCGTGTAATTAGTTGTTTTAATTTTTGTAAAATTTATATTAATCTTGTCTTAAGTTAATGGGTTTTCAGGGTGATTTGCAGCTCGTTGTTTTCAACTAAAGAAATACCAGATAGTAGATACGCTTCTAGAATCTTCAACATATATTGATACACATCTGTCGAGCTTTATGAATAGTCATAATAACTGGGTGAGTAACAGGTTCACAATAGTAACAAGACAGTCTTTGTTAAACAAAAAATCACCATATACACAGTTAAATATAAAAGAGTATATTAAACTAGCTTCCATCTTTCTTTTCGTCACAGAGGTGTCCCTGAGTCTGCCCAGCTCTGATAGGTACCTGACATTAGTTGGGGTAAAGTAAAGTCGGCTGGGCATTGTGCTGACCACACATCCCCTTTTATGCCGTGGCCACAGAAACTGGTGAACGCTGCTTCACTAGCCCTATGATCAGGTTGGTCCGAAGGGTACTTTACTAAGTCATGTTTTGTTTGTTATTATTGTAAACGTGTAACGTTAGTATGAAAACATGGGTGTCATTTATTTATTGCATTCAATTCATTAAAGAATAAAAGTGGGGAAAAAGAAATGTTTGTTTCCTTTGTCTTTATTTCATCTAGTACATCTAAGTCCAATGTTTTCATTGCCCTAGTATGTATAAAATAGTTGTAATTTTAAAGTTATTTTGAAATATTAAGTTAACCCAATGGATTCGTTGTAAAAACAAATAAGCTCCAGAAGATCTTTTACGTCTGCTTGCTCATCAATTAGGCGCTGACAAGATTCTTGCAGAGATATGATGACTTTCGTAGACCTACCAAGTATCTGAGCTAGCCCTTCAGTATCCGCTTCCACAAGTTGCTAGATAAGACATTGAAAATAAAAATTATATTTATTATTTATTTATTTTGTCTATAAGATGTAATAATTTGGTAGTATCTTACATGCATTTCATCTTCATTCAATAATACAACACAAGCGAGGTCTACTTTGATTTTCTCAATGACTGAAGATAAATCACAGTCTTTACGGCCACATTCTAATACAGCGCCATCTGGGTGATCGTAACTCGTAATGGCTACACAGGGAAAAAATAATGGAAAATTGAATTTTTTACTGTATCATGACTACACTGTTGGTTTCTGTGATCTAGCTACATGACTTTAGGTGACCAAGACTATCATGGCTTTAGGTTGACCTCACCCAAGACTATTAAAACTGTTAGGGAAATATTTTTTTTAAATTTTTTTTTCTCCCAAGAGTCCAGAGGGAAGAGTTTACAATGCTATCACTCGCATTTAATCAGGGGAAGTAATTGGGAAAGTAAAGGTGTTGAGGCGCTTTGCTGACCACACTATCCCCACATTAATGTAAAGGATTTAAAATATAAAAATAATCTACATATTGTAAAAGTAGATTGGATGGATACTTTAAACAAAACAATTTTGACTTTGACTTTAAAACATAAAAAATCGATAGAAAATATATTAAACTACACCTACAAGAGTGTGGAGGCATCCATTCGCTTCGACCGGGTAGCAACATGAACACTGTGTTGTCTGGTAAGAAGGAGAAATATTCCTCATCAATTTCTGTTCCATCCTCTGCAAGAACGACTGTGACAGGAGGATCAATTTGGAGTTTTTCACAACCTTCAAACGTAAAAAAACAACAAATACCAAACAACAACAAACAAACAAAACAACAAGAATAAAATAATTGATAGCTTTTAATTTACTTTATTTATTTATTTTTTATTTTTTTACCTTTGTTTTTAAGCTCTTGAAATGATGAGACAGTAAATCCTTTTGTGACAATTCTTTCTTTATCCCAGACTTTAAACGGTCTATACTTAGGTTCACACATTTTTAAAAATGTGATAATCCTTTAAAAATAAATATAAAAATAGTCAAACTTGGTTACCTACCCTTGCCAATAATATTGGCAATATAATATTTGTTGACTACGCCTAGTTTTCTTTTTAGCGTTCCCTCTTTCTAACTCCCACTCTATCAAAATCTTATAGAACTACAAAAACTCTTATCTTCAACTCCCTTGTCAGCTGTTACATTCGCATTATTTAAAAGAAATATTTCCTTCCACGAAGGAAATAGAGACCGGCTTGTAATTTTTTTTCTCCCTCTTCGAAAAAAAAAGTCTCCCTCTTGAAAAGAAATATTTCCTTCCACGAAGGAAATAGAGACCGGCTTGTAATTTTTTTTTCTCCCTCTTCGAAAAAAAAAAGTCTCCCTCTCGAAAAAATTTCTTCCCTGGCATCCTTCTTTCTCCAATCATCTTGTAATTTTTTTCTCCCTCTTCGAAAAAAAAAGTCTCCCTCTCGAAAAAATTTCTTCCCTGGCATCCTTCTTTCTCCAATCATCTTGTAATTTTTTTCTCCCTCTTCGAAAAAAAAGTCTCCCTCTTCGAAAAAAAAGTCTCCCTCTCGAAAAAATTTCTTCCCTGGCATCCTTCTTTCTCCAATCATCTTGTAATTTTTTTCTCCCTCTTCGAAAAAAAAGTCTCCCTCTCGAAAAAATTTCTTCCCTGGCACCCTTCTTTCTCCAATCATCTTGTAATTTTTTTCTCTCTCTCTTCGAAAAAATGGTCTTCCCTGCCATGTCTTTATAACAGGCAAATCGTTTAGCATATCTACACTCCTAACTCTAAAACGGTGTGTACATTACACGTCACCAAGGTTTTTGCAAGTAACGTTCTTTAGAGATATCAAAGGCCAAGTTGTAAACCTAAAGTTATCCCGACTGACCCTCATGTGAATTGGGGAAAAGTAAGGCATAAAAAAAAAATAATTAGTTTTATCTAGTTTGGGGTTGATAGTATTGTAAAGAGCTTTGTAAATCGCTAAAATTAGTTTGAAGGAATTGTGATAGCTAGTTTGGTAATATTCTGTAAACTTTATAACAGTGAAAGTTAGGGAGAGATATGGGAGGGTTTTCTTCAAACTGACACCTGGGTCAGTTGGAGAAAAGGGAGAAGCTGAAAGTAATTAGTTTGATCTTGTGTGGAGGTGATAGTGATGAGTTACAAGTATAGGGAGGTAATGAAAAGTCTGTGAAAAGTGATTAGAAAGCATACTTTTAAGTCGTAGGAGGTATTTGGCATGGGTAATGCCACATCCCTAGTATTAGAATTTTGAAAGGTGTTATTGAAAGGTGTGTGTTTTTTAAAAAGCTTTTGTTGTGGTATGAGTCAAGCAAGATTGTCTAATGTTATACTAGTGTTGGGATAGGGTTATACATAAAGTTGGAGTGTCAGATATATTTCATGACATGACTAGGGGCATACAAATGTTAAGTTATACTTATTTGATGAAGATATGCTATGTGTTTTTGTAAAGTTAGTGTTTTGGACAGGGCTATCTATAAAGGTTTTCTAAAGGTTTGAGCCAAGCAACATTGCCTAAGTGGGAAGGTATACTTAAGTGTTGTCGATATGTGTTTTGTAAAGTTAGTGTTTTGAACAGGGCTATTTATAAATGTAGACTATCAGAATAAAAGTATTCTAATGGTTTGAGTCAAGCAAGATTGCCCTAGTGGGAAGGTGTTGTAGCTATGTGTTTTGTAAAGTTGGTGTTTTGAACAGGGCTATATCAGAAATCTTTCGTGACACGAGACAAGCAAGATTACCTAAGTGGTAAGATATACTTGGGTGTTGTAGATATGTGTTTTGGGTTGTGTTTTGGCTATGTTCGCTATTAGTAAAAAATCTTTCGTGGTATGACTGTAGTCATACGGGGCTGTTTAACCTATTACTAGAGTTGAAAGTCTTAGTGAACTTAGGAAAATGAAATGTAGAGCTATCTTAAAACAACTATACCTACTTGATATGTATTTTGATTTGAGAAGTCCTGAGACGGTAGTAAGAGTGCTAAGGCTTTTATAGGGTATTGAGTGGTCATATGTGTTCCAAAGGTTTTGACCACTACTATTAAATGTCGGTTTGGTAATTAACGTTTTCCATAGCTAGTTTAGTAATATTTGGTAAACTTTACATAGTGATAGATAGGGAAAGAGAGCAGGGGCTTTTCCCCAATTCACATGAGGGTCAGTCGGGATAACTTTAGGTTTACAACTTGGCCTTTGATATCTCTAAAGAACGTTACTTGCAAAAACCTTGGTGACGTGTAATGTACACACCGTTTTAGAGTTAGGAGTGTAGATATGCTAAACGATTTGCCTGTTATAAAGACATGGCAGGGAAGACCATTTTTTCGAAGAGAGAGAGAAAAAAATTACAAGATGATTGGAGAAAGAAGGGTGCCAGGGAAGAAATTTTTTCGAGAGGGAGACTTTTTTTTCGAAGAGGGAGAAAAAAATTACAAGATGATTGGAGAAAGAAGGATGCCAGGGAAGAAATTTTTTCGAGAGGGAGACTTTTTTTTCGAAGAGGGAGACTTTTTTTTCGAAGAGGGAGAAAAAAATTACAAGATGATTGGAGAAAGAAGGATGCCAGGGAAGAAATTTTTTCGAGAGGGAGACTTTTTTTTTTCGAAGAGGGAGAAAAAAATTACAAGATGATTGGAGAAAGAAGGATGCCAGGGAAGAAATTTTTTCGAGAGGGAGACTTTTTTTTTTCGAAGAGGGAGAAAAAAAATTACAAGCCGGTCTCTATTTCCTTCGTGGAAGGAAATATTTCTTTTCAAGAGGGAGACTTTTTTTTTCGAAGAGGGAGAAAAAAAATTACAAGCCGGTCTCTATTTCCTTCGTGGAAGGAAATATTTCTTTTAAATAATGCGAATGTAACAGCTGACAAGGGAGTTGAAGATAAGAGTTTTTGTAGTTCTATAAGATTTTGATAGAGTGGGAGTTAGAAAGAGGGAACGCTAAAAAGAAAACTAGGCGTAGTCAACAAATATTATATTGCCAATATTATTGGCAAGGGTAGGTAACCAAGTTTGACTATTTTTATATTTATTTTTAAAGGATTATCACATTTTTAAAAATGTGTGAACCTAAGTATAGACCGTTTAAAGTCTGGGATAAAGAAAGAATTGTCACAAAAGGATTTACTGTCTCATCATTTCAAGAGCTTAAAAACAAAGGTAAAAAAATAAAAAATAAATAAATAAAGTAAATTAAAAGCTATCAATTATTTTATTCTTGTTGTTTTGTTTGTTTGTTGTTGTTTGGTATTTGTTGTTTTTTTACGTTTGAAGGTTGTGAAAAACTCCAAATTGATCCTCCTGTCACAGTCGTTCTTGCAGAGGATGGAACAGAAATTGATGAGGAATATTTCTCCTTCTTACCAGACAACACAGTGTTCATGTTGCTACCCGGTCGAAGCGAATGGATGCCTCCACACTCTTGTAGGTGTAGTTTAATATATTTTCTATCGATTTTTTATGTTTTAAAGTCAAAGTCAAAATTGTTTTGTTTAAAGTATCCATCCAATCTACTTTTACAATATGTAGATTATTTTTATATTTTAAATCCTTTACATTAATGTGGGGATAGTGTGGTCAGCAAAGCGCCTCAACACCTTTACTTTCCCAATTACTTCCCCTGATTAAATGCGAGTGATAGCATTGTAAACTCTTCCCTCTGGACTCTTGGGAGAAAAAAAAATTTAAAAAAAATATTTCCCTAACAGTTTTAATAGTCTTGGGTGAGGTCAACCTAAAGCCATGATAGTCTTGGTCACCTAAAGTCATGTAGCTAGATCACAGAAACCAACAGTGTAGTCATGATACAGTAAAAAATTCAATTTTCCATTATTTTTTCCCTGTGTAGCCATTACGAGTTACGATCACCCAGATGGCGCTGTATTAGAATGTGGCCGTAAAGACTGTGATTTATCTTCAGTCATTGAGAAAATCAAAGTAGACCTCGCTTGTGTTGTATTATTGAATGAAGATGAAATGCATGTAAGATACTACCAAATTATTACATCTTATAGACAAAATAAATAAATAATAAATATAATTTTTATTTTCAATGTCTTATCTAGCAACTTGTGGAAGCGGATACTGAAGGGCTAGCTCAGATACTTGGTAGGTCTACGAAAGTCATCATATCTCTGCAAGAATCTTGTCAGCGCCTAATTGATGAGCAAGCAGACGTAAAAGATCTTCTGGAGCTTATTTGTTTTTACAACGAATCCATTGGGTTAACTTAATATTTCAAAATAACTTTAAAATTACAACTATTTTATACATACTAGGGCAATGAAAACATTGGACTTAGATGTACTAGATGAAATAAAGACAAAGGAAACAAACATTTCTTTTTCCCCACTTTTATTCTTTAATGAATTGAATGCAATAAATAAATGACACCCATGTTTTCATACTAACGTTACACGTTTACAATAATAACAAACAAAACATGACTTAGTAAAGTACCCTTCGGACCAACCTGATCATAGGGCTAGTGAAGCAGCGTTCACCAGTTTCTGTGGCCACGGCATAAAAGGGGATGTGTGGTCAGCACAATGCCCAGCCGACTTTACTTTACCCCAACTAATGTCAGGTACCTATCAGAGCTGGGCAGACTCAGGGACACCTCTGTGACGAAAAGAAAGATGGAAGCTAGTTTAATATACTCTTTTATATTTAACTGTGTATATGGTGATTTTTTGTTTAACAAAGACTGTCTTGTTACTATTGTGAACCTGTTACTCACCCAGTTATTATGACTATTCATAAAGCTCGACAGATGTGTATCAATATATGTTGAAGATTCTAGAAGCGTATCTACTATCTGGTATTTCTTTAGTTGAAAACAACGAGCTGCAAATCACCCTGAAAACCCATTAACTTAAGACAAGATTAATATAAATTTTACAAAAATTAAAACAACTAATTACACGATTGCTACCCTTGATTTTAATCTATTCAATATTTCTGGCTCCCTTAATTGTGCTAAAGAAAATAATTACTTGATTAAATACAGTATATAAAAGTTTATACATCTAGTGCAATCGTAAAGAAAATAACATGCGAACTCTTAAAGTTAAAATTAAAAATTACTCAAGATTTACATGTCTTATAATATCAAAAAGAGAAAACAAAATTGCATTAGTGTATAATAATTCTATAAAAGAATATCACCCTTCACTATTATGTGAAAATTTAGAGCTCGTAATATATATACTAATAGCTGAAACATTTTAAGTTTAGAATAAAAATGCTTAACCCTGTCTTACTACAACAAAAAGAAAAAAAAAATACAATGGTAATAATGACAAAAAATAATAATTACACGATTACTCCCCTTGGATACATCCCTTCCGCCATATTGGATACCACGTGTTCCTAAAAGAACCATGGGACTATGACTATGTCTTCTGTATAACAGAAAGTTAAAAAGGATGCCATCAGAGACACGTTGAATATTTTAGTTTAGACTGATGCATGTGTTAACTATTAAAATTTTAAAATTGCCTGAATACTTTTACGAAAACATTTTAAAAAAAATTACAAAAAAAAAATAAAACGAGCTGCAAGGTTCATATGGAATGGGTTGCCTGAACAAACCAGTAACATAATTTAAAACATTAATAAAAAAATGCAACTAGACTGGCCTTGGACCACGGATGAACGTAGGAAGCAATAAGTTTCTTTATAGAAGGAGCGTTTGCAGAGAAACAGCTGTGACAATGTAAATATGGTCTGACGGGCCTGTGTGCATATTTGTATGCCAGTATGAGTAATGTGAGTGTCTGTATGTATGTGTGTGTGTGAGAGATAAAAATACTGTGTGTTTGTGTGTGTGTATGTGTGTTTGTAAATGTGATTGTCTGTATGTGTGTGTTTGCGTTTGTTAATGTGATTGTCTGTATGTATGTGTGTGTGCGTTTGTAAATGTGATTGTCTGTATGTGTGTGTGTGTGTGCGTTTGTAAATGTGATTGTCTGTATGTATGTGTGTGTGTGTGCGTTTGTAAATGTGATTGTCTGTATGTATGTGCGTGTGTGCGTTTGTAAATGTGATTGTCTGTATGTATGTGTGTGCGTTTGTAAATGTGATTGTCTGTATGTGTGTGTGTGTGTGCGTTTGTAAATGTGATTGTCTGTATGTATGTGTGTGTGTAGGGAAAACGTGAAAATAGTAAGTGAAATGTTGGCATTATCGATTGGGTGGGAGGATTGAATTAAACAGCTGTCTGAATGGAAGAAAAGAAAATGATAGTACAAAAAAGGTTAATAACTACACTGCATAGATAAACCAGTACAATAGTTTATTGATTGGGTTGGGATGTTTGAAATAAACAGATGTCTGTATGGAAATGTGTGTGTGTGTGTGTGTTTGTGTGTGTGTGATACAAATATTGTGTGTGTGTGTATGTGTGTGTGTATGTGTGTGAAGAGTGACAAAATGTGAATATTCTACTATATAAACACATGTGACATTATACATTCAAATTATTATTGATCCAGTGGTTAGGCTGTAGGTATGAATGAAATGTGAATACACTGGTTCTAAAATATTTTAATGGTACCCTTTATTAAGAACTATAAAAGAATACTAAAGCGCTTAAAATAATTATAGCGGGCGTGCTGTTTGTTTACTTTGTCTAGTGGTGACAAAATGGCAGCAATACTACTATAGCCTTTGGGAAAATGTGATCGATATGATGGGTCGTATTTTATACCCTCTGTTACTGTCATCTTTGAATTCATCGAAAAAAAAGGGTGAGTCCCTGGCATAAAGAGCTGCCGATAGAAACCCTACGAAACAGCTGTAAAGCTAATGAATACCATGGGTCAACAAAAAAAAAGCACGTTTTCAGGAATAATAGTTTAGGATTAGGATCAATATCTGTCGGATACAGCTTTATGGTAGTAATTCAAAAAAAAAAAGACGTATCCTTCTGCCTGATAATTAAAAAGATGGTCGATATAACCCCGCTTTTAATAATCAATAGAGATTTGTGTCGAGGGTGTCAATGTCAGAAGGTCATTGTTATTGTAACAGCTGTGGGAAAAAAGAGATAAGCTGGCGGGAAACGTGATAATAGTAAGTGAAATGTTGGTATTATCGATTGGGTGGGAGGCTTGAATTAAACAGATGTCTGAATGGAAGAAAAGAAAATGATAGTACAAAAAGGTTAATAACCTACACTGCATAGATATGTCTGAATGGCGGAAAAAAGAAAAATGATAGTACAAAAAAAGGTTAATAACCTACAGTGCATAGATAAACCAGTACAATAGTTTATTGATTGGGTTGGGATGTTTGAAATAAACAGATGTCTGTATAGGGGAAAAGAAATGCGTGTGTGTGTGTGATACGTGTGTGTGTGTGTGTGTGTGTGTGTGTGAAGAGTGACAAAATGTGAATATTCTACTATTGATCTCAAGGGTCAATGACCGTAATAGCGGTGGACATAGGTGAATAACCTATGCGTGAATAACCTATGCGATTGAAATAACATATTGATTAAAGATAGAAATTTCCTACCAATTCCGGTATTACTATGACTCGTTTATGTTTTGAACGTTTGTTATCCTTACAACATGATATTTTAAAAGCCTTTGATGAATTGGAATTGAAAAAAGTACAATAAAAGAATAAAATTTAAGACGACTTTGGTTTCATTTTTTCGTTTGTCAATTTTTCGTTTTGTGTCTCGATTAATATTGTTTTTTAAAAATTATTATATATATATATATATATATACACACATAAGTAATAAAGAGAACTCAATTACAAAGTGGAAAAAAAACTATTTAAAAATGTAATGAACACATTAATACATGAACACCTATAGCTAACGGGGGTGGGAGGGAAGTAAAGATATATAACGTGAGTCATCTCAACTATACAGGGGGGTGGGGAGGCAGGGTCTTTTTTCAATTATACATTTCAGGGGGTAGGGGAGGCAAGGTCTTTTTCAATTATACATTTCAGGGGGTAGGGGGAGAACAATACAACGTGTCGTGAACGGAAGGTCATGAAATGTTAGTGTACTACATGTCGAGAGGATTATTGGGTGTAGGGGGCGGTGGAGCGGTGGAGGGGCGGTGGTGGTGGTGGCAGGTGGTGATGGTGGTGGTGGTGAGAGGTGGAGGTGAGAGGTGGAGGTGAGAGGTGGAGGTGAGAGGTGGAGGTGAGAGGTGGGATGATAATCAAATGTGACCTAATATTACTACTGACGTCGACTGTTTAGTTCAGGAATGTTTGTATGATAATCTCCCATCATTGGACTTGCAATCTGTGATTGAATCTATTGTTAAGTTAGTCAATTGTATAGTTTTTCAAGTCTCTTCTAGAAGAAAGTCATACGGAGTATAGGTAAAGTTTTGGATATATTCTTTTCATGTCTTGAAGCAATTAAAATGTATCTTAATGGAGAAAAAAAAATTCCGTTATTGAATGAGGAGAACTGACTATTGAAGCCAATGTTTCTGTATGACTGGGCGACACGTTTCAGTGAGTTAAACTTCCATTTACAAGACTGGGTCCAAAAGCACTTGAAGTGTTGGGCAACTGGAATGGATTTGCATTGTAACTGGGCATATCTTTCCGTGCAATCTATTTCAAAACATTTAACTCTTTCCCTTTAAGCAAATTAAGATAGATGAGCATTTTCAGAAGTACACTAGTTATATTAAAACAATTAACTCGTTTGGTATCACTAGCATAAACTTTGGAGAATTTAATTGAAGGGAGATAATTAACCCGTTTTCTTACATTAATATTTTTAATATGTTTCTTTTATGTTTCCATAAAAAAACAATTAATGGCTTACAATTTATAACTCTAAAATGATCAAATTTACTAGATAGTTGAAAAAATATATAAATATTTTATGACTAAAGAATGTACATGTACATTTTGAAACATTAAAATAACTTCCCAGTTTGTATAATCATTAAGTATTTCTTACTTTAATTAAATACTGATAATATATTAAAAAAAACAATATAGAATAAAATAAGATGTTAGAATAAATCTCAGTTATCTGAGATAAAACATTAAAGACTGTATATTATTATATAGACTAATTTCTACGGCACTAAATAAATTGTCTTTTAAAATAATATAGTGGAGCAGTTTGACTTTCACGCCGTTGGCACGCTGAATGATTCAAAATGATGGTAATAAATTAAATTGTTGAAATGCAATTTAAAGAAAAAAAATAGAAACAGCATAAATTGTGCTTCTTGGCTTGTTAAAATTATTAATTTAATAATTGTTTTCCCGAAAAGGCCCCCCCCCCCCTGTGTATATACTTCGAGAGTGGGGATTTTTTTTACTTTGTGTGTACTATTGTGGTACAAAGGTATTGTAAATTTAAAAAGGCCAAGGCCAAAAATTGTTGAGTAATTTTAATCTATTTTTAAAGAGCAGAAAGTTGACATGCTTTAGTTTCACTTGTCTAATTGATTCCAGTTCACACAACTCAAAGACTGCATTCTTCAGATCTTATGGAAATGAAGAAGAAAGTAATGTATGAAATTTTAGTAGCCATTCTTTGTGAAGGCTTGAAGTCTGCACTTCTGAAAGTCGTAAATTTTTTTGGGGGAATGGTTGTGAAGAATGTCTCGGGATTTCTCGAAAAACAACGTTTGTTCCGAAGATTTAACATTTTTATGTTTCCTTGCCGGTTTCTCCGCTCCACCATTGATTAATGCCAGATTTTTACTCAGAAATTCCGAGGCCAAAGTTAAAAGGTCCGCCATTCGCCAGTTTGGGCAGCGGCGTTACTCAAGCATGAACGATCTGTTTTCCCAGAAACTGAGACGGAATTCCCAACAAGCTGGTAATGAAAGAGAAGAGGGTTTTGTTGTTTTCACTTGCAGATGTAGAGGATTTGCTTTCTTTTGGTTACTTTGATTCTCTAGGGCTAGATCTATTTACACTAGTTCTCTGATGTTCTAGGACTAGGCTTCTTATATACACTAGTTTTCTGTTCAGATGTAACAAAAATAGAATAATTTGTTTTGTTTTTTATCAACTTCCGTTGACACAATTTGTTTTATAAGGGTATTGTTGATGTGCACAGTCAGCTGATTATATATTGATTTTTATGTACTTATGTGCATGTTGGACTTTGGTTCATTAATCCCACGTATACCAGCTCACCCGTTTTCCGAAACAGTTAGTGTTTGCAAGTTAAGCATGTATGTTTAAATATATTTATTAGTGTGTACTGTGTTAATCTTTAAAGTGTGCCTAAAACGATATTTTAAAAAAAAGTCTCTTTATAATTATCATGTCTAATAGAAAGATAATTCTAAAACCGCCGTAAATATAAACTTGGTAAAATATACTTTTTATGTAAACTTATGCAATTATTATATTATAAGAATTCAATACATCGATTAAAAATAAATGTCAAAAATGCAATTAATTTTTGTTATTGTTTGAAACAAATTCAAGCTTTTATCGTTTGCTTAACCTTTTATTTTATAATTCTGCTTTAAACTAGTAGCTTTTACATTATCAGCTTTAAAAAAAATGCCTCTTGTTATTGTGGATGCTAAATGACCGCTTATCTTATAAGATATAACGCAAAAGATAAGATGCCGCCGACATAGAAAAGATGAGCCAAACTTACTCAAATCCGTGATTTAAGTCTAGTGTAGAGTTACATTAGCGGTGGAAATTATAATGATTTACAATGTACAATCACATCCTCGCCTCTGGAGGTGCCCCTTTTCTTTCTGACATCCGTTGGTCTGAGAGCCTTATCAATATCTGGCCCAAAAGTATGGAATCTACTTCCCATCCAACTCAGGCGAACAAATTATATCGTCACTTTTAAAAAGAATTTGAACAAAAATTATTTGAATATTTACCTTCGTTAAACATATTTAAAACCCTTACTGTTTTACTTTTATATTAGGTCGGTTAATGCTACATTTTCTTTTACATTTTCCATTAGCTTTATAGCCTTTTTAATTAACTAAGAGAATAGTATTCGTGTTCTTGGTTGTTTATTGCTCAATGTTAAATGCGCTCTGGGCTTACATTATTTTTTTTTTCAGCACTGTATAATTATTATTAATTCTTCTTCTTTTATATATGAATTCATAATTTTGTTTGTTGTTGTTTTTTGTTTTGTGTTGTTGTTTTTTGTGTGTCGGTAGTGGGGGGGGGGGGGGGACACTTTGAACATCTGTAGCACAGGAAGAGAACTTGTAAAATTCTAAGTTCTATAACTCTGTAACCTGAACGTAAGGTTGAAGTCATTCTCTATGCTTAGTGAATAAATAACGCATGTAAATGAAAGATAAATATCAGAGTGTGGCCAGTTGACATGCGCTGACAGAAATTTTAGAAGAACTTCTCATTCAGTGAACTTCTCATTCAGTGAACTTCTCATTCAGTGAACTTCTCATTCAGTGAACTTTCGGAGAACCAACTTTGGTTTCTTTCGTACTTTTGTACTGTTTATCACAAGTGTCTCAAATTTTCATTCATTACAAGTTTGAGCATTAAAGCTTTATTATTGATTGTGATATTATTTAAAATAGAAAGAAATATACATAGTCTACAGAGATTAAGGCTTCAATATTATTATCAGATTTTTGTAAACCGAAATGTTCTTGTTCTTCTGTTAGACTGTAACTTTATATTTTCTAATTAATATTTTCTAAATAAAGGTACGAAATGTCTGCATTTCCAATGGACTTTTTTTTACAAGCACACAACTGCACAAAGTTCCCCCGTTCCCCCTACTCTTTTCTATCTCTTTGACAATTAAAAAAACTCTATTCCTGTTTTAACAAATACAATTTTTTATAAGCTTATTGTGTAGATGTGTAAAAAAACTTAGCACTCATGTATGGTATTCTAGTTATGTAGTGTAGGTCAGTTATACTAAGTTACTTTTGTATTCTAGTTGTATAGTATTGATTCGTTATAAGGTGCTAGTTTAGTATTCTATTTGTCTAGTATAGGCCAGTTATAACATGTTTGCTTAGTATTTTAGATGTATAAAACAGGTCAGTTATACTGGGCTAGTCTAACGTTCTAGTTGAGTTTATCATAAGTTTATCATATGTGTCATTTACTCACTGGCTTGTGTCTGGCAGCACTCAGGCAGAACGTGCACACGGGTTTCGGCATCTCCATGGGCTGATGACCCCGTATCATGGCCTGGTGCTTGATGCACGGCTGCTCTGAACACTCGGCCCCTACCATCAGTACGGTGCTGAGATGAGCGATATAGCTGGCCGCTAGTCTCAGGGTCTCAATCTTGGACAACTTTCGGTCAGCGGGTTCTGAAAAACAAAAGTTTCACCGGTCAGAACAAAATAACAACCTACTAGAATGTCAATAGTGCTAGGGAATTTTGGTCAGTGACGCAACCATAAATAACAGTTTATCTTTTATGTCATATATGCTTGTCAAAACAGAACATTATTGCGTCCTACGCTTTTCAGTGCTTTCAGACTAGTCTTGCATTTGATGAATGTATTAAATGACTCTACCCAGCTCTGATGGGTACCTGATCATAGTTGGGGTAAAGTATAGGCGGCTGTGCAAAGTGCTGGCTGGCCACACAATCACCTAGTATGCCGTGGCCAGTAAGGTGAAATATTGTTGGTTCTGAACTTATGGTGCAGGAGTTTTTACGAAGAATTTGGTAAAAAATATATATGGCCACGTGTCCTGATATTGATAAGCCTGTTTATAAAATTACCAACAGGACAATAATTGTGTCGACTCTAGCACACAATTGTTTGGAAATGCCAACTAGTAGACTGGTCGAATTGATCTAATCCATTTCGCATTTAAGATAAAATAATACTGCTTTATTTAATAGAAACAAATGAAAATTTCACTCGATTACAAAGCGATGGGCCTTTCAGCATAATTCAATTATCAATATGCCTAAGCATTATTTTTGGGACGATATAAATAGAAACCAAAAAAAACAAAGACAAAATAGATTTCTAAAAAAAAACTCACAAAGACTATCAAACTATTAATAGAAGCCAATTTGTCAACTGGTCACTTAGTTTGATCTACAATATGTCTTAATTACAAACATTGTATTATAAACATGTTTATAATTGTATCTTGTACAGTACTAGAATTCTAGAGTGTTAAATAATTTTATACATAATTCTTGTTGTTGTTTAGTTTATGAAATATCTAATATCTTTATAAATTGCAATAATTGAAGAGAAACCAAAATATCAGATATAACAGTTTAAGAAAAAGAAACCTAAATTTGTAATATGGTAAAAATCATAATACACACTTTTAAATACAAATGGTGAAAAGTTAATAGTTAACTATTTAAAAAGTTAATAGGCTACAAATAAATTTGGTATATTTTAGAATGTAGGCCTATGTGCGTGGCTCATTGAATACAATGGACCACTGCGGCCTAGTGCAGAGGTCGGCAACCTTTTACTAATAGTGTGCTTAGCTAGGATTTCTAGAGCATTCAGCCTGAAAGTCAACCGCAATACAATTCATTATAGTTAGATCTCAACTTTACTGAGATTTTCGCTTGGATTTGTTTTTTAGTATTTTGAATGACTCCCAAAATTTGTTAAGCTAGCGGAATTAATACATAGTTATCATACAAAGTTGGTAGCTAATGTAAGGTTTAAGAATTTAGATATTATAATTCTTTAGTCATATTATTTTTGTAGAGTTTTCAACTATCTGCGTGCCAAGTGTTGACGACCCCTAGTCTAGTGTGCCGTTGCCTAGGATATAAGTGAACTCTACTCTACCAGCCATAAGGTCGGCAAGGAAAATTTTCATTTTGAATTTATAAGAAAAAGTTTATATATAGCATTGTGTTTTTAATGATCTATTGCAGGGGTCGGCAACCTTTTGCTTATAGTGTGCCCAACTAGGATTTTTAATCATTCATCGTGCCAACAGCCTGAAAGTCAAACTGCTCAACTATATTTTTGAAAACAATTTATTTAGTGCCGTAGCAAGACCAAGACCAAAAGAAAAGGAGCGTTTTAGAGGAAATTAATAAAGCGTTTTATATTTAATTAACAAATTAACTTGTTTGTTAGTTATTATCTTATGTAATCACTTCATAGCTAATACACATTCCCTTATTCAACTTACACATTAACGGTTAATCTTTCAACATTTGAATTTAGTTGTCAAGATATGTTTCTAGTAATAGATATAAATTCTTTACAGTTGATTTCAGCATAACTGAGATTTACTCTAATATATTATTTAAATTTAGATAGCAACGAAGAATGCCATATTACAGTTAAGCGGAAGAGATAAGTGGTAATCATACAAACTGGGTAGTTAATGTAATGTTGTAAATTGCACATAAAATTCTATGGTCATATAATATTTGTTTAATTTTCAACTATATTTTTATAGTTTGATCATTTTAAAGTTATAACATAATTTTTTTTTATATAAACAAAAAAGAAACATATTAGAAATATTAATGCAAAGAAAACGGGTTAATTATCTCCTTTCAATAAAATTCTCCAATTGTTTTAATATAACTAGTGTACTTCTGAAAACGCTATTCTATCTTAATTTGCTTTAAATTAGGTAAAGAGTTAATTTTTTAAAAATTGATTTTACGGCAAGATATGCCCAGTTTCAATGCAAATCCATTTCAGTGGTCCAACACTTCAAGTGCTTTTCGACCCCGTCCTTGTAAATGCAAGTTCAACTCATTGAAACGTGTAGCCATGTCATTTAGAAACATCGGCTTTAACAGTCAATACCGGAATTTTTTTATTTCCATTAAGATACACCTTAATTTCTTCCAGTCAAGAAACAAATGTATCCAAGACTTACCATTACTCCGTTTTCTTCTTGAAGAGACTTGAGAAACTATAACATTGACTATCTTAACAATAGATTCAAACACAGATCAATGATGGGAGCCTTGCATACAAACATTCCTGAACTATAACATTCGACGTCCAGTGTGTTTCCCATATAGTACTCCGCGCAGCACCAATTAATTATGCTGCGTAAGTTGTTTTTACTTGCATTAAAAATATTCTTGGAGGCCTCTCGCGTGCCACTGAAAATTGTTCTGCGTGCCTAGTCTGGCACGCGTGTCTTAGGTTGCCGACCTCTGATCTATTGTATACTTAAACATACTGTAGTGTCATTAAATAATTGAAATACGAAGTTTCATTTTTACAAAAGTTAACCCTAGAGTCATCAATAAAATTACACTTAGGCTATATTTCATAACATTCGCATGTAATAATGGTCACATATACAAATAGTATTATTATAACTAGCTTATTGTTGTTCCTACGAGGAGTATAAGACGCTTACTTCTTTTTAAAAAAAATTACCCCTACTGTTTTACTTTTAACTGAGGTCTGTTAATGATAAATTTATTTCCTTCGCCCTATGTTTGTAAAGTTTTAAATTATCAATTAGCTTTATAAACTTTTCAGCCTAGATAATTATATCCGTGTTCTCGGTTGGTAGTTGCTCAATGTTAATGCGCTCTGAGCTTACATTATGTTTGTTGGCAGCGCTATATAAATAGAATTATTATTATTATCAAATATTCGTTATATATTTGTATCCTTTATCTGTAAAAAAAAAAAAACTAGATTAGATTTTCAAACTAAGTTTGAAATAATAATTTTTGCAGTAGAAATTTTTTTATCTCAGATTTAAATGTAAAAAAATTACATAAATGTGCCAATTTTTTTTTGTATTCTGGCCTAAATAAGTACTTTACACTATTCAAGGATTGCAATATTAAAATCATATCTGTATAAAACAGTATTGTATACGGTGTATATCATTTTAACGAATTTCCAGAATTGATTCATTTATTGACTAAATCACTTAAAAAACTAAACTAAACTACACTAAACCAAGAAAAAATAAAAATATCAATTAAATCGTTTAAATTACAATTATGTAGATCTATTGCCACAAGACACACTTATTTAAAATGTTAATTTTTAATAAAGTACCGCATCACTATTTCAATTAAATTAGGCCTTATTGCCATAGGAAAAAAAAAGAAATGCACATAGTAAGCTAACTTGAAGTGAAATTTTGTACACTAGAAAAAATAAGCTTTGTCTTCAGATGAAGACATCATGGCCAGACTCGGAAACAAAGCTATGCATTTTCCTATTTGTGGCGTGAGTGGAAAACAGCGTCCTTATCCACAGCATACACACTTTGAAATTGTTATTAGCAAACTCAAATTGTTCTTGCTTTGTAACTCAGAAACCCTAGTAGAACAGCTACACTTTGAACAACAGATTCAAGACCCTAATCGTCACATGTCTCCGAAAAACATCTTTAAGATCAGCCCTCACAGACAGGATGAAAAAACGATGAAGACCTACGCCAAAAGACTTAACAGACACAAATCAGCCAATACATAACTAGAGCTAAATGGAACTGGATTGGCCAATTTCTTAGCCAGCCGAAGATGTCATAAAACAATGCCCTGGCCAAAAGAACAACCGTCTGACCAAAGACCACTTGGAGAAGAATATCATGCCAAGGAGAGATGTGGGGCAGTCTGGCATGGCATAGGGAAAAACTAAGAGGCCCGCACATCCAGGTACCAGGGCCCGGTTGAGGTGGGAACGCTGTGCACATTGCTTCCTCTCGGCAGTGCAATGATACCTTGGACGCTAAGCAGGCGATGTCTCCCACGCGTTTGCCCACCGGTGTGCTCTAGATGCAAGCGGTTTCCAGACTTCACCAGCTTTGATGCCCATGGTTACAGAAGTGCCTCAACTAAACCAGAATGTCCCAAATGTAGGACTGCAACCCGGTACCGGGACACAAAAAACACAATTACCCGGTGGCAAAAATAAGATTTTATTTAAATATTTACATTGTTACATTGTCGCAAAAAGTAAGAAAAATCAACATCTTGACACACTTTAAAACTCGTATCGATATACGGTACTGAACATACACCATAGATATATGTGGGACTTGTTATATTTATAATTTGGATTGAATCTGTATAAATAAAATATAATATATGCAATGGTATCTAAAGGGTAATACTAGACTATATCGTTTTCTTCAACTAAAAGAGAATATAAGGTATATTAGTGTTGGAAATTGGCCTACAATGAACAAATATAAACATAACCAAGTAACAATGAAAGAAAAGGAATGGTGGCGATAATAAATCGTTGGCAATGGAACAAACAAGGCCATTAAAGATATGAAAAATGTGTTTGTATACAAACCTGTAGGTATTAAAGTCCTTAAAGTAACAAAGGCTGTGTTGACACTGTGAGTCCGGTCTCTCTCGCGTGCGTTTGCCGAGCATCTGGGTTTGTGTCCACCGGGTGTCCCTCTATCGTCCCAGAGACTGTCCATCTCCGCAGGTCCGTGGCTGCTCATGCCGTCCCTTGGCAGGCCGGGAGGAGAGTCCGGCACCAGCCTGGGTGGGCCCAAAGTCAAGGGAGATGACTTTGGATTGAAAATGTCCACGTCGGTACTCAGTTTGGGAGATTGGGATAATTTCTTCCAGGCAACGTGTTGGTCAAATGTCAAACTGACCGGAATCGTGCTTTGATCGTTTTTTTCCGAAAAGACCTTTTCCTCTGAGAACGGACTTTTTGTCCTATGTCCAAATCTGGACAATTCCCAGCTGGTCACGTCGGTTAGCGTTCTCCATCTATCGCCCATTAGTCATTATCCACAAATCCACAAATCTGCAAACACAAGTCTATCAATTCAATTCTAAACCAAAGCTCCGAATCCAAAAGTCTTCAACTAAAAGTCAGAAATTAAAAGTAAAAAAAAAATCTAAATTTAAAACCGATAGTCTGAAACCAAAAGTAAAATGTCTGAAACCGAAATTCTAAAACCGAAATTCTAAAACCGAAATTCTAAAACAAAAATTCTAAAACAAAAATTCTAAAACAAAAATTCTAAAACCAAAAGTCTAAAACACAAATTCTAAATCCAAATTCTAAAACCAAAAGTCTAAAACCAAAAGTCTAAAACCAAACATCTAAAACCCAAATTCTAAAACCAAAACTCTAAAACCAAAAGTCTAAAACCAAAAGTCTAAAACCAAAATTCTAAAACCAAAATTCTAAAATCAAAAGTCTAAAACCAAAAGTTTAAAACTAAAAAAAAAAATAAAAACCAAAGGACTATAGTCAAAAATAGAAACTAAAAAATCTAAATGAAAGTTTTAATTTTTTTTTCAAAAGACCAAAAGACTAGAAAATAAATTTAAAAAAAACAACTAAAACCAAAAGTCAAAATCCAAAAGTCTAAAACTAAAAGTCTGAAATCAAAACAATAAACCGATATTGTCGTTTTTACTCCTAAGACTTAAGGTTTTGTTGAAACAGTAAAGATTGGTTCTTACAAACTTCAACAAAGGCTTTGCCTAAAACTAAGGCTCTCGCACCATAGTACGTCAAGAAAATATTTTTTAAGGACACTTTTGAGTCACTTAGACTTTTATCTAGCAGACAACAAAAAAATCATGAAATGTATAGGCTACTGGCTAAAGTGACACGTGACTAGAGTAAACGCCAGATTGATACAATAATAAGTTGGCCGAGTGAGAAGTTGAAGAGTTAACCGTTGGTGGTCAGGAAGAACGGACGGTGCGACTGTTAATTAGCATCCGCTGAGCGCTTCCTGCTTCATTGTTACGTAATACCCCACCCCTCCCCCGCCCCCGCCGCCCAAAGCGTCTGGAACGCAAGACATAATTCTTTTTTTATTGTTTCGCGTTTGGTTGTATTCGTTAATGTTGAGGGAAGGAGGGGCGGGTGAGTGTGGGTCAGGGGTGAATAACACTGGGGTCCGTGAAAAAAAAATCTTTAGTTATTTTGGTAATTATGTATTTATAAACAGATGTACTGTTGATTTAATAGATTGTTTAACTAAAGTCTAAATGCTTCAGAAATTTTAGAGGAAGTTTTATTTTTATGAGTGAAATATTTGCCTAATTAGATTTAAAAAAATAATCTATTTTGCTATGTCATTGTAATAAAATTGTAAATGTTATAAAAAAAACGTTAGAAAGTATCCGAAGAACTAAATAAAAAAAAACTGCCACTGTTAAGAACGTCATAACAACTAGATCTATTTATTGCTTTAATTTTTAATTTAAAATTTAAATTTTTTTATTATATCAATTTTGTTTCGATTTATATTTTATATATATAGCCTACATGTAGCAGTTTTTGTTTACATTTTGGTGTTTATTCTATTTATTTTTTTTGGCTTGTATCTTTTATTATATTAGTGTTTTGTGGAATTTATACAAACTCTTCGATACGGTTTTGTGCCGTATTAAAATAAAAAGTGCACACTTTTAGTGATACTAAGAGAAAATTTGAAGAAATATGACAGTTCTTATATTACATGTTTGTTTTGTAGAATGTTCTATTACTTCACTGTTGTAGTTTTTTTCAGATCATAAATATATGTTACTCATTATACACACAAAATTAGTTTTGTTTTTAGTTTAGCATACAGTTGAAATGTTGTAATGTGTTTACTATTACGCTAGTTTTGTAACATATTAGGCATGTAGTTAAAATGTTGCAATGCGTTTAGCCTACAGATGAAATATTGTAATGTGTTGAAAGTTTTGTTTTAATTCAACAATCATCATTTTTAAAAGTAGTGCCGAGTTTTTTTAGTTGTTTTTTATTATTGTTGTTGTTGTCTATTTTGTTTTCTTCATTTTTATTACCAAGCTAACAAAACGATTCATTAAAAAAATATGTTCACACTTTAATCTATTCATAGTTTTATTTATTCAATTAATTAATCTTATCTTATCTTAAACATTACAGACGCTCCTTCTATAAAGAAGATTATTGCGTCATTCGCTAATTATGAGGTACATTGTCTCTTTGATATTATATGCATTACTATTTATAAAATAATTGTATGCGAACATGTATTAAGATATATTTAAAGAGAAATACTATACCGAAAACTTTAAATTATTTATCAATGTGTAATAAACGCGTTTCTTAAACAAAAATATATTTCTACATCTGACTATAAATAGTAGGAAAAAACGCTTAAAACATTAATAAACACATTTTTGAAGTCTTTAAAATTGGTTCTTAGTTATATAGTTAACTATATCAATAAACTCGTTAAACGTCGACCTGCTTAATAAATATAATTACTAAAAAGTAAATAATATGAAATATTACCATCTAAAATATCAAATTAAATACTCCAACATCATCAGTTAAAAGAAATGGAATTCAATAACACGACACTTCTGCACGTTGTTTGGTCACCGAATATCTTTCAACACAAAGAAAGAACACATTCAGTATTCCATAGATGTGACATTATCCACTCATAGATCTACTCGTTACCCCTTCCTTGTAAAATCAGATCGAGGCTTAGGAATTCAAGCTATTACAAGGGAGTGAACGCCATCTTGGTTACACGATGCTTGCGCGCGAGTGGCTGAAATTGATGTCCAGCTGAT